>JADLZK010001010.1:0-465362 GCA_015847255.1 Hyparrhenia diplandra
TATTATTATATATGCATAGTAAAATAGTTGTACCAAAAAGTCAAAATGACTTATAATTGGGAACATAGGAAGGACTTGCTATTAGATATAGTTAAATTTAAGGAAGTTTGACATACGTAGGAATCTAGTTGACTTAAAAGTGCCAAAAAAAAATATATTTAGTTGTTATGTCGGTTATATTATTATATTTTTTATTATTGATTACTACTCCTCCATCCCAAATTATAAGGCATTCCAAGAATCTTGGAAAGTCAAAACATTTCAAGTTTGACTGAAATTATAGAGACAACTAAAAAATTATCATATTATGAAAATATATTTAACGAAGAATTCAATGATAGCACTTACTTGACATTGTAAATGTTAGTATCTTATCGTATAAATTTGGTCAAACTTAAGATGTTTTGACTCTCCAAAATTCTCAGAATGTTTTATAATTTGGGATGGAGGGAGTACAACAAAAGGAGTATAAGGGTTCACTTTATAATAGAATCGCTTTCAATTGTCGTTTTTTCACATATCAAGAAAAGTATATATACAACATACTCCCCTGTGTTCCAGAATGTTAGTCATTCTAGCATTCAAAATAAGTTTCGAAATGCTTGACGTTTTAGCTTGTGCAGATGCAGTACCCTAGCTAGCGAGGCGATCCTAGCCATTTAGCTTGTGCAGGCGCAAGCGCAACAGCCTAGCAATTCAGCAGTACTCCTCCCATGGAGTTCGCTGTTTTTTGATTTTTTGAACTTCATGTTTTGACCATCCGTCTTAATCAAAATATTTATGCAAATCATAAAATAAATTAATTAATATTCAAGTATCTTCATTGACAAAATAAGTCGTAAAAAAAAAATAAATTATATTTGTGCAAAAATTTTGAATAAGACGAAGCATTGAATAAGATGGCGCGGAATCAGGGGTGACAAACTCGATTGGGGACGGAGGGAATAACTTTTGTCATGTACTAATTGATTGCAGTATACAGAGTAGGGGTAACCAACGTCATTTGCTCGTTCCTTGGTAATCCCTCCGAATGCTAGAATGACTAGCTTTCTGGGAGGTAGTATATTACTACTATTTATAGGGGTAATGAGTATCATTTGATTAATCATTGCTAATATTTTTTATTACACTTATTGAGATATGCAAATGTTACTAAGAGCAAGCCCAATAACCAAGCCACATCATCTTTAGACAAGTTGAAAATACAAGCTATATAATGGGTTGCCTCCTCACACTCACACAAGCCAAAAAATATTTTTTTATTAAATGGACCCACAAGCTGCGGAAAATAAACAATCACACAAAACATCTAGTCCTGCATGCTGCATGGGGAAGAGCCAAGCGCTCGGCGCTGGTTGCAGCGCCTATTTCCCCCCTCTCTCCTCTCTCTCTCTCTCTTCCACTTAGGATTTTGCTGTGTTGACTTGGCTAAGCTGAGATGTATTATTGTACCTACTTTAATATTTATATTAGATCCACGTAAACTTAAGAAAGTCTAACATACACAGAAATCTAGGTGATACTTAAAAAGGGCAAAATGTAGTATATATTGAGTTGTTCTTACAGTTATATATTATTATACTTTTTATTAATGATACTACTCCGTAGTATATTTCAATCTACACCACCTGTTTTCTCACCATAGAATGCACGTTGAATTCATGTCTAAACTACGGAGTACTAAAGTGAGGCACATCAAATGGATGGTCAACACAAGAAGATAAAGGTGGAAAGATGAGTGTGTGGGGATTTCAAACATTTAAAAACTTTTTTGTAAACGTTATCTCCAAATCCACCGAAAGGAAATTGAAAACCGCTGGATTCCGTCGACAAAGAACGCAAAGTCAAATCCCACACAAATAAAAAGTCAGTGCTGCGGTGGGGGCTGACAGGACAGACTCTGCATTTAATAAACCCCTCTGAACCGTGGACTTTGCCCATTCCCCTTTATTTTAATATAAATTCTGGCACCGAAAAAAAAAACACAAGCAAAGCCACTGTCACGGTGTCTCCTCTCCGATCAAATCCACATCGGAACCACCACTGAAAAGCACGCGGCTCCTACCCGGCCCGTCCGGCCGCCGCCATCAACACCACCGGTGGGAGGTGCCTGTCGCCGCGCGCTTCTCGGCTCCGGCACGGAGCGTCCCTCTCTCCGCTCGTAACCTGCAAGTTTTCAACGGCGGTTGGGTCCCGTCAAAAAAAATCTAATCCTCCCGTCGTCTCTGACGAAGCCGGCTTTCTTGACTAATCGGCGGCGGAATTTCGCGGTCTGGGTCTGGCCGCCTTGTCTTGTTCCTCCCTTGCCCGGTGGTTGATACCTTCTGTTCTCTTCCCTTGTTTTTGGGCGCATTTCCCACTTGCTTCTTGGTTTGTTGGAGGTCGTCACCTTCTTCCTGCTTTGATTTTTTCATTCATCGGTGGGAAGAGCGTCGTCAACGCGACGACTCGAGCGGGTAAGTTTCGTTCCATCTTTTGCGCCTTCATTGTTATCGCCAGCGTCGGGTGGTATTGAGCGATCCGATATTCACGGCCAATTTCGCATCTCACAGGTGCTCGGCTGGTGGAACTGTTGGATTTCTTGGCACGTCGGCATTTGGTCAGCGGTCACCATGGGGGCGTGTGTTCGGCGGGGATCGCCGGGGACAAGTCGCCAACGGAGCTGTCGTTCCGAGCGATGGGGTTCGTGGTGGAGCAGGATTTCAGGGCCTTCTCGGTCGCAGGCAATAACAAGACCGCGCCCGTCGAGGAGGCGGTGGATCCTAACCAGGTGACCGATCAGTCGTTTCGTCTGCCGGAGAAGGTCTCGCCACCGTCCAGCGGCAAGGTTCGTCGCTCGGTCTCCAAGGCTGGGAAGCCTAGGAGAAGCACCTCGGGCAAGGCTGGTCCGAGCAAGGCAAGTCTTTCCTTCTGGATTTACATGTGCCTGTATAATTGCACATCAAAAAAAAAAAAAAAAAAAAATGCACATCAAAATTGATTAGTTCATTGTTGGGAAACAAATGCTGGATCGTGCATTAAGACTTATAGGTGTTGTATTACATTGTGTAGTGAGTAGTGACTAGTGAGTAATGACAATAATTTTGCTGAAAATAATGTTACTTTGTCATCTTATTGGTAATGAGAGGAGCTAAGTTCTTAAATTGTAGCATGAACCTTGTGCCAATCTATCGAGTTGTGTATCCAGACATGGTTTCTGTGATTCAGAACAAGCTTGTTTTGCCAGGTTTTGTAATGTTTCTGTTTTTCTCGACCCTTCTTGCAGGTTTCAGACATAGGCACAGCGCTTGGTAGGAAGAGTACCTCTGGACTTGGGAAAGCAGTAGAGGTTCTAGATAATCTGGGCAGCAGCATGTCAAGTTTGAGCCCTGGAGGGGGTTTTGTGGCGGGACCAACGGCAAAGGGGAACAAAATATCAATCCTTGCATTCGAGGTTGCAAATACAATAGTTAAGGGCATGAGCCTCATGCAGTCTTTGTCCAAAGAGAGCCTGAAATATTTGAAGGACATGGTCCTTTTATCAGAAGGTGTACAACGTTTAGTTTCAAGCAACATGGATGATCTGATGAGAATTGCTGCAGCCGACAAGAGGTTTGCCAACACATATATCAGCATTTTAATTCTCTGATATGGTTTGGCGGATGTTATAGCCCAACTTTAATAACATTCCTAAATAATAAAAGTTATGATATTCTGGTCACATCTTTGCAGGCAAGAGCTGAGTATATTTTCACGAGAAGTCATAAGATTTGGGAATCGATGCAAAGATCCTCAGTGGCACAACCTGGATCGTTATTTCTCCAAGTAGGCTCCCATTGTTAACATGACTTAGTGATTGATTCCTAGTGTAATGATCTCACGAGCCCTTGTGTTTGTTTCCAGGCTAGGGTCAGAAATTACACCCCAACCAGAATTAAAAGAAACAGCAAAAGCAGATATGCAGCAACTGATGACCCTTGTACGACACACTGGTGTGAGTATCACATGCATTGGCAAAGTCTCTAGTGTTCTTACAGAAAACAAACTGTCTTTGATTACATTTATTTGGTTTTTGTTAACCTTTGCAGATCATGCAGTCCATTTTATTCCTCTAGCCTTTTCTGATTTGGTTGCTCTTCCCATAGGATCTCTACCATGAATTACATGCATTGGACAGATTTGAGCAAGATTATCGCCGTAAATTGGAGGAAGAGAAAAGATCAGTTGCATTTGAAAGGGGTATGTCGATGTTCATTCATGTATCACCCTTGTAGTTTCAGATGCTGTTTTGCTGCCAGTCCAATTTCCTGACTCAGCACACTTATAACTGACTGCCATGAATGAACAGGGGACACTGTTCAGATTATCAGACAAGAACTGAAGAGCCAGAGGAAGCATGTACATAATTTGAAGAAAAAGTCTCTTTGGTCCAAGTCTCTTGATGATGTAAGTAGTTCATATGCAAGTCATGCACAAGATGAAGTGTACACAGATGGAAATTTTCTAATTTTCTGCTTTTAATAGGTCATGGAGAAGCTGGTAGATATTGTCCAGTTCTTACATGTTGAGATTCGAGATACTTTTGGGCCTTGTGGTAAGGTTGCTCGCCCACTCTATATTTTTCATCAAACCAGTCACGGTTACAACCTAGTAATTACTACTAGTTTGTTTTGTGTTGTTTTGTTCCTGTAGATGTAGAGTCAAATGAATCGCAAGAGAGCCGTCAAACGTTGGGGTCTGCTGGTCTCTCTCTTCACTATGCTAATATCATTTCTCAGATTGACAATATTGTAAGTGTCTCGTGTTTACTCAAATACATTTTGCTGCCTCATTTATCTTTTGCATGTGTCCACATTAGTCAGCTACATTTATTGTTTCATATTCAAATTATCAATAGGTTATGCTGAAACTAGCAGACCAAATATGCTGTATGTATTATCTAGAGATTTGGTTCTACAGTCCACAACCTGTAGCTATATTGGTCAATGATGTTATAGGATAACTGGATAAGGTTCAAAAAGCTGGTTGGATTACTGCATTCTGAAACTTTGAAATCCTCGCTTAGAAGTGTTATGTTTACAGCCAATCAGTCATCATACGGAAATCTTGCAACATTTGTTCTGAAAAAAGAAAGGGAATGTTGTCATAGTTACAGATCTCATGCTACCGATGAGCATGAATGCATAATTGCAACATACTTTCAACAAAATACTTGTTGAACAGTCCTGGGGAACTGTTTACTGACTGATATTCGCTGCTTAAGGTTTCCCGAAGCTCTGTCCCCCCTCAAAGTACAAGAGATGCACTCTATCAAGGTCTGCCCCCCAATGTCAAGTCTGCTCTTCGAACAAGACTACTGACTTCCACAGAATCTGACGAGGTACTCTGATGCTGTTCAATATGATGCTCCATTATCCACATTGCTAACTTCCACACGGGAGGTTTATATTTTCCAAACACTATTTCTTGCTGTGTTAGGTTCCGATCACTAAAATCAGGAGTTCGATGGAGAAAACTCTGCAATGGATTGTCCCGGTTGCCAATAATACGGCCAGGTACTTCAGATTGAACTGTTTACTAACTACACAAAAAAGTAGAATCACACTCGATCCATTTCCGGGAGGAATTGGCTTTGATGTTAACCTTTGTTTGTAATTGTTGGTTTGTAATGCTATGACCCAGAGCACACCACGGATTCGGATGGGTTGGCGAGTGGGCGAACACAGGGTAATAAACAAGACACTCATCGATTCTTTTCTTTTAAAAGAGTATTTTTATTTATTCTTCAGAGTATCCTAGTAAGCTAAATGTGTGTCCTCAAACTGAAGAACTAGTCTCGGATTGATTTGTGCAGGAACGATCTGTCACGGAAACAGGCTGGTCAACCTGACGCTCTCAAGATGGAGACTCTGCATCACGCGGACAAGGAGAAGGCCGACGCGTGCATACTGGACCTGGTGGTGTGGCTCCACATCCTCATCAGCTACAGCAGGCCCCCGCAGAACAGGTCACCGAGCCGATCCCCCGTGCGTTCTCCGGTGCACGCGGCCCCGCAGGTGCCAGCAGCATCGTCGTCCAGTGGCGCTGCTGGGGCGCTTACAAGAGAAGACCGCGAGATGCTGCAGGACGCGTACACCCGGCGGCGGTCCCCTGGGACGACTGGGAAGAGCAAGAGCCAGGAGCTGACGGCGTCGGCGGCCCGCGGCCACAGGCTGGCGCTCAGCAGGACCGACAGGCTGAGCAAGAGCGGCAGCCACTGCCCGTCGTCGTTGCGGGAGCGGGGGCAGGAGCACGGCGGCAAGGTGTTTCCCCTGGCGACGGGCAGGTCTCCCGCCTCGTCGTCGCCCGTGGTTGTTGGCTTCGACATTGACCGGATCAGCATGGCGCTGGACGTCATGGACAGAGTGGATGTGTAGCACAAGCAACCGTGACCGTGAGGCTGAGCAGCACCTGTGGTGTATGCATGGCATGGCATGGATGTTTGTGAGTGTGAAGTGTGATGGTAAGGAAGGGAGGTGTAGTAGTTGAAGGTCAGGTTTAGGAATGGTAAATCAAGATCTGGTGAGTGATGGATTACTAGCAGATTATGAGAGTAACATGCATAATGCCTGCAGAAACACTGCAGGATGATGGATAGCACATATATATGCATGTATAGTTACATAGGCATAATTTCTCCATTTTGTTTGTCTTTCTGTCTGGCGGTCAGTACTCAGTATTTGTATATGTACTGTGCCAAATCATCAGGCCGAACAAACTATATATGTTGCTTGTAAGCTGTAATAACTGTATATATTATTATTATACATACAAGTCGCAAAAAATGCAGCAGGCTGTAGGGATGCACACTGAGCTGAGTAGTAAAGCATGCTTCTGTGTTGTGGACATTGCTGGGAAGCCATCGATCCATCGAAGATTGCTGTGGCGTGTATGTATCATCAGGACCCAGGAGAAGCAATTAAGCAACTTGAGCTGCTGCGTTCCATAACCTTGCGAGATGAGAGGCAATGCTCATTGCTGAAGCAGCAAGTGTCAGGAAGCGATTGCGATACTGCACGCATAGGCATAGCCCCCACCCTACGGATTGTTGGAACCCACCGGAGAAATCCCGATTCAGCTGAAGAGCTGCTGCTAGTCGCTGCGTCAGCAGGATTGGGGGAAGTCAGTTACGTTACGCGCGACACGACATGGGGAGGATCGTGGACTGCAGGTGGCTGTGTGCTACTACCAGGTAAACCGTCAGGGGAAACGGACGATATCACCGTGCGTACCACCCACTAGCTACCAGCTCGATCGCCCCTGTGCCCTGGTCCATATGCATGCATGAATCGATCTGTATGTGCCCATGCGGCGATAAGATCCATGTTCATGTAATCATGTACAATGCGGTTCTCGCTCAGTCGCTCTCGAGTTCGTCCAGTGTCTTTTCCGCCATTGCTGACGCAGCCATGCCATGGAACGCCAGCAGCAAGGGTTGGCTCGATCGACCGAAACATGCATCGTCTCTGCATCACATGGATGACGCGGCCCAGTCCAGAAGCAAGCAAGTTACATACGTAGTATACTTGAACGACTTTCGCGTCCAGTAGTGTCGTCCTCGGTCCACCTTCTTCGATCATAAACGCCGGGGGCAATGCAAGCTGGACCGTGCCAGCGGGATGATGTCCTGCGAGTCTGCGACCTGCGGGCCGCCGGCCATTACGTGCGCCGCATGCCATGCATTGTGTATATCCGTGTCCCATGCTGGACGACGTAGACGTCAATTAGGATACGAGTATTATTTATTTATATATAATACCTGCTTCTACTATACTTACGTACGGCTACTATACGTACTTAATTTTAGTTCCAAAAATGAATTAATACCGAACTGCATATGCAACGCATGCACGCACGTGCTTTATGGCAAAGAGAGATTTGCCGGAATAGCTCACTTCAAGTTCCAACAATAAGTGTTTCAACACTGTCCTCTCCCCTACCGCCCCTCACCATCCTACAATGCCTGTAGCAAACTACCTCTTTCCTTCCCCTGCCTCCCTTCACCGCTTTCTTCTCCAACTATGGGGAACGGCCACACTCCCCTGCCACGACCTAGCCGCCACTACCACAGCTAGGGCCCTAAACCGGACGTCCTGGAAATCACATGTGGGCGGGGGACTAAAATAACCGAGTGTTGTTTAGCATTCCTTGATGGAATTATAGAAGCAATTAGAAAAAATCTTAGATTTATTTTTGAGATATGACGTCTGCTGGTTGATTTATTTGGCTGGAGATTGCAGAATAAAGTGGTGTGCATGCAATCTTGCAGGGAGGGAGGAAGATAACCTGCTGCAAGATTTAGCTCTCTAGCTCGATCGATGATTAACTAACGGAAAGCGATGAGGACGCACCATCACCACTGCTGATCGATATTATTACGACTCCATGTGTTTCAGGATAAAGCTAGGTAGCGCAAACGTACGTCTCGAGTAACGACAACAGCAAGAGCGTCGTTGCCCATTGGTGCGCAACTTTAATTTCTGACCAATACCAACTAGTAGCAAGTGCAACAGTAGCTCTGCATTAAAACAACGTGTTGTTTAAGAACATAAATCCTTTTTAGAATGTGTAACGCGGAAATAGTGCTAGTAGATTCGTAACCAAAGTTGGTTTTCATTAGTTTTAATTTACTAGTCGTATATAGCGTACTGTTTTTAATCTTTCTCATATAGTGATGACCTATTAATTTCTTTCTCATATACTAGTCGTATAGCGTACTGTTTCAAAACCGGGCTACAATTAGCCACCAAAACCAATATCAACCAAACAAACAATAGATGCCGGTTTTGGGCTGGCTACTCCTGGCCATGCTAGAATAGGCTAGCCAGGCTACAATTGGCACCACAACCAAACACACCCTATATAGCTGCAAGAGAATACAGCGATAAACAGGGGATAATATGTAACTAAACAGTGGAGCGAAGTATCTGTAGCCTCTAGAGGCAGAGAGGAGTCAATGAGCTAGAGTTTATCGATCGATGTGGGCAAGCAAGCGCATGTGTCAAAATTAACATCTGCTTCCATTCAGGTTCTGCCTAATTACCCGGCGATGGACCGACCGACGTAACTAGTAGGTGTGGGACCAATTCCGTCGGCCGCTTTTATCGTGCGCCGGTGGGCAACGACGACGGCATGCCGCCGATTGACTAGCTACTAGAGAGAATCCATTTCGTCTACACCGTACCACCAAACCACACAGGGTGCTCGATCGCAATTACTTATTTTGCGTACTAAATTAAGCTAGCTAGGCTAATCCTCAATCATAACGTAGCAGCACGGTTTCGAAAACCGTCTGTTGAAACAAAACTGATTACGATTGTGTCAACTTATTAACAGGAGCTAATAATTAAGGAGCATAGTAGTATCGGAGTGACATGACACTAGGGGAGTGCAACTAATTACCAATACACCGTGATCCCAGTGACAAGGACGACGCACGCAAATGCAGTGACGCGCGCCGCCATTCTCTAGGAAACACGCTAACCCAGCCCTCTGCACCCGTGTCCCGTGTTCCCATTTGAAACGAAAAAAAAAAAAAAAACATTGCTCCAAGCACTGCTAGTTACTACATCTAATCGATCTACTGCCTGGTTAATTATATATACGCAAAACAAGTGCCGTGTTTCCCTTAAAAGAATTCGCTACTAGTTGCAAGCGACAAGGAGAAACGATGGAATTTCTGTGCCAAGAGGTGTGTCATGTGTGTGTTAACCGACAGCAGCTTGGTGGTGCGGTGCGACATGCACAAAGCACGCATTCACCCACCAAATCACGCACTATTCTGTGCTTGTCAGGACGAGCGAGCTAGTTGCTGTTGATGGTATATGTGCAGTGCGTGCACATACAAGCATACAAGAAACTCTGCTTCTTCTGTTAGCTAAAAAAGAAACTCTGCTTCCTGTACGACGCGCGGCACCTGCAGTAGTGCGTGCATATCTTAACTGCTGCATTAACAAATCGCATAACAATATATAAATCCATGCATTGCATATATGTGATTTGTCCATATCTGTGCATCGTCTCCTGATAATCAACTTACTTCCAGTCAGTCCCCTTTATTACGAGCCTAAATTAAAAAAAAACCAATTAATCCACGAATTTTCCCCTGTTTAATTATCCATATATGTGCTTGGCACTTTGCACGCACATATGTGGCGTATACATATATGCCCTTTCGGCTGTCGTAGTATATGCCTTAATAAACATATATATAATATCGTGCAGTAGTGCGTGCAGGCAGACTTTTGCTTGTCCTGCTGTCTAAAATCGACGATGTAACGCGGAAAGCTAGCACCACAAATTATTGTGTGTCACGTTCAGATTTCAGAATTCAGAGTCATATGGCCGTTGCCGCCAAATCCGTTGCCAATGTATGTATTCAGGATTTACTGATCACAAGGGTCATTTTAAATTTTCTAGTCCAATTTAACTTCAATTTATCATAGTCAAACTCCTCTAATATATTATAAATAAATAAATTTGTAGGGAAAAATCCAACACATAAAACTTTAGATTTATATTCTCTTTTAATTTAGCTATCCTTGTAAGCAAGTAATATTACTTCGTCATGAGAATTTATTAAAAAACAAAACTACAACCCTGTATGGGCTTCTCTTGCCTACCGGCCGTGGTTAAGGTCTCTCTAGCAAGTCAATTTTCTAAGTTACAATGTTTTTTTTTTTTTTTTTCTTAGTGTGAACCATTGATTCTACAACAAGTCTCCTGAAAATTTAAAAAAATGGGTGGACAGGTTACAATGAATGAATTTATACTAAACTAACACGAAAATTTCACAGTTACTTTCTGGTCTACTAGGTCCTTTCGTTTTTATTTATATATAAGTCGTACTATTACTTTTGTTTTATAAATCAAACATTTCTACCACCGATTCCACTATATTTTATATGATTCCACTGTATTTATATATGTTCATGGTATAAGGTTTAAGTCAATCTGTATTTTTCTGAAGGTTGCACAAAAACTTTTAAATCAAACCATATTTGACAATTGAAACAATATATATACATATCCGTGTCAAAAAGACCATACGACATATGTCATGCTTACACACACCTTCATCTTTTTCAACTTCACAGCTTTCCAGGATCACACGCTTCGACTTTTGATGTCAGCGTGGCCACCCAGCTGAATTCAACCACAAGCTTAAAGTTAGTTCCCAGTGAACTTTGAACGAACCTAATTAATAAACCCATAATTCAATGATCACCAACACCACCAACATTCCATTGCATGAATTATTGCCAAATAAAACGCTAAATACATGTAGTACTCCGTAAGTCCGTATGTATCAAATGGCCTCCTACTGTACTGTATATAGCTACAACTACTAGTAATAATTCGAGTAATTTACAGTGAATTTATCATCTCATCGATCTCACAAATCCAAACAGCATGACGTACAACGACAATATTGCTATCAACAACACAACACAGCACACAAGCGAACTGGGAGACTGATCGAGAGATGTCGTGGCGTGCGTCACAACTTATCTCTCGGCTCGGCGGTCGATCGGGGATCGGGGCTAGCTCAGCTCAGTTCAGGCGCCGGCCGGCGACTTGGTCTTTGCGGCGAAGCAGGCGGCGGCGCGCTTGCAGGAGCGGTAGAGGCTGAGCATGGACAGCCAGTCGGCGAGGGCGTCGCCGAGCCTGCCGGGCGACGACCGTCGCGCGCGGGCCCGGCGCACGCGCACCTTCCAGCGGCGGCGGTTCCGCGTTGGGTCGTCGTCGTCCATGGCGGAGGCGTACTCGGCCGGGACGACAGAGGCGTAGGGGTCGGAGCCGCCGGCGCAGGAGCGGGCGAACAGGGACGGTGGGAGCGGGAGCGCCTTGACGATGCTCCGGTTCCGGGCGGGCGTCTTGGGGATGCCCGGGCGATGCTCCCACGAGAAGGGCACCGCCGAGGCGCGCAGTGGGGACGGGAGGAACCGGTGGAACGGCGACGCCGACGACGTCGACGTCTGCGGGAAGAAGGAGAACGGGGAGGCCGGCGGCTTCGCCTGCTGCAGGGACAGCGACGGCGAGTGGTGGTGGTTGTCGGGCTTCCCTGTCCCTGCTGCCTGGAGGAGGCGCCTGCGGCGGCGTGGCGTGGCTACGGCGGAGGGCGGCGTGGCCGGAGCCGGCGTGGGGCGCGATGGTGAGGCGGGCATCGGGGCCGGCCTCTGGTGGGGTGGTGGTGGCTGGCTGCAGGTGTTGGGGTGAGCTGGGGTCGGTCGGTTGGTCGCGCTTTTATGCTGCGCTGCCTGCGAGTTTGGGCGTCCAGGGACGGAATACTTTAGGACCCCGCGTCAGCCACGTGGACACTGACGTGCCTGCCCTTGCTCCAGTTCATGACCAAAATCCAACGTGGCAATGTAGTGCTTCAACATGCTTTAAAGATGTTCGCTTGTTTTTAGAATGAACGACACAAGACAACGCAGACGCCACAATACGTACGCGACACTCACCCATATGAAGACACGCGACGCAAACCCTACCCCCATGAAAGCACCTCCCGAATGATTGAGCACCCGCAGACCGGAGATTCTCGAAGTCACCATTGGCGCCTCGTCGTCGACGGGAACGCCGCTACCACTTAATGCATAACGCCGGAAAATCCTAGGAAAATCCAGGAAAAGGTGCGAGCACCAGGATCTGAACCCTGGTGGGTAGCGTTCCACTGAACCGTCCTACCATTGGACTATAAGCCAATTCGCATGTTCGCTTGTTCTTCATTGATCTTGTTTCATTTTATTCTCTCATAGAATACTATTAAATCAGTTGAAATCATACGGCCCCGTCAGCCAAAATCAAACATAATTATGAACAAAATAGTAAGTTTTGCTTTTACCCATTTGACACCGGTCCCACGAGTACGTCTTTATTATTGTCAAGAAAGTGGGTGGCCGCAGATGAAAATCGATCCTAGGTGATGAAAGAATTGGTGCCGGCCACCAACAAGGTCATGACCATCGTGTGGCCACTGACTTGGTTGGGTTTGCTTTTGGCTTTTGACCGTCATCGTGTCATCACAATCAGTGGTCTAGCAAAGTTCAGGTCTTTGATGCAAGAACTAATTCTCTTTCGAGGAGATTGAAAATATCTTAATTTCTACGGAACTGTACGTTCTTCTCAAGTTGAACTGTTGTATTTTTTGTTACATGATTTTTTTTTTTTTGAGATTACACAGTACAACGCAGACGCTCAACACGCACGCACACTCATCCCTATGAACACACGACGCAAACCCTACCCCTATGAGCACCTTCGGAAGGACTGAGCCGGCAAATCTTGAAGTTCGAAGTCACCACGGCGCCTCGCTATCGACAGGGACGTCGCCTACCACTTAATGCATAGCGCCGGAAAATCTTGAAATAAATCCAGTATAAAGTGTCGCACCCAGGATTTAAACCCTGGGTGGGAGCCCCCTAACCAATGGCCTTTACTAATGATGATACGAAAATTAAGCCTCTCGGTTCGACAAGTAAAACACGCTCATGATCCAAGTAGCCTAAAAATACTGTTCATATACCTCTTTTAGTATTCAGATCAGGGGTGGAGCCACGTGGATGGCTGTGGGTGCCCAGGCACCCACAAAGAAATTGAAAAATAACATCAGATTTTCAGCATTGTTTTAAATTAAAATTTTAAATCTACAAGAGTATGGCACCCCTCACAATATCGCTCTTGCTTCGCCCCTGTTCAGATGGAAGAGAATGTTTACAAGCTAGTATTAGGCCGGCATTGATCTCATCGAGTTTCAACAAGCGTGATTTGTTCCTCTACCGTGTTGTTTCCTAGTGTATTACTCGCTGCATCAAACTACCTTCTTTGCTTCGGCGGCGATTCACATCTCGGATTCATACTTGATGAGCTTGAGCAGGTCAGCCACCCCACCTAAGTGTTGGCTCGATCTGCAGAAGCATCCGGTGTTCATGTACCTCTGATTTCGTCTAGCTAGTTAATTAACAAGATGCGTGGCGGCAACATGCATATGTGTGGTGAATGTCATGGACGGAACTCTTCGGTTGTACGTGTGTGCCAGCCGGGCTGCAGCCCCCTTTGGTCTTGAAACCGATGGCCACCTGCAGCATGTTGTCTCTTTCCACCCGGGCTCTTTGTTATTTTTTCCTTTGAAAGTTAATCCTCTTTGCGTTGGTTGATGATGATGAAGCAAAAGTGAAAGGAATCTCAACCTTATCGTTTCACCGTGTCGATCTCGGTACGTTTTTGCGGAAAATTCACATACTGATGTTCATGTTATACGACTACGATGGATGGTTGATGGGAACATGCAAATAGTGTACATGAACCACATACACGGCGCTACCTATAGCTATATTTATCGGTAGTACGTGTATGTAGTACGTATGCTGGTCACGTACAGGTATAGGTGAAAGACTAACTAATTTGGACATCCATAGATTTTGACAAATGACCTAGAAATTCAAATTTTGTTGGAGGACCACCTCTTCCTAGTTCATTTTTTTGAACTAGAGAGTATCCATTGGACATCCATGGACATCCAACTTCCACCTAGACGTACAGGGAGGTCATGCATTTTACACGGAAATAAAAAAAAGGAGACGACGACAGTGAGGTGTTGTATCAATAACGTAAGGCACAGCGCGCAGTCGTCTGATGAACCTTTCAAGAAAGTAAACATATGCAGTTTGGGGTTCAGCTGGTAATACGTCGTGCATCACGTTTTGCCTCGCTCCTCATCAAGCTTTGCATGCACGCACACGGCCAGCAGGCCAGTGTGCATGATCATCGACGACCTAGCTAGCTAATCAGGTAAAAAGCAGCTACCATAATAGTACTCAGATTGTTGATCTTAATGATCCAGTGGATCGGGGGTCTAGCGCGTAACTAACGAGCTAGCTAGCTAGCACTCCAGTGTACTATACTAGCATGAACCCTAACATAAAAGTTTAGGCATAAAACCATGTGATAAAAGTTTGGGAGTTGTTATATTTCAGGAGCCTGAAAAAAAAGTGGGATTTCAGGCGACAAATCTTAGCCACACGATCTGAAACGAACGCTCCAGATTGACCTGGCACTGTTCACCTTCTTCCTCACGCCAACTACTGTTCATCTTCTTTTTCTCGCCACCCTCTCGTTTCCGCGCTCCCCCGCCACCAGCCACCAACCCGCCGCAGGCGCTAGGGTTCGCTGGAGCTCGCTAGGGCCCCGCCCACGGTGGCCACCCTCTTCCCCACAGAGAAGGACAACTCACAGATCTTTCTATAGGAAGGACAACTCACAAAGGGGAGGGGAGGGGAGGAGGAGAAGGAGATGCTCGCTGGACCCGCCATTACTGCCGCCGGAAGGTCGCGTCGGCCGTGTGGGAGGCGAGGACGTGCGGGAGGTGCGTCGCGTGAATAGTCCCCTGATTTCAGGCGACTGTACAAAAGGAAAAGTGTAAAAGTTTTGGAAAAGGGTGCGTATGAACGGTGAGGACGGCTAGTGTGGCTGGGAGCCTGGAGGGAGACGGCGAGGGATTGGATGGGAGTCGGGAAACAGAGGGGACGAGTGCGGGCGGTGAAGGGGAAAGAAGAGTCTGGATGCCGGAGAGGTGGGATGCCCGTTGCCGTCAATACTGAATGTGATGGTCACGAAATTGGGATGACGTGGCTCAACAGGAGAAAAATTTAGGGAGAATGAGAAGAGTATAGTATAGATTAGCACAGCATCACGTGTACGCGAGACAAGGACGTACACTGTTCCTGTCGTTTTCCGTTTCTACTTACTCTCGAGTACTCCAAGTTACTATATAAGTAGGATGTACAGTACTAGCTAGCTAGGCTGCTAGAGTAGGTCGATAGTACGTAGAACAGCCTTATATATATTGCTGAACTAGGAGCAAGCAACCCGAGATAATTAGGCGCATCTTAGTTACTAACCCCCTGGTCGATAGTACTTAGCTTGTAAAGAAGGCTTGCAGTAATGCAAGTAATAAGGATCGGAGGGCCTACAAGATCGAACAACTCCTTCCGATGTCGTCGCCTGGATGTGATGGATGACCCATCTCCGTATCATATAGCTAACTCACGTATTAATTTCTATTATTACTGACGTGCTAGCTACTTGTGTTACATATGTGTGTGTATAGCATCTACGAATGAATCTTCAGGAGCGGAAATTACAAGAAACGATCCAAGAGTGTCGTTTTAGTCTTCTTCTTTTCATTTTACTAGCACGGGTAAATTGCAACCTACGAAAGAAACACACCGTGAAAATAAAGGACACGCTTGCTTACGCCAAGCAAGTCCTGCCCGGGTCTCTTCTCTTCCCTTGGCTTCTCAGTTTGGGGAAGTGGCCGCACACGCCATGGGCGCACTCACGCTCATGCTGGTGCAGGTGTGCAGCGCAGTTACTCACTCTTTCTTTATCTCGTGCTTCAACAAGTCAACCAATCTAAATGTTTCTGTGGCAAATATCTAGAGGTGCTGTTTTGACTAAGGAAAACATGATGAAAAGAAACTGGGGTGGTGACACTTCCTGTGCATTTTGCAATGAATTAGAAACATGTTCACATCTGTTTTTTACTTGTCATGTAGCTAAAGTTATTTGGACTGTTATGGCAATTTGCTTAGGAGCATCAAATATCCCACAAAATTTTACCCAATGTTGGGAATGGTGTCAAATTTGGTTCCCTTTAGGAAGTGATTTGCATGCTGTTGGAATTGGTGCTTTATGCTGGGCTATTTGGAAAACAAGAAATATAGTTGTTTTTGATAAAAAAAATTATTAAGAATCCAATTGCAATTATATGTCAAGCTCATACATATATGATCTATTGGACAGGCTTGTTTGCTGCAGATGACAAGGAATTTTGGATCTCCAGTGCAAATACCATGCTTCATATCGCCAAAGAGGTTCTCAAAGAGCAGACGACACGACAAATTGATCAACTTCTACTGCAAGGCTCCGAGGAGATGGACCTGGACGAGGTCTGAATGAGGGGACTGAAATCTGTGAAGACGAAGACGATGTCAGTGGCTGATTGATCAAGAATCTGTTGGCATGGCTCGTCTGAAAACGCTGTCAAGTCTTTTGATTATGAACTCTATCTGTTTCTCAAAGTGGTGAGCTGATGTAATAATGAGTACTTCCAGTTTGTTAGTAAGCGTGGGTACTGTTGGTTACCTTTCATCTAGTCCAGTTTATGTTAGCAGTGGCTAAGTCAGGTTAGCGAAGGTCAGTTGCTTACACTTTAGTTCATCTCTGAATGGGCATCTCTGCCAATATCTCTGCTTTCTGTAATCATCCCAAATGTTGTGTATTTCCGTTTATATAATGGAAATGAGTTATCTCGGTTGGAAAAAAACAAGTCAACCAATCTAATTTGAAGTTTGACTCGATTTATAAAAAAAATAGTATTAATATGTGATTTATCATAAAAATATATGATGTAATTAATCTAACGACATGCATTTTGTACCATAAAATTTTTTACTTTTAAGTGTATATTTAGTCAAATTTAAGATCAAATCACTCCTCAAAAAAATAGCACTTATGTTTGAGACGGAGTGCGGACCAAGGCACGCCATCTCCGTCTGGGCTCCATCTCCATCCATCTCTCCCTCCCGGCGGTTAACTTGGCGAGGAGAAAGTAGCTAGACAAGCATAGCAACCAGTAGCTCTCTGAAAAGGATCCGAGATACCGAAAGAGAGCTCCGGCATGCCAAAGTTAGTGTCTGATGTGTGTACCTCTTCTTTACCTATACCTTTTTTCCCGATCGATGCCCTTCGATCGAACTTGTCGTCGACGGGCCATGGCGTACGTACGATGTCCGGGCCCTGAGCAGGAGGAAGTGGGCATGCGTGCACTGATGATGCATACTCACTCCTCCGTCCCTAAATGTTTGTTGTTCCGGCTTCCCCGAGAAACTACTACTGCCAATTATATATTAAAATATATAAATATTTATGTTAAGTAATTAGTATCATCGGAAATATCTTTTCTCTAGTTTTTTTTTAATAAGGTGTAAATGTTACATGTATTTTATACAAATCAAATCAAACTTGTGGCATGAAAACCGACGGCGATAGTCAATTAGGGGACGGAGAGAGTATACTTCAGCCTACCCACCTAGCACGCAAATCGTGGCGAGCAATGCCCACTGGATCTACTCATAAGGCGTCTCCAATAGTGCCCAAATAGTTAGTCTAGAGAAATTTTATTGGCTATGAGCAGCAATTTGCAAATAGCTAGCTAGATGAGAAAGTTCAAATAGCTAGCGACTACCAAATAGATAACGACTAATAAATAGCTTATCTAGCTCGATCTCCTAAAAACATCTCTCACATAACTCTCAACTATAGTGCTATTTTTTTTCTTATTCATATGTCTCATCTAGCTAGCTATTTGTAAATTGCCATTGATAACCAAATAGAATTCCTCCTAGCTATTTATTTGGTAACCATTGCAGACGCCCCATAACGACCGCCTGGAAGCTAAGGCTGGAACAACTCAAGAACAGCGCATGAACGCACACAAAAATCTCTGCGACTAAATCGAGCTATTCTATATGAGATAATCGTGCGTCAAGAGCCCATTCCTTAAATTTTCATAAGAAAGTTCAACAATTAAAACAATCTCTTTATTTGAAACACAAGTATCTTACTATTTCTACTGAACTGATCATAGATTAGTTGGTTAGGTCCCTTGTGGTGGAGCTTGTCCATCCGGGTTCAAGTCCTCGAATTTGACATGATGGGTGCTCGTATTTTTTTAGATTTATTTTAGGATTTCTAGTGTTATGCTTTTAGTGGTAAGCGATGTTCTCGTCGACAATGAGGATATGCAATGGTGATTTTGGGAATCTCATATCTGCCGGCTCAGTCATTCGGTGGTGCTTAAATTTTTTAAATAAGACGAGTTGTCAATCTTGGGGTTATAAAAGTCAAACCAATTATAATTTGGAACGAAGGTAGTATCTAAATTATGTACATTATCCACGTCTACCATTAATAATGCAAATTATTTCAAAATTTGCATCTGAATTTATGCACATATGTCTTTACTAAATTGTCCTTCCTAGGTGGTTTAGCCATACCTCCTCACTCTTACCCAACTAATAAATTATGCTAAAAATAAAAGCACGCACACACAAACTTGTTTACACACGCCTCCAACATGTTCTATTTGATGTCATGAAATGGAAGGCATGAACCGCCCCTGCAGAATAAAATATGTATACATTATTAAGGAGCGTGCGTGTACATGCTGTCGTTCTTCTTATTTCCAGGAATCATCACCATTCTACGCAACCTCCTCTGTGTCTGCGTCTTCAGCTGCGATCCGCATACAGACGGGCCATGTGTTTCCACCGATTTCCAGTAGGCGAGCGTTTTCAGCCCGCAACAGACAAGGGCAAGATCACAAAATGCCCGGAAGTCCCCTGAAAACGATGGCACATTTCGTAGCGTTTGGCATGGCATCGCCTTTGCCTGAAAAGGAGGACGGGGATCGGATCACTACTATACTTGGCGGAAATTCGCGGTGATTCCGCTCTCACTTTCAGGGCAATTATTTATTTTTCTCGCCACCATAACCATGTGTCGCGCACTGCTGCACGCCTGACCAAACCTGGGCAACTAGCTTTGGCTCGTAGTCGTAGCAGCATCGGACATAAATTCTTCTTCGGTTAGGTTGTGGGGTGTTTACCTCAGAGATTCAGAGTTGGTTTCTCCATCAAAATCCATCAATTGTTCTTTACTTGCCATCTCGGTATATATTCCTGCATTTATTTTCTCCCTCTGCTTAGCTTGTCATGAATTACTAATTAGCAAAGTGGCACTTGTCAGTATATATTCCCTGCATTTATTTTCTTATTCTTAGTATAGATTTTCTTGGGGGCTGGCCCTCAAGAAAATAAGAATTAACTTGGCGGTCAAACTATGATTTTCTTGGAGATGAAGAGCAGCCAAGAAAAAACAGTTAGCTTGGAGGTTTAGAGTGTTTCCTTGAGATTGATGACCCTCAAGAAAATTAATTTACTTGCCTCCTTTAGTGCCAAAACCACAAAGGAAGAAACTAATTTCCCTTATCCCCGATTGCTGAGTGTTTTTGCAAAACGGTTTGTAACCAAAGATCATTTCCTTAGCAGTTTTTGCCCTTTCATCCATCTTTTTCTGGTTTATCGGTTTTATAATAAAAAGTGGAAAGCCTTGTGACTTCCCCCAACCACTTCTCTATTAGGTAGGATTTTTTTAGCCCAAGCCTTTATTTGTTGAGGGAAAACGACTTCAATTTGAAGTTGTTTATGTTTATATTGGTCAATCATAAAATAGAAATAAGAAAAAAATATTTATTTTGATCAAACATCCTCCCTATTAACTTGGAAATTCTTCTATACAAGGAAATGGTTGGCACTCAAGCCAGTTGAGAATCTGTGGTAGTGGGCAGGCAATGATAATAAGCGAGCGAGTACATATGGCTAGAGGCAGGGCGCAGGAGAAATTAGAGTGGCGGCTTTAGTTTGCCAATTAATAAAGTAGAACAGTCCCTGTCCTGTTTCATAGATAGACCTCATCAGACCCACAGGCTGCTAAACTAAATACTCCCTCCGTCCCAAAATAAATGACGTTTTCGCTCCCGAGAAACATCTACCGCAATTATATATTAAAATAGAATTAATATTTATATTACATAATTAGTATCATTAGAAAGATCTTTTTGATCTAGTTTTTTAACAAATTTATTTGGAGATTTAAATCTTCTACGCATTCTTTCTATAAATCGAGTCAAACTTGTGATTACTAAAACCCAAAAACGTCGTTTATTTTGGGACGGAGGGAGTAGACAAGAGTCAAAGCAACCCTCCTTGGTGTACTACATGCATGTGCTTCCTTCCCTTCGTAATCTCTACTGTATTTTTTCTTCAAAAATCACCATCAAAAGCTAAGTGTGTATAGCTTTTTGTAGTATTGAAGCAGATGTAATTGAGAAATCACGGTTTCTATTTTATTTGTAGAATCGTAGTCCTTTGCTCTTCTAAAAGATGGGCTCATATTATGCAGTAATAAGCTATTTTTTAATTAGCTAAGGCTCTAACCCAGACTATACTCAGGTCGATCCCATGCAAACAAAACAGGCCAGCTCACCTAGATGCCCGTCGATCGATCGACAAGCTTAGCCAGCGGGTGATTGAAACATCGTACCGAAGGACTTGCGACGACCTCGCATCTGTGAACCCCACTTGGACAAGAAGGACAAGCTCGCCCCATCTGGAATTGCATCGAGATGTGTTCAGTTGTTTGGAAACAAGAAACAAATAGTGTTTAGAGTTGAGCTGGACTACGTTCATGTTGGAACAATAAATTATCGTCTAATTTCAGACGCGACTACACGTACTCTAGATCAATCTTATCAAGACTAGTAGCTGTTGGATCTGATGATTATAGGCGGCCTTTAAACACGTTCATACATCTTGATCAGTTGATCTAGTACTACGACTTCTTCTTTTTCCGATGATAGATAGCGATCCAGCATCATGTATCTACGTCACGTAGCCATTATATAATTAATTAATCTACTGCGTGTTCAAGTTGTGCATGTGTGTAAGCAAAAGGGAGATGGATGTGGATAGCGCAACAGGAGAGATGGTTAGATACTATACGAAGATGTCATGTCGTCACGCTAAACATTTTTATATATTAGCAAAAATGCTCGTGTATTGCAATGCGAGAAAAAATGCACAACATTTTCTAAAGATTTGACGTCTATGTGTTGTTTTGTCCTGAAAGCTATAGTTTTTATATTTATATCATTATACTTTTAATGCACTCAACATTATTATGCGAAAAGAATGCATTGCCTCAACATGCATTTTGATCTCATCATCTTTTCTTGTCGCCTTGCCTGCGGATACGGTATCTTGTGTATATTATTTAATTTGTGTCTAATCTAACAAAATTTGTACTCAATTCATTGAGTCGTTGTGTTGTATTGTATAGGTGGGGCCTTGGAACAATAAAGGACTTAGAAAAAAATATATAAAAAGAAATCAAAACAGTCTCTAACTGGAATTGGAGAAAATAAAAATAAAAGACATCAAACAGGAAAAAGATTCTAATCGGACGGAAAAAAAAAAATAGAAAAGGACAGAAATACATCGAAGAAGAAAATGCCTGACGTACTCTTATTCGTAGCGGAAAAAAGGCAAAAATGAGAGAAGTCCGAACATTTTGGAAGAAGATAGGAAAGAACATAAAAATATAGATAAAGATAGAAGAGAAAAGAAATAGAGATATCCTTTCTCTATTTGGATTTGGATTCCTATTCACTGCTCATGATAAAAAAATTTTGCATTATAGGAGTCTAGTTCGTTCAAGACGTGAGCTATTTTAACTCACAATGGAGTTTGCACAACAAAAGCAATCTACTCACACTCCCAACAACAACACACCCTTCCTTCTAATGGTTCTAGAAGTAGTATTACCCAAGATGCAAACCAAATTTTGCAGCAGGTTTGGAAAAGCAAGACTATCCCTCCCTTCCCAAAACCTTTGCTTGGAGGATTATTAGAAGAGCACTAGTAACAGGGGAAAGAGCTGGGAGATTCTCGGCGCACATTGATCAACACTGCTCTCACTGTGGTTCAATTGAGGATGACAACCACCTCTTCTTTCAGTGTGAGTTACCAAAATAGGTATGGGCAAGTGCCACTCCACCCTTATAGATTCAGAACATTACCCAGAATGAAGATGGGGTACAGTTATCTTTGCCACTTTTGCTCTCTCCAAACCCCACTGACCATACTCTTTGCTCCACTTTATTTCTTATGTGGTATATCTAGAAAGCTCGTAATGATTTCAGGTTTCAAGGAAAAGCATGGAGCCCGTGCAGGTTCAGAAGGTGGTGCAAGCACACATGGAGACCTATCTCCAAGCGATGGATGAACAGGGCACCCCCCTACATCCCACCACAATACAACCACACCCGGCTGCCGATGCAATCCAACCCGTAGATCCACCACTAGCCAATGTATAGAAGGTAACATGACTCTAAATGCAGGTCCGCAGGGTTCAGGTGCTGAACAACATGACCAGGCGACTGTTCAAGGCCCGACAACACACTTCCAGCAGCAGCCGACAGCTTCTCAGCTGTTTACCGCTAGCTACAACTCCACTCTGGGTCCGGACATGTATCTACTACAACTCTCCTCTTCTCTACAGGGCACCAGATGCTACTCCGACGCCTCCATTGCTCCGGACACCATGGGATTCCCATCTAGGAATGCAGGTCTGGGGATCTTCATTGTCAACACTGACATATCACCACCCCTCAGCATCTTCATCAAGGTAGCCATGGAGGATGCTTCATCAGTTCTAATGGCTGAATCAGCAGGTATGGCCTCTACTGCTTCTCTGATTCACATGATGAACATTGAAGACGCAACCCTCCTGGGAGACAACCAGAGACTCATCAACTACGTCAATGGTTCAGATCGAGCAAACCCCCCGGAATGGAGGATCAAACCCTTCACAGAGGTCATTTGCTCCATTCTCGCAGGTTCTACCTCCACGGCGCGTTGGTACAAAGACAAAGCAATCAAATGGCCGATTCCCTGGTAAGACAGAGTCTAGATGAGTTCCAGGCTAACTTAGATTTCCAGGGATTATGTGTTAATCCACGACATGAACATGGGTGCCCTCTTTTGGTGGCACTCCAGCTTGTATCCGTTACATCTGACATCTGTAACGGTTCTAACATCCTTGTCAAAAAAAAAAATCATATGAGCACGGGTTATATATTTGTCTGGATGTCCAGTAGTTAGAGAGATGCAGACAAAAAAAAAAAAAAAAAAAAGAAAAAGAATCGATGGACGATGAAAATTTTGGCTCTTTATTATTACGCACCGATTCTGTACACATGGGGAATTATCTAAGGTTCAGACATGGCCTCATTAGCTAAGTACCTTATGTTCCAGATCGAATCGATTAATTTTATAGGCAATTATGTATATATGTTATTCCACTGACACTATTATGCAGTAGTTGAAGTTGGAAACGCATGCGTCCGTCCTCTCGTGACCAACAGCTAGCAGTCTGCTGCTGCTGATCGATCCGTCGATTTCTGCTTCAGTATAGTTTAACAATTTGATTAAACACTTGAGAACTAGCATTACGGTAGTAGCCTCAGATTCCAGTTTGGACATGGTACACATGTGCTTGCATAACGGTAGTAGCCACAGATACAACTATGAAGGCAGGAGCCTCACCAGTAAACACCAACCCGCATGAAGAACTCACAACGCACGGAACTGAACCAAAATGCTCGGCATTGAATGGTGCCGATCGAGAAAAAGGCTGCTGTGTGCAAGCATAGGGCTAGGAAGGAGGCACCCTTCATGATTTTAAATATAGAAGTTGAACTGTCATTCATATATAAATCCTTCATGAGTGTCTAGAGTTTTATATAGACGAGGGGCCGGGATTAAAAAAGGGTACACCCAGTGCCGTAGGCTCCCAGACGCGCGGGGTCCGGGAAGGGTATTTTAGCGCCAAGCCTTACCCGCACCATGTGCAATATGCAGACGGGCTTGAACCCGGGACCTTCCGGTCTACAGGCGGTAGAGCACTACCACTTGCTCTAGAAAATTTGATGGCCGACGAGAACAGAGGTTATAATTAAGTTGTGCCCACAGACCCATCACAACAAAGAAACATTCATAACATCTAACATGACTGCTCCCCGGTCTCTAAATAAGTGTCGTTGTTGGTGAGTGTGCCATAATTTGACTCAATTTAGAGAAAATATGTGCAACATTTGTATCGTCGAATAGTTTTATTAAAAAAACTAGATTCAAATATCACTCGAATGTTATTAATTGGGTAAACCATAGAAATTGAGAAAAGCACCAGATTGCATAACCATGGGCATGGCCATGTTTGATTTGACAACCACACAGGTACTACTAGCTCCTGAAGATAAAATCACTCAACATAAAACCAAGAACAAATTATCCCAAACTTAATCCAGATGGTTTGTCCATCTTACAATATGCGGATGACACAGTTATTTTTTATGAGCCATGATATTCAAAAGGCAGTAAATATGAAACTTTTATTAAGTACTTTTGAACAATTATCGGGCTTAAAGATAAACTTCCGTAAAAGTGAGATATTTTGCTTTGGTAAAGCAAAAGAACAGGAAGAGTTTTATTCGCAATTGTTTGGTTGTGTTGTTGGAAAATTTCCTTTTTTCGTTACCTTGGCTTACCTATGCACTTCAGGAAGCTAAGTAATAAAGATTGGAAAATTATTGAGGAAAGGATTGAAAAGAAACTAAGTGGTTGGAAAGGAAAATTATTGTCTGTAGGGGGGCGGCTGGTCCTCATAAATTCGGTATTGTCCAGCTTTTACCGATGTTTATGATGTCTTTTTCGAACTACCGAAAGGTGTTCTTGAAAAAATAGATTGCTTTAGATCGCGCTTTTACTTGGCAAAATGATGAGCATAAAAAGAAGTATAGATTAGCAAAATGGGAAATTTTATGTCAACCCAAAGACCAAGGAGGTTTGGGTATTCAAAATCTGTGTATACAAAATAAATGCTTACTAAGTAAGTGGCTGTACAAATTGCTAAATGAGGATGGTCTGTGGCAGGAATTAATCAGGAATAAATATATAAAAGATAAGACTCTAGGGAGTTGTTATAAAAAGCCAACAGATTCGTATTTTTGGAAAAGCCCGATGAACATCAAGGATTGTTTTCTAGATCTTGATCCTTTAAGGTAAAAGATGGGTCTCAAAGGACCCCGTTCAGAGAGACCCGGCCCAAGTAGTAATTTCTCTCACAAAGATCGCCCAACCCACGGTCGGCCCAAAGAAGACATTTCTCTCGAACGCATCAGCCGACCACGTACCAAATTTAACAGGGCCCGTGTTTTGGCATGATACTTGGTTGGGTAATAAGCCTTTAAAAGACAAATTCCCTTCGCTCTTTAATATTGTTAGGAGGAAAAACGATTGTTGCACAAGTACTTAGCTCAACCCCTAAATATTTCTTTTAGAAGAAATTTAGTGGGTGCAAATTTAAATGCTTGGTATAGAATTGTTGCATCATTGTAAAATTTAAATTTGTTTAACAGAGTGATATCTTTTCTTGGGGTCTAAACGCATCTGGAATCTTTACAGCTTAAGTCTATGTATTTGCATTAATTAACAATGGTGTCGAGTGTCTAAAGATATTTGGCGTATTAAAGTCCCTATGAAAATTAAAATTTTTTTTGGTACTTGAAAAGAGGTGTAATTTTAACTAAAGATAATTTAGTTAAGCGGAACTGGAATGGTGATAAAATTGTTCGTTTGTCACTTTCCGAAAACAATTCAACATCTCTTTTTTTGATTGTTTTTATGCCAAGTCTTTATGGCGTGCTGTACACATGCTGTTTGGGTTATCACCACCTAATGATTTAAATGATTTATTTACAAGATGAACCAAGATGGGAAATAAAAAGTTTAATTCATTGTTATTAATAAAGAAATTGCTGCATTATGTTGACTTTGTGGATAACTAGAAATGAAGTGGTTTTTGATAAATGTCGACCAAAAAATCTCTTGCAGGTCATATTCGGGGAACGCATTGGTCGCGACAATGGGCAAGTCTACAAAGCAAAGATGAAGATCGGAGGAGCATGCTTCGATCCATGCAGACAAAGATCTTGAAACTTCTCGCTTCTTCGCTTTTTTCGTTTCAATAGATGGTTGTCATCAAGATACATTGGTTGATTTTAGTTTAAATTTTACTTTGTTTAGGTTATGAAGACAACGTATGTCAGCCAAACGTTTTGTAATAATTGATCTCGATTCTATCTTTTGATAGATGAAGCCGGATTAATTTCTATTATCTAAAAAAAATGTCCGTGCTTTTTTTCTCGACTGTTATTTTTACTTACCTCCATTTTCGTTTAATTGTCACTAACCATTTACTATAGCAAATTTGACCATCCGTTGTTTCTTCTAAAAGATCTTAGGGCCCGTTTGGATCCTTAGAATTTGGGGAATTGGAATCTACTTAATAAATTAAGCTATTTAGTTTGGAATTTGAGATTCCCTAACTTTCCAAAATTAACAAATAAGCATATCTCAAATTCATAGGGTGGGAGATAGGAATTGAATTCCATTGACTGACCGCGAAACACCCTTTGAGATAGGCTTATTCGTGAACTTTGGAAAGTTAGGAATCTCAAATTTCAAACTAAATAGCTTAATTTATTAAGTAGATTCCACTCCCCAAATTCTAAGGATCCAAACGGCCCCTTAGATACTTCAATGCATATAACACTAATGAAGTATGTCCAATGAAGAATCATATATGTGAAAACTTGTTGTATTTACAAATCTTTTATAGAAGAAAAACACATGGTCAAAATTGCTACAGTAAAAGTTCGGTGACAAGTAAACAAAAACGGAGGTAGTATCTCGTTTGTTTGTTTTTTGGCGCCCGACCAACCACTTCAAAGTTCAAACCAAATCATGCGGACAATTCGATTAGCCCGGCCCAGGTAGAGAGCCCACACAGCCCATACAACAGGCTACAACCCAAACTGACTTTTCATCCATTCCCTTCTGCTCGCGCACGCGCTCGTCTCTCGAGGCCTCGAACCTCACCGCCGGCGACCAAGAGGAAGGCGACGATGGCGACGATGCTCAGCCGAGGCGCGCTCTGGCCTCCGGCTCCTCGCCGCACGCGCCGAGGCCGCCAAGCACATGTACAACCTGCACAGGATGAAGCACCAGAAGCTTAAGGCGTCCCTTGCCGTGCTGGCTGCGGTAGGCACTGGTGTTGGGGTCCCTGAGTATGCAGTTGTTTTCCAGCAGAAGAAGACTGCATCTGCATAATCTGAAAAGCCCGAGACATCACAACATCAAAACATACCTGTCCACGGAAATTTGTTTTTTCCCATTTTACCCTATAGCATTTTGAGAGGTTCAGGCTGGACTTCTGGAGCTTCAGTTTTGCTTGGCCATTTCTCTATTTTCTCTTGCTGCAGGTTTAACTATGTGCTCATTCGATTTGGACATATGAATATCAATATATCTATTAATAATACGATGTGTTGGATGAATGCTCAACACAATATGTTATTGATGATGATATGGTTTACAAAGTGGCCATTCAACATTGCGTTTACAAAGGATGTCAGGGGGTATTTATAGTCCCCCCTGGCTTCGCAGTTGTACAAAAAGACTAAGAATCCTGAAGTGACTTTCTACAATACATTTTCTTCAACGGAGATGTATTCTTCATCTTCGCGCTTCTTCTAAGGTGATCTTCTGTCTTCGCGATGTTTTCGCTCCTTCTGAAGATAGTATTCTGGCTTCGCAGCGAAGCTGCTGTGGTCATCTTCGCTTGGATCCCTTTCTTTAATTTTCCTTTTTCATTCCTGTTACCCTCCTGCGAAGCCAAAGTCTCGCGAAGTCACCTTCGTTGCGTAACTCAGCTTTTGCTTTGCAAATGACCCAAGCACCCTGAAATCTTCAAAGTTTGGGACGAAAGTTTAAAATAGAAATCAAAGTTAGATCCCAACACGATGTGTTGAACTTTTCCAAGATGTGGAACTGACAGAAAGCATACTGTTATATCCTTCTAATTTTGCTTCCCTTGATCTTCCGTCAAATGTTTGATGCTGCAGTATGGTATGCAGTTGTATTGTTGCTCACAGCTGACGACAGTTACCCTGTGAGCTCTCAGGTCTCAAACACATGTGTCAAATGTTAGTTCTGGTGGTGGAGAATTCTTTGCCTTGGTGTTGAAATACAAATGTTTGTAGTTTGTACTCTTGCACGGTTCTTTCTGTGATGCCGGAGAATGCTGCCTCAATGGTTTTACGTCTTCTAAATGCGTTTTCGATTTTCATGTGTCCCAATTTTACGCCTTCTCAGTCTGGAAGCGTCTGCTGCGTAGCACAGTCAACTGCGTTCTATAGACTTCGGCCGCAGTTGAGTTCAAAAGGTGAGGCGGCGAGATCGAATCGAGCGGAGCGGAGCGTATCCATGGCGATGGCGCTGCGTCGGCTGCTGCTTCCTCTCCTCCTCTTTCTCGTACTGTTAGTTCTGCGGCCGCAGAGCTGCGTGGCCGGTGGCGAAGGCGGAGGGGAGCCGGCGGAGTTCGAGATCCCTCGGGATGGGAGTGTGCTGGAGCTTGACGAGAGCAACTTCGAGGCGGCGGTGCGCGCCGCCGATTTCCTCTTCGTCGACTTCTACGCTCCCTGGTGCGGTCACTGCAAGCGCCTCGCCCCGCAGGTAACCGATACCCGTCCGTCTCCCACTGTCCGCTGCGGCGCTACCTTGTCCCTACCAAGGCATTTCGCAGTTCCACTAGCCAAGCGTAGCGAAGTGATGTAAATCGTCTCTTGATGCCATCCGAATCCTCCTCCGAGCTGATAGCACAGCTAGGCATATCTTGGCAAGGTGTGGCCGCCCGCTGAAATTGGGTGTTGTAAGCAGACTAGAGCTAGGAAACGAGGATCATTGAACATTTGAACTATCATCTTGGGATATCAATGGAGATGTTCCCTAAATAAGCGATTGATTCTTGATGCCATCTGAATTCCACAGTGGATTCGGATCAAACCAGAGGCATCAGGGTATCCATCTGCCATCCCCTCTTTCTATTAAAATTGGAACAGGATTATGCAGTCCATAGAGGCAGGGGAATACTATCATTCTGTCCTGTGGCCATTTATGTTGAAATTGAAGTGAATGATCACCATTCGTATGGTTGTCTTCTGCAGTTAGATGAG
Source organism: Hyparrhenia diplandra (assembly GCA_015847255.1). Lineage (NCBI taxonomy): Eukaryota > Viridiplantae > Streptophyta > Magnoliopsida > Poales > Poaceae > Hyparrhenia > Hyparrhenia diplandra. The sequence continues at coordinate 29,777 of JADLZK010001010.1, forward strand.
GCTGCTGTGGCACTGGCTGGACTGAGCACGCCTGTAGTTGTGGCCAAAGTAAATGCCGACAAATACAAGATGCTCGGCTCCAAATACGGAGTAGAGTAAGTCACCTGATTCACTTGAGTATTTCAGTTACCAAACGGGCTTGTCCAATGGGTGTCTTACCTTTGTGTTTCTCTGGATGCAGTGGGTTCCCTACTTTGATGCTTTTTGACCATGGAGTACCTTCTGAGTACACAGGTTCAAGGAAGGCTGATTTGCTAGTTGAGAACCTTAAGAAGCTTGTTGCACCTGATGTTTCTGTGCTTGAGTCAGATTCATTAATTAAAGGCTTTGTTGAAGCCGCTGGCATCAATTTTCCATTGTTTATTGGGTTTGGAATGGATGAGTCATTGATTGTTGAATATGGAGCAAAGTACAAGAAGAAGGCATGGTTTTCAACGGCAAAGGACTTCTCCGAGGATATGATGGTTGTCTATGATTTCGACAAGTTTCCGGCGTTGGTTTCTGTTAACCCAAAATATAGGGAGCAGAGTGTATTCTATGGTCCATTTGAAGGTATCGGATAACGCCTCTATGTGCTCCTGATGTGTGGGTGTTTAGAGGAAAAATCCCTTTATTTCCTTAATCACCAGTTGTCATTCCTACTGTTTATCCTATACTCTTTGATTTTTCTAGTGATGCAAATGTGTGGTTCACTTTGTGACACTGTGTATATATATAGTTAAGTGATTTTCTATCATCAATTGCAGTGTATCACTTTTCCAGCTTGATGGTAATATCAATAGTTGTTTTGGATGCAGGAACTTTTCTGGAAGATTTTATAAGGCAATCCCTACTGCCTGTGACTGTGCCGGTCGATAGAGAGACATTGAAGTTATTGAAAGATGATGGGAGGAAAGTTGTTCTTACAATTTTGGAGGACGAGTCAGATGAAAATTCTCCACAACTAATAAAAGTGTTGAGGTCTGCAGCCAATGCAAACCATGATTTAGTGTTCGGGTATGTGGGAGTCAAGCAGTGGGAGGAATTCACCGAGACTTTTGATGTGAAGGTTCCGCAGCTGCCAAAGATTATTGTCTGGGACACAAAAGAGGAGTACGCAGTGGTAAGTATATTTTCTTGTACTGCTTTTATTTAGTTTTTCTTATCTACTGTATGTTCGACCACATATAGAAAACATAATTTATGTTGCAACATACTACATTGTTATGTATCAGTTCACACACATCTTGCATGTCGATATGCATCTTTTTTTTCACTCCAAGTTACAGCACAAAGGCCTAAACATAGATAAACTTGGCATGTCCATCTTGCTTTTGTATTTTACTACAGTACAGACTGAAATGTATTTGAGTAAAATGTTCTTTTTTCCTTTTAGGTTGAGGGTTCAGAGAGTCTCAGAGAAGGTGATTATGGATCCCAAGTTAGTCGTTTTCTAGAAGGATATAGGGAAGGAAGAACAATAAAGAAGAAAGTCGGCCGTGGTTCCCCAACACTGCTCGGCCTTAATGCGATATACATTCTCATCTTCTTGGTCGCTGTTCTTGTTGTTTTGATGTATTTTTCTGCACAAGGCGAGGAGGATCATCAGCCAAGAAGAGCCCATGTGGACTGAAAGTATAGCAGCAGTCTAAGCTGGCTTAAATTTAAGGTGTTGATCCAGATGCTGCAGAGTTATTTTGAGGGGATAACATCTGATGAGGACATTTTCCTGATCTTCATTTCACGTGCCCTAGGGTCTGAGTTTTAGATATTGTTGCAGAGTTATGAATGAGATCCCCATATTTCCTTAGAATCCTTGAAATTTTTGGACATGCATTTGAGAATTGGGTTTCCTCAAGCTTATACCATTGTAATTATTGGGTACTTTGTAACATAACATTCATGTGTTATATCTGAGACACTTGGAGAAATGACTTCTAGAGATTGAACAGCTTATATCTGTAAAATAACATCTAGAGACTGAACAGATACTCATGGGCCAGGAAGGCGGCGCTGCTGCTGGGTCTGTTAATGCCATCCAAAAATTACCTTCCAGTGCGTTTAACGATAAAAAAGGTACAAAACGGGAGTTTCATCTTGCGAGGCACAAATAAAGGATGCAGCTGTTGATTTTATATACTGGTTCTAAAGCTGAGCCTCCGTTTGGGCGTTTGGCTGCCACTTGGTTGTTCGTGACTGCAGATTCGCTGTGTGCATTTCAAGTCAGCAACATTGCTCCTCTAGAGGGAAACACAATGAGCTTAGGAAATGATAAAGTTCAGTACTGAATGTGCAGTACGAGTTGTTTCAGTATGGCTATGTATACATGTGTAATGTAATGGCCATCAGCAGACGACGCGATTAACTGTTATTCCAGTTTTTTTTTTTTTTTTTTTTTTTTTTGCTATTCTCGTAATTGACCCCTTGCTACTTGCAAGTTTTTGCATCCTGCGCACAACTTCCATCCAAACCGTAAATGTCGAAACTAGTACAGGATTAAAGTAGGAAGGCAAACAGAAGACCAGAAATTAGAGCAAAAATGACACAAATGGAGACATTCACCTAAAACATTCTTCTGAACTAAAATTAGTTTGTCTGTGCGCTTAAAATAGATGCGAGCTTTAAACGGACAGACTACGCACTCAGGTTTGGTGTAGCTGGGTACTGTATAAATTTGAATCGTTGAAGAGACTACGCACTCAGGTTTGTTATAGTTGGGTACTGTATAAATTTGAATCGTTAAAGATAAATAGCTCAAAAAAAGGTCTTGCAAAAAAAAAAAAAACTCGAAAAAAAAAAAGGTCTCGCAAAAAAAAAAAAAAAAACTCCAAAAAAAAAAAAAAGGTCTCAAAAAAAAAAACCAAAAAAAAAAGGTCTCGCAAAAAAAAAAAAAAAAAAAAAAAGATAAATAGCTCAAAAAACAGGTCTCGCCGGGATTCGAACCCAGGTCGCCAGATTCAAAGTCTGGAGTGCTAACCACTACACTACGAAACCGTTTCTGCTTAGAAATCATTATTATTTCATTTAACAGGTATAAATTAAGAAGGGCCGAAGGAGCATCATGAGTTCACATTTGTGATTGGCGTACTTTTTTTATGTGAAAACATGACTCCAAATATCTTCTCAACGCAGTAAAGTAAGATTAATACCAATGCGAATCAGCGAGCATGTGGGAAAGCGTAGACTAGAGACCCTTGTGTAGGACATATTTGGCACAAAGAAATTAACTTTATAGAAAACGTGCGTGAGTGATATTTAAGATTTATTTGAAGAAACCTGTGAGATATGAAATTTTCCTCCATATTTTGGAGGAATTCAAACCTCATGTTACAAATTCCTTGGAAAGTTTCAAGTTATTCTCACTCTTCTCTTTTTCTTTTTAGACAAAATGAATTTGTATTTCAAATTTCCTCCGCAAGTGGTTTGCACACTCTCCCTTTCTTACACAATGTTTTCCCATACTTTCTCATTCAGTTCTAGCTATTTCCGCACCACCTAATCGACCCAGAACAACAAATATATATCCCTCCACCCTTTTACCGTTATTAATGGAATATCCTAAACTATTTTAGTCAAAATGGTACAAAATGAGTTTGGATTGTTCCTCAGTTGAAAAGAGATGTCTTAAGCAATCAGATAAATACTTTGATAAAATAACATCAATTGACATCAAATGGGTTCATCTCCACCGACACCGACTTGGTAGGTTCTATGTTCTGTGCTCAACCGATCGGTCAAGCGAATTTCCTAGGAACCGAACCGAACAAACCGGTTAAAACAGAAAGCCCGAGATGTGCTCCCATTTTTGCGCTAAATCATAACAAATCCAAAACAAATAAATACAAGAAGAGAATATAGAGAGATAATAACAACAACGAAAGGGTAGAACAGCAGTCAGCAGCTGCCCCACCAAGCGCCGACCTGTCGGAGATGGCAGCTTCGGCGGCGCCGGCGGCGGGCAAGGGGAAGCGAAAGCGCACCGTCTCTGAGGACGACTTCTACCTCCTCCTCCACAGGTCCGTCCTTCCTCCCTCCCTCCGCCTCCTCTTCCTCCTCAGCCCGTCCTCCCGGTCTCTGCCCCCGGGCGGCTCGCTTTCGCCTAGGGTTTTACTTCACCGCGCCGCTTTGCAATCCTTCTCCCCCTCGCCGCAGGTACGCTCCGGGGACGATCCTGACGGCGCTGCAGGAGGTGGCGCAGCACGCGGGGGCCCGGCGCATCGACTGGAAGGCTGTGGTGGGGAAGTCGGCCACGGGGATCACCTCCGCACGCGAGTACCAGATGCTCTGGCGCCACTTGGCCTATCACCACGACCTAGAGGATAGCGTCGACGCCGCCGACCAGCCTATGGTTTGTAATCCTATCCACCCTTCAAAGCTTAGATTTTGCTGCCCTTTTTGGAATTGGTTTGCAAGGCGTCATGTAGGTAGCTGGGATTCCTGTAGTGGTGATTGTTTGGATCTTAAGGCAGCACGCACAGGAATTCAGTTTGTTCTTGTGTTGGCTGCTCCTTCCGTAATTGGTGCCATACCTATTTTTTTTTATGTTCAATCTTCTTGACAATGGTAGGGCGATGACAGTGACCTGGAATTGGAGCTTGAACCCAATCCCATCCCTACCAAGGACGCTTTATCTGAGGCCTCTGCATTAGCCAAGGTATCACTTCTTGTTTGGGAAGCGTACAGTAGGATGGTCATTTTGATTTTTGATTGCATGATGCCAGATCCTGTTTAGTTCTCCTTTTTTTTCACTAAAATAAATTGGTTTTGATGCTCTAAAATATCCAGGATGAGCGAGAGGCACCTGCTTGTGTAGCATTTGCTCTGCCATCTTTCAATACCTTAATTTTTAATTTTACCATGGTCAAGTATTGCGCTGTTGTGATTGTCTTGCTCGAACAAATCTTTTACTGCAATCTTATCCAGAAAGATTATAGAAGTGCCATTGATTGAGTTGATTCCATCAAACTTAATGCAATATTTTGAAATTCAAATGCCTCTAGAGGCAGCTTTGTGGTAGTTGGAGAGAACTGGAGTCTGTTGAGCGAGGGTGGAATGCACCAGTCACTGATGCCCAGTAGGTGGTAATGATGCCTGGCAGCAAGAGTCATGGCAGTTTACAGCCCATGAGAGGCAGTAACAAGCGGAGGCACACCTCAGGCTCAGGTAGGCATACACTGGACTACTGGAGAGACAACCAGTGGTGGGAGCATCAGTAGTGTTGGAGGGGCTGCTCATTGGTGACGGCAAAAGGGTGGGGTGGCTGGTAGCTTGCCATGTTGGGATTTGGGTGAGGAGCAGGGCTGGATGCCATAGGGAAATGCTGGTGTGAATCATGATACTTGCTACACATGTGGGCGTGTGCTTGTCAGTGATCATGGGCTGAAAAGGACTGTGATCAGGTGTTACGTGGAATGCTGATTGGTCTAGCGAGGATAGTCTATTACAGGTCAGATGGTCTGGCCTGACATTTCAGCCTGTATAGAAGTTGACCTGGTGATTTGGATTAGTCAATAGTTATTCTGGTAGATAGTACACAATCATATAGGCATATAGCTCTCAGTCTGAGTCTGTTCTAGATTATGGTTGATACACAATGTTGAGTTGTTGACTCTTCAAAAGTTTGATTGATGCCTTGTTAGGAACTGGAAGATAAAGCTTCACTTTGCCACTAGATGATTGCAATGAAATATAGTTGATATATTTTTTGTATAAATAAAAAAAAAACTTCCAAGTTTTCGTTTGATGAAAATTGAGTTCTTATGATCGCTCGCTGACATTTATTTCTCCTTTTCAGTATTTATGAATATGAAGTTCCCTTTTCTTTAATTACTAATTTCAATTTACAAGATGGGTCTCATAGAATGTCTCAAGAAAGTCTTGATTTAAGGTTCCGTTGTAACGTGAATGTGTTGGATGCTGTGACTGCCCTCAGATGATGATATGCCCTAAACATCATTCCATTGATAGCTCAATGCTCATTACTTGGACGTTTTGAAGAACTTTTGGTAGCGCAGAATCATGGTTTAGAAAAAAAGGGTTCTGACTGGAGGTTCTAGAACTCTAATATGACTAAAATAAGAGTCAATAAACATTAAGTATAACTGAATTTATAGAAAGTAATATTAACATATGTATCTCTGAACAAGTTTATTATTAAAATACATGACATGATTAATCTAATGATGTTTATTTAGTATCATAATCATTAGTATTTTTATGTATATATTTGGTCAAAGTTAAAAGTGTTTGACTCCTAAGTACGAGACGTGCACTTATTTTGGGACGGAGGGAGTACAGTACTATTTCATCCAAACACCTCTTACCTTTCAAAACCAATGCATTTTGCAAAACCAAGTATCTTCCTAGAATTCCATAAAAAATAATTTGTATCCAAAGAGGGCTTTACTGAGGGAACTCCACCTATGTTGGGGGGTGTATATGGTGTTTTAGCATAGCAGGTCCCAAGCCCTGATAAAAGGAGGGTTGTGTCAGGCTTGGCAAGCCAATGTAAAAACTTAGCTACTAAAATGGAGATGAAATGGAGGGATTTTGTGAGTGACTGATAATGCTTGCTTATGTCAACTCTAACTGGGAGTATCTATGCAGAATGACATGAAATGTCCATTGGATTTGGTTTATTGAAAATATATGTTATCCTTATATGGCAACTTACTGGAAAGAATCATGTTAGCTTGATTCTTGTTAGTAGTCCTATGTGGTTTAAGTAATGTGTTATGCTATCATGTCTTGTTCTGTTATGTTATATGCATTCCTAATTTATTGATATCTTAGATACTTTTAACATATAATACATTTTGCAGGCGCTAATATCTGATCCTCACGTGAGCAAGCCTCTGGTCATCGCGATTAACTTGGATCCTCCTATGCTGAACACCCAAAATGAAAAGATAGTGCGGGTTCCATCTGACAAACAGCTTGCTCAGACTCATCGTATAACAAATGCTACAGGTCCTATTGCCAATTCAAAACAGTCATCTCATATAGGACCCTCTCCAGCTCATTTGGATCCAAGTGGAGCTTCTAAAAAGAGAAAGAAGCCAAAACCATGGTCTAAAGAGGAGGATGCAGACCTAGCAGCTGGCGTGCAGAAATATGGTGAAGGAAATTGGGAGGATATTTTGCATAAATGTAACTTTGATAGTACGAGAACGCCTGATCAGTTATCTCAGGTAATATTGTGTTCACCTTGTCAATTGTGTAATAGCATGCACTATTCTGCCATATTGCATCCTTATTTACATGTGTTGGGAATTATCCTGAAGCCATCTGAATCTATGGTTGCATACTTCTCGAATATACTTAAATGACAGAGATGCAGAGTGTCCATATGCATGAATCTGTTGCTTTACTGAACAGTTATGTCTTATACTCCTGGGTTCCCAGATCTGCCATCAAACCTTTCCCTGTCCCCTTTATATCCTGGAGTTCAATGTTTATTTGTTCTTATTACTAGGTCCAGTTGGTTGGCTTATTTTATGTGTTTTATTATTTTTAATACTACTCGCTCCATCCCAGTTGTCTTAAGTAGTTAATTCAACTTTTTTTTTTTTTTTTAAGTTTGGCCGAATTTATAGAAATGAGTGCCAAGATTTATGACACCAGATTGGTATTGTTAGATACACCACAAAATATATTTTCATAATATTCTCATTTTGTGTCATAATTAATTGTGCTTTTTTCTTTAAGTTTGTTGAAGCATAGGAAAGTTTGACTTAGGAGTTAAGACAAGTCTAGGAATTGATTTATTCAGGGGCGGAGGTAGTATTTACTATTTTGGTGTTGCCTTGAGAATTCCTCTTATCTTAATGTAGATATTGCACATTAGAATATTTTATAAAAGGTTAGTATGTATCATTCCTTTCAGAGATGGGCGGTAAAGCGTCCAGGAGGATCAACAAAGCCTGGCACTAAACATAATTCTGTTGGCTCAGAGGAAAGATCAGCAGCTCTCAAGGCACTTTCATTGGCTGTTGGTCCTATGCGTAGATCAGGTATTTATAGAGTTTTGATGCTTCACCATGAAAGCTGATATTTTAGCATAATGTTTCTATGTTGAGCTTTCAGCAACTCAAGCTGTTTTGTGGCTTTGTTTACGCATTGCAGCTGTTGTAACGCTTTCAGTATTTGTGGTTCTTACGTAAATTGTGCATGCAGGAGCTTATCAACAAAACATTCAGCATAAGTCTACAGCGTTTGCTCTAAGATGCCAGAAGGTAGATCTGCAGCAACCCCTTCACCGGCACCGCACCGCACCAGCACCAGCACCAGCACTGGCGCTGCCAGTCCCAGTCCCAGTTCCTATGCCTCTGCGTGTGGCAGCTCAAGTGCAGACTCCGCTTCATCAAGGGCAACAAGCTCCTGCCCAAGCTGCGCCTCCAAAATCGTCAAATGCTTCAAATAAGACACGGAAGAAGCAAGCAGCTCAGCCAAATCCCACCATCGGTCCTTCCTCGATACAAGCAGCAGCAATTGCTGCTGGTGGGCGCCTTGCCACAGCCTCAACTGCTGCAAGTTTTCTAAAAGAAGCCGCACAATCTAAGAATGTTGTGCACATAAAATCTCTAGGAGCAGCATCTTTTGAAATCTTCTGCAAGCTCTAAGGCATCGATTGTGGCTGAGCATGGAACACAACCTGGGGCTCCCAGCACCTAGAGCCTCTAAATTCTAGTGTAGTTCATGGTGTTTCAGGAGTTACTGCAGTTAATCAATCAGGGCCACTTGCTGGGGCATGTTCGTTGGAAACTAAGAAGGCATCGACTACCACACTAGCACCTGTACCATGCGAGGAGGATGACTCTGAATTTTGTGCGATTACACTAGATGACTTGTTTCCTGAAGATGCAAAGCAACCAGAAGTTGTAGATGCACAGCCGCCAGGAATTTTAGATGCAAAGCAGCTAGAAACTGTGGACACCAAGGCAAAGCAACCAGAAACCACAGGTCCCAAGGCAAAGCAGCCAGAAAATGCAGACCCCAAGGCAATGCAGCAAGAAACCATGGACCCCAAATCAAAGCAGCCAGATACATTAGAGGTTCAGATGAAGGTTGAGATAGTAGATTCCAAAGATAAAGATATGCTAGAGTTTGATCAGTATGTTGCCTCTCAAGGACACTTCAACACGGATGATCTGAATAAAAGCAAGTCTACCAACAGTGCTTCCCAAGCCCAAGGTCTTGTTGGCAGCCAGAAGAAACAACAGAAATTGATTCCCGTGGATGGGAAAGGTAACCCTGTAACTGCGGTTGGGAAAGGTAACCCTGTAACTGCTGGAGTGGCAGCAACTGGGAAGAAGATTAAAATTGCTGTCTCACATTCGGCAGCAGGGACCCCACGTGGCATTGTTGACACAGTCAATGCCAATGCCCCAAATAAAACGCTAGTAAGGAGGGCAGCCACCGCTGTCCCTGTCCCTACTGGTTGCCAGGTTCCTCCCCTGAAGAAGAATGCCCTGAACATAAAAGGTAACCAAATGACACCTAGCAATGCCGCGGTTGTCAGTTCTGGAGTAGCAGCCAGCAGCCAGAGTAGCGTGGCTGCGAAAGGTGCTAGCACAAAGCAAATCCACCATCCAGCAGCAGCCAGGCCAAGCCGAATAGTGTGGCAGTGAACAGCGCACCATCCAGCAGCAGCCAGGCCAAGCTGAATAGTGTGGCGGTGAATGGTGCACCATCCAACAGCAGCCTGGCCAAGCCGAATAGTGTGGCGGTGAATGGTGCACCATCCAGCGGCGGCCAGGCCAAGCCGAATAGTGTGGTGGTGAATGGTGCTAACAGGGTGGTGAATCCACAGTCCAGCAACCAAGCTAGCACGACGGTGAATGCTGCCAACAGGGTTGTGATACCTCTGTCCAGCAGCCAGGCTGGTGCGACTGTTAACAGTGGCAACAGAGCGGCTAATCCACCACCCAGCAGCCAGGTTAGCACAGCCGTGACTGGTGCCGCTAACAAGGGAATCCGCCAGCAGCAGCAAAGCCATAGACAGTCCCTTACTAATACAGTAAATTTTATAATAATTACCGTAGGACTTTTGTGCGTCGATTGCACTATGAAATGTGAATAGGGCATTAGGCAGAGATAATGTCATTCTTTTAACCTTGCATTTGCAGTAGCACCACCCCCATGAACTAGAGACACCTAGATTGTATTGATTTTTGTCTGGTATTTCCTGTGTGAATCGTGATCCTTGTGTTTGTTTGCTTGCGCCCGAGACGATGGTGCCATCTTTGTTCCTGTCTGGGCAGAGTCTTGCATCTCCTAGCTTTGTTGGAGCTGTTGGCCGACATGCCGGTGTGGTGCTGAGGCCTGTTGAAACGGTGACGGTGGCACGTCAAGCAGCTGTTCCATCGTCGTGATGAATGTTCTCGTCCTGATTGATGGTTTTGAAAGCTTAGTTGCTTGTTGTAGCACTAGATTTTTCCTCTCCTGTTTACTGTTAGTGCAGCGTGGGCTGATTTGACTGCCTGCGAGCATCTGATGGATTAGGGCGATTTGGTAACCACCCTCCCGGGCGCATCAAATCAGATTAAATCGACGGGACTTGGTTTGGTGCAACTGTCACACACGGTGGCCGTAAATCTGGACCCTCGTCTACACACGTGTACTGGAGCAGTTCAGGGTTTTTCGATCTCCTTTTGGAGTTTTCGCCTGGTCATGGACTGTAGCTTTCGTGCTTTGCCACTGCGACACATTGGGGAGCTTGATTGCCCAAATATTCCCCCGTCTGCTTGAATATGAATTGACTTGATGGAGATGTCACATTTGCGTTCGTGGCGGGGAACTTACCCAAGCAGATGAGAATGCGTGAGATCAAAATACTACTATAGTGGAAGCAAATTATTGGATGCCAACATTCAGCAATTTTATTTGCCCTGGAGAGATGTTCCATTTCATCATGGTTGTAAGGGGGAAAGTTGCCGTGAAACCAGTGGTCTTCTTATTATTATATATGGTGAAATTCGGGAATTTTTGGATGGTACGTGCTTGCTGGTGTAACGTGTACTAGAGTGGCGCTATCTTTGACTGGACGAGCGTTTTTCCAACCTGATCAGAACACGAAATATCTTCTCACCGATGCACGTATGTACTACTCCTGCAAGATTCAGCACATCGCTATCGTATATTGATCGACAAGAACTACTCCGGAAACTTCTCTGCGTTATTCTGGAGGTTGTACTGTACTCGGCGTCATAGAGGAAAACGAGATTCTCGGAAAAGAGGAATGAACAAAACAAGATGTGAAAAATTCTTTTCTGCGATCGCAGGAGAAAGCAAGACGTCGCTATCGTCTCAGCAGCGGCGGCATCTCGTACTGGTACGACGCGCTCCTCCCCACCCCACGTGTTCCTTCCTTCCGCGCCACGTGACCCCACAAATATTCCGCCACCAGGTTTACCGGCGGCCCGGTCTCTATCGTCAATCCTATACGGCCCCGCCGTGGCCGGCAGTTTGATCCACATGTGGCTTATGTCAAAGTGTGAAAGAAGGGTCATTCCAAAGCATTATACCTAGATGTGTGTTGCAATGATGCACCTATGTAACACCCCAGATATTAGCCACAAGTTTAGTGAGTTTGGATGCAAGGAACATATTTCAAGTGATAATCATGAGCTTTAGTTCAAAACCTTGAAAAGCTGTTGAGTTTGACTCTCTAAAAGTGAACCCCAACTTCCCATATGATCGGAGTGGAATCCTGTGTTCACCATTTTCTTCCCATATGGCTGAAAGCCTATGGAATACTTCATCCATACAGGGTAGAGGTACTGAGGGTGGATTGTAAGTGGCAATCATCAATGTCAAGTTTGAACAAATTGACAAGGCTTTCATGTCCAAAAGAATCTAGAACCCTGTCGAACACATCGGTAAATAAGGCAAGGGTTATGATGTTGTAGAGTCCATTGTCTATCGGCTTTCGGCCAGTGACAGTCACAAGTTCAAGCAAAACAAACTCCAAAGTGGTATATGTATTATAGGGTAGGGGTACTAAGGGTAAGGGTGGATTGTAACTAATGCAATCAATGTCGAGTTTGAACAGCTTGACAAGGCTTTCGTGTCCAAAAGAATCTAGAACCCTGTCGAACACATCGATAAATGGGGTACCTCAATGATGATGTTGTAGAGTCCATTGTTTATCGGCTTATCCCTACTGAAGCTGTAACATAATAATTTCACTATGTTCTTCTGATGTATGTTTCCCAAAGCTCTAGTCTCAGCCTCAAATTGTTGTGCATTTTGATAGCCAGAGTATTCCAAGGCTCGCCGTTGACATCAACCCAAAAACTTTGACTGATGCTCCTGTTTGAAGTGTTGTTTAAAATGTCTAAAATGTTGAATTGAGGGGCCAAAAGGAACTAAATTCTAGTTTGAAGTGTTGCACACCATTCATTTTCTCTAACATATGTTGCACATGATGACAACACCAACAATTACAACAATGAATGCAATGCCACATGCCACTCCAATGATAATTTTCCATATGTTAGCCCATCTATTTTTAGAGCAGTGGGGGAGATGTATTACACTACGAGAACACAAAAGAATTCATATCGAAGCTTTCATTGAAATTCCCTTCTATAAGGAAGACGGTACGACCCACAAATCTAGTTCATCAAGTTTTGGTAGGAAACCAATAAGAGGATGCGGAACGGATTTAGCCCTTGGGTGGGGTCCAAGATTGTTAATATCTCTTATATAATAATCTTTAATTTGGTCAGCAAAAGCATTGTTTAACACATAGATGGGCACTATCCAGGTGAGCTTGTTTGATCACCAAGCTTCTTGGTACATAAAGACCTATTATAAAGAACCTTGAGCCCTGATCAAAAAGCGGTTTATAGATCACATACTAGTGCATCACCTGGTTAATATTTTAGTCACACTCTTCATTGTAAAAAAAAGCGGCCTATAGATCACATACTAGTGCATCTGACAATATAGAATTTTATTGACGTGTAGTACTCTAGTGATTTTTTTTTTTTAAAAAAAAGAGAGAATCAGTTGGGATTGAAATCCTCAAAGTCACCACACAAATGAACTCCTTGTTTGAGCAATTTGCTTACTTCCAACACTTAGCCGACTACGGGTGTGGCAAGCCTATGGAATGTCTCAAAATATAAATTTGTCCAAGATGCTTGCTCTCACTTTCTAATACTTTTTCTATTTATTACTCAAAAAATACTTTTTTTTATTCTTATTTTTCCAATACACATTTTTTTTCTTCCTAAGGCTAGTCTTAGTGCAGGTTTCATGACCTAGATGCCAACACATTGATATTTTGGAAACAATTTTGAAGAGTTTTATCCCAATGAAACTATCTCTACTTCCTATAAAACTCTCATCAAGTCTCTTTTCCTCAATATAGTGCCATGTAAGCATATTTAATGCCCATTAGACTCTATGAACCCCCATTGAGAACGGGCCTAATACTTTCCTTTTTTCCAATACGCACACCTTTCCTCCTTAATACTACGACCCCGTTTGGCACGGCTCCACTTCACTAGTGAAGCCGTTTTTTCTAGGCTTTGGCTCCATGAGAACCTCCATCGGTGAGCTGGAGAACCGTTGGCAAAACAGCTCCACCCATAAAACATGCTCTCATAGATTGCCACGTAGGGATGAGATGGAGCCGGATGAAGCTACTAATTTTGGCTCCATCATAGCTCAAACCTCTGTGGAGAGCATAATTTAAGGGGCTTCTTTTGAAAGGCCGTTTTGTTTTACCCCCCGTTTGGCACAAAAACAGCTCCAAACGGCTCCCGAAGCGGTGGAGAAGCCATGCCAAATGGGGCCTACATATCTTTATCCGAGTGTTTGGTCTTTTGGTTTCAAATATTGGTCTTTTGTACTAAGAGATTCTAAAACGTTAGATAATATGGGATGGGGGTACTCCTAATTGCCTTCCGATGGTAAGCAAAGCTGATGTTCTCTCTGTTCTCTTTTTTTTCTTTCTTTTTTTTTTTTTTTTTTTTTTGCATGACGATCGACTGATTTTCTATTCTATTGTATCTCCCCGAAGTGGAGGAATTTCTTGCTTTGTGGACCGATTGATGGCTCTTGCACGTTTGCACCACACCACCCCTAAAAAACACCCGAGGAAACGATTTTGCTTTGTGCAACATTGGTTTTAGTACTTCCATCTGCCAATCTGAGAACATGCACTGCTTGACCAATGGAAGACAGAAGGCGAAGTGGCTCATCCATTGATACCAATCCGCGTTTAAAGGGGCGACATAGATGGCTACAGCGTTGATCATTGTAGTTACTGCAGAGAAGGGTTACGTGAACAGGGTGAGAACACGAGGAGGATCTTAGGATTGTAGTTTCTAATTCATGCAGCTGCAGGTCGGCATGTATCAATCCATCAAAGAAAGAGCAATACAGCTTTGAACCATCACACGCAACAAAAGTTTAAGAATTTAATTTAATGGACTAATGATTACATGTATGCTACAGTAACTCATGTGGGGATAGTCAGTTCGCTTCTCCAGCTCAATAGTCTGGGACGCGCCAGGTGGCCAGATCTAGTTACCAACACGCAGGACTTCAGTGTTACATTTGCACAGGTGCCAATATCAGCAGACAGGTTCAGATGCGTCCCAGCTATTCAGCATGCATGTCTGTGATCCCATTGACAAACTTCTACAGATCATTTGTTGGTTCATCCTGCAACAAAATTGAGCTTTTGGGTTTAGACGACAGAATTTTCTGAACAAAGTGTTGATTACAAGAAACACTCATCTTTTGTTCATTCTATATTCTTGACATTAGCTAATAATCCCCGCCTCTGAAAGAATCAACTCTAGGCTAAAACTAGGCCAAAAATTTGTCTCCAAAAGAATCTATTTCTATTTCTAGAGGTGAGCAGTCCGTCGATCCACGTTAATCTCTCTTAAAGTCTGGGTTAAATTTAACACAACCTCCGTCTCCTATGCTTCTATTGGAGACTCCAAACAACACTACTTAATCAGGCTTCTTGGTAACTGAAAAGCTATTACAGTTCAGCAGTTTAATTAGGGGCAGCATGGTCTTTTACCTTCTTAGATAATCTGTCATAAAGTTGCTAGAAATTCATTCTTTCAGAGACTGCGGAAGTACTGTTCAAGAAAACACTAAAAAATACTTCCACAGCATTAACAAGGAATGGGCATGGCTAGTGACAGTATCCACTACCCGTAACAATTTTATGAGCCAAGAAATATATGTTATGCAGTGGTAGAAGGGCCAACCTTCATCTGCAAGTTGGCAGTTATGTCTTTACTCTCACTTTTCAGGTTGTCAGGATCCTCTGTATCTGAGTCATAAGCTCCTCCGCTCCATAATCTGCTGCGCTGAGGTGGCCTCTTGTCCATGTCGTCCTCTTTCTACAATGCAAAATACTCAAATAGGCGAACAAGAAAGCAAAGAGAGCATAAACAAGGAATTGACAATGGCACGAGAGAAACCTCCTCTGGAGCTTCAGGGTCTGACGGCCTATCATGGAATTGAGTGCTGGGAACATGTTCTATCTTTGACAGGTTCTCCAATATCATGTTCCTGCAGATTTGCATAGAAAGGTAACCTGCAGTTAGGGGAATGTACACAGGCAGGAAGACATGTATGCACAGTATCAAATATACGTGTCCACATGATGCACCATTGAGAAATGGAATTGTAAGAACATATAAATAAACTGATGTAATATCAATCCATACAACAGAAGACAGAATTTCTCAGGAGGCGTAGATCACCGGGAAATTCAATCATTCATGGTAATGATGATGCACTTACATGCAGAATATAGAAACTCCGAATCATAATTCTCAATGAAATGCATAAGAAAAAAACATATATAAATGTGGCCGGAGGGAGTAGGGGTATGAGACTGGTGGCCGAGGCTTGAACCCCGGCGGCAGAAAAGCCATGAGGGAGCGAGCAAGAGAGAGATGCATGGAGAAGCCCAGCAACAGTTTTGTTGCTTTTCTTGATTATTCTCAGGGTAGCTCATGGAAACATAGCCATTAGGCATCCCAATCACCCCTTAATTATTTTCCAATTGCTCTTGCTAAGCTTCTAAATTAGCACTAGCTAATGGTGCGCCCACGAGGCCAGGATTGCCTCAATTTGGCGCCAATCTAGCCACTTTCCTGATTTGTTGCGCTTTGCCTTCTTTGCTCTACAGCTAAATGTCTTGCCCCACATGACCTCTCTCCCCAGTTCCGCAAACTCGTCCTCAAACTGGAAATCGGGTAGACCTCCTTGAAGTTCGGCAGGAGTACCTAAATAGCGCCGTCGAGGGGCCATGCCACGCCACTGCACCAAAACGTACCAGACACCCAAGCCGGTTGGGCACTCAGGATGCGCTCTAGGGCGGGTGGTAGACGGACATCGCGGAGTGGGCAGCACCAGCAGTGGTGAACATCGCGGTACACCTGCACCACCGAGAGACCACCCGCGACGCCGCTCCGAGACAGCAAAACGTGACGGTGGTGCCCGGACTGCGCCGATCCTCCACCAGCCGGCCTCCTCCTTCACCTCCTTGCGTAGCGCCGCGGCTGCTGCCTGTGCGCCGCCGCAGCCTCTGCAGCCCGCGGCCAGGGCCTCCGTGGCAGCCAGACGCTCCGCGAGGCCCCAGAGCCCGCGGGTTGCATCCTGCTTGGCGCCAAGGACGACCTCTGCCTTCGCCTTGGCTGCTGCCTCGGCTGCGCGATCGCGCCTCTCGCTGGGAGTGGACATGGTGGCGGCGGCGGCTGGGAAACTCTTGCAGAACCCTAGGCTCTAGACACCAATTGTTGCCCAAACATGGATCAAATTGGGGAAAGCCCAGAGGTCAGCTTGACCTAGGGCCGCCTGGATTGAATTGGAAATGCAATAGCTTGTCTTGCAAAGGGAGCTGGCTGCTGCTTATATAGGCAGAGCTCCTTGCCCAATCCTAACAGCATATTCTTTGCTATAAAGCAAGATGCTCATTCTACTTGAGAGCCAAGACATCTCATGATCAACTTGAGAGCCAAGGCACTCCTACTTTGTAGTAATAGAAATGCAGAAAAAAAAAGGTACAAGTGTAGGCTTAATACTGTCAATAGCCAATAGGCAGCCCAATCAACCGTTAATTATCTCCCAATCACTCTTTACTAAGCTTCTAATTAGCACCAGCTAATGATGAAAACAGTACACTTACTTTATGTTCTCCAAGTCCTTTGTAGTATTCTGGTTTTCAACACTTTTTGGTTGGATATGAAGAGTATAATCAGGGCGAAGTATTCATAGTAATCATTGTAAGGCAGCTTGTTATCAGGTTCAACTCCAACAGCAACTGCGGTCTGCATTACAACTCAATTCTATCAGCACTGGTAAGTGATAAGTTCGAACACACCAAGCATATTCAGCTGAATTTGGAATAAGAGAGACAATACCCGTAGCACCAGCAGCGTGCAACGTTTCTGATGGTATAACCTCCACCACCTAAAACCATCATAGGAACATTGTACCGACCTAAGAAAACGGAGGCAGTCAGCATGACCCTTGACAGACAGGTTGAAGCAACCTAATCTGTCTCCAGCCAAAGAGTCAGCTCCGCATTGGAGGACAACCACATCTGGCTGATAAACCTCCATAACTTTCTTAATGATGCATTGGAACAGATCACTTAAAGGTGG
The DNA here is from genome assembly GCA_015847255.1 of Hyparrhenia diplandra. Classification (NCBI taxonomy): domain Eukaryota; kingdom Viridiplantae; phylum Streptophyta; class Magnoliopsida; order Poales; family Poaceae; genus Hyparrhenia; species Hyparrhenia diplandra. The sequence goes on from JADLZK010001010.1 coordinate 47,407, forward strand.
CATCATCAATACCATCACCAGGGGAACATTCAGAGCATAATGCTTCCCTTCAGTCGCCCCAACATCAGTGATATGTCCAGTACCAGGGAAAAAGTCCCCATACTTGTGAAAGGAAACTGTCATGACTCGGTTTGTAGTGAAGAAGGCCTCCTCCACGCCATCTCCATGGTGGACATCAATGTCAACATATAGCACACGCTGGAACAAACGAACATCATAGCCATCAGAATTATATAATCAAAGTAGATATGTGGCATAGTGTGTATGCATGCTAAAATATTTTACAGACAGAAGAAAAGGTTGACATGAAGCATATATGAAGGAAACCTGATTTGCTTAACTATCATATCTGTCAACAATCCCTTCAATTATGCAGTATTTATCTAAAAATGTTTACAGATTATGCATAAATGAGTGAGGATATTTCATCCGGGAACATATACCTAAACAGAACAGAATCGCCTTACAGCACTCAAAGTGGCAGAAAATTGGATGAAATACGTATTTACAAGAAACAGACTGAAATGATGGATTAGAATCATAAACCAGTCACCAGCATAGTGTTTGCAGTTTAAAAGCAAAATCCACAATATAAGAGGCATCTATTTTAAGCACTTAAAATGGTCTAAATATCCACCCTGACCAGCAAAAAAGGTTCCATGCATATACACTGATAAAAGTAAAACTAGGTCCAAGAAATGTGAATGGTAAACATATTCCTATTGTTAGAATTAGATTCCCTGGGGGACCTCATTCATCGTTTAATTAAATCTGTCAGATACACCCCTATACCAAAATTGGCACTTCCCAAGTTACAAAGCATGAAATTTGAATATATCTTCTGCCAGCTCAAGGATAAGCCATCAGCAGACAAAACAGAGCATGCAAGGAGTAAATATAAGACCTGAGTTTTGTTCAGATTAGGCACAAAATAATAGTTTCAACATTCAAAAAAAAGTACAAACTGCTCTCTTTGGCACTCGAGCTAAAGGACAGTTTATAATACAGTAGCAGAGTAACCAAAGAAACTTCTACTTGCCGTTTACCTTCAAAGATGGTTACAAATCCAAATAACATTCTTGTACACAAATATTCTTTCGACTTAATTGAGCGGCAGAGCTCCAGTCTTTGTTTCAAAAAAAAAGAATCCAAAAAAAAAAGCTGTGATAACCACAAAGGCAGTCTATAATCACACAGAACGTGGCCAAGTTAAACATGCAAGGTTATACACACATACTGGGCCAACTCACTAATAGCATAAAATAAACATATCCACACACGACAATTCAAAATGGCAGAAACACACCATTGCACAGTTCCTTGGAACTCCTAGCTTCAGTGGAAGCAAACAACTCGAATAAAAATTATCCCATGGGTTACTTTCACACAACAGCACCTATAATGGCAGTGGTCACCAAATTGGGCATCACGATAAACAAAATTCTCTTGCCTCTGAAAATCAAAGCCAACTACAATTCTTGGTGATCACTCATAAAAAAATCTAACATCGATGCTTTAAACAGTTACATCCATCTACCAAAAACAATTGAACATTTCCATCTAAATCTAGCAAGCTACAAATTAAACTCTTTTTTCAAGTGATATAACCCCAAGCAAAGAGTCCAGATTAGCCCAAAAAGTGGAAACATTCGCTGGATTGGGCATGAACGGATGTCCATCTCATGAGCAATAGCATGCTTGGAAAAAATAAAACATTCCATGCATAACCACCAACAAAAATCAACTCCATTAAACCAAGAAACGGTAATGATATCCATGTTGGTAAATATCACCAAAAACATATTTCTATTGTTAGAATTAGATCTAGGGGTACCACATTCACCATGTACTCATCTGAAATAGACATCCCTTTACCAAAAATGGTGTTTCCAAGTTCCAAAGCATCAAATCCGAAAAAACATTTGCCATCTCACGGAGAAGCCATCGGCAGAACACAAGCATGCAGAGTAAATGTAAGACCTGACATTAGTTCACATTAGGTACAATAACTAGGCAAGTGAAAGTAGACATGGTTTCAACAAAAGTAGAACGACTTTCTTTGACAAACAGGGCAGTGTTTTTATTTCTCAAATACGCAGGAGGACTTTGTATCATTCCTTTAAGTAGAGAAAATATTTACAAGAGACAAATTCACACCACACCTTACTTGTTCAAGGAACACACGCGACTGAAACTCAAAAAAACACCAACCAGAACTAAAAAACTCCGTGTAATAAGCATAGCATCATTGATAGTAGTTAAATACGTTTTTCAATTCCAGTGCGTTGTTCTCTGATTAAACTGTTTGGATATCTCAGGGAATTTTTGGTGCCGGTTGGTCCAGCAGCCAAAGCTGCAAGAAATCTTTTGTACTAGCAACTTCCACTTGTCATTTCCCTTTTAAGATGTTTATCTAAAATTACAAAAAGAAGGCAGTCAAAGTTAAATATGTGCAGTTGCACACACATACCAGGCTCTAATAGCATGAAGCACATACTTCCTGAAATGCATTACAACAGTTCCGTAAAATTCCTAGTTTCACTGGCAGCAAACAAATAGTATACAAATTAATCACATGGGTCTCTTAATTGGCATCATGACAAACAATTTTGCACCTGCAACCAAATTCCTAGTTTCACTGGCAGCAAACAAATAGTATACAAATTAATCACATGGGTCTCTTAATTGGCACCATGACAAACAATTTTGCACCTGCAGAACTCGAAGGCGCCCTACTACCCACAAATTACCAAACCCTAACAACAACGCCATTGGAAAACTAATAAATGCTCTGCTCCAATGATGGAAGCTAAACAACCAAAAGCAAGAGTTCAGATTAGCACCCTTATAACCTGTGGTTACTGAATTGGGAATGCAAAATCTGTTGCCCCTGTGAAACTCAAAGCAATCTCCAGATCAGTGCACTACTCATCCACTCACAAGAATCACAAATGCCCAACAATCACATGAACCGATCAAAGAATCACTAAAAATTCACATCTAAGTCCAGCAATCAACCTAATATAAACTCCCTCCTCCGACTACAAAGCCAAGTGTCCAAACATATTAAATGTGAAGTAGTAAAAGTTAAATCAGCATGCGAACCCTGTGGAACTTCAGGAGCTCGAGGATGGCGAGGACAATGTCGTTGACGTAGCAGAACCCGGAGGCCTCGCTCTTCTTGGCGTGGTGGAGGCCGCCAGCCCAGTTGACAGTGATGTCGGCATCCCCGCGGTTGAGCTTGACGGCGGCGCCGATGCTTCCCCCGCGGAGGCCTGGCAGAAGGGGAAGAGACCGTCGAACACGGGGCAGTCCTCACCGACGTTGAAGCGCTTAACGGCGCGCGGATCGAGGACACCCGGGTTTCCGGTGGCGGACGCGAGGAAGGCGACGTAGTCGTCGGAGTGGAAGCGGCGGATGTCGGCCTCAGAGGCCGGGTAGGGGCGGGAGAGCTCGAGGAGGCGGTGGAGGCCGTAGTGGACCACCAGCGAGTGCGCCATGCGGATGCGGTGGGGCTTCATCGGGTGACCTTGCCCGTAGTAGTAGTCGCCGATTGACGGCTCGTAGAAATAGCTCACGCGACGGCGGTGCGCATCCTCCCCGCCCGCCGGAGACGGCAGCGACGCGCCCTCGCCGGAGGCGGCCATTTCGCCTGAGATGGTTAAGGTCCTCCCCGAAGGTCAGGCCGAGGAGGTTTTTTTCTTTAGATTCGGGGCCTATCCGAGATTTCGATATTCAGGATGTTTGGTTTAGGGTTTAGGTGGAGCCTACTGTAGGCTGGCCCATCCTAGCAAAAAAAAAAAAAAACTAGCTAAATGTAGCGAATTACATTTGTTTGGTTGTTTTGCTCATTTTGTTCAACTGTAGCTAGGTTTTTTAAGTTTGGGTGTTTGGTTTCCTAGTTTGATTTGCATTGAGTCACCTTTTCCTCGAGCCAGATGAGTTCACCTTTTTTTGAGACATTTTTTTTCAAACATGTGGTGAGCATGCTTATCCGCTTTGCCATGGTGTGCGACAGAGCTAGATGGGGACGGCCACCGCGAAGGAGTTCGGCTTGGAGGGTGCGACCTGCATGGGGAGGGGGGGGCGGCCGACGACGATGGTGAGCTCAGCGGACTTGCACGGAGAGGGGTGGGGGCGGCATTTGGATGGAGTGGGGCGGCGGCGCCGCCGACGACGACGACTGACTTGACCATCAACCCACCACATGGAGATGGAGGGGGAGAGTGAACGCGGTGAGCCGCTTGTCACGCTTTGAGATCCGGGTTCGGAAGAGAGCTAGCCGATAGCCGAGGAGTCTTGGAGTCGGTGTGTGGAGGAATTGAGCCACGACGCCGTCGGCGCCGCCATACCCGCGGGCTAGGTTGTGCTCTTGAAAGGTCCTAATGGCTAGGGGGGGTGAATAGCCTATACAAATTTCTACAACAACACTTAAACAACACCATTAGTAAATAAGATGGCGAGTAACAACAAAGAGGTGCTACAAACTATATAGGCAAGCCACCTAGCAATTCTAGTATTTCTAATATCTCTAGTCTCACACAAGTGCTAGGTTGCTATGTTACTCCTAGATGATCAAGCAAAGCTAGAATATTCTACCACTAGGAGCTAAACCATCTAAACAAGCTAATCAAGCAAACAAGCCACTAGTGATGCCTTGCACGAATCTCTCGTGGGGAAAGGCTCAACCCCTCACAAGTCCACCGGTGTGGCCTCGAACAAGCTCCAATCGAGCTCAACACCGCCACGAACTCCAAGCCGCTAGGGAACCAAGCAAATTCCCAAGATAACAAGAATCTCGCAGCTCCTCCAAGGATCAAGTGCCTCTAGATGCAATCAATAATGCAATGCACTTGGATTCTCACTCAATCACACCAAAGATCGGTTAGACAAGAGAGATGAGTGGAGGGGAGTTTTCTCACTCACATTAGAGTTAGAATGATCAAATGTGCAAGAGAGAACTCAAATGACCGCCACACACATATATGATATATATAGGCTCCACCACGAAATAGAGCCGTTGGTGTTCAAAATATGCTCCTTTAGCGTCTTGACCGAGACGCTCGGTCACGGGTCCGGTCAATCGACAAACAAGTGGCCCCACATGCCGACGGCCCGATCCCAACGTCGGTCACCGACCGACGCGACCGGTCGCCCAAAGCGGTCGATTCTGACCTCTAGCGTCCGGCCGCCATCTAGTCCGCGAAAAATCGCCGATTCGTTGTCGCCTTTGCTTCAACTTGCTACCCAACAAGTATATCAACTTGAGCACGAGGGTTAGCAAGAAATCTCCGACAAAATGTATCCGGCGCAATAGAAAATAAGCATCTCATTTTCTCAAAATCGCCTTTGCTTCAACACCGCCCGCCTACCAGTGCGTGTGAGATCCGCTCCTTTGTCTTCTTTCCGCATTTGTTTTTCGGCCACCATGGCGGCGGGGGCTACTATTGGTCGTGGTCATGCGGCGACCATGTGTTGACGGTAGTTATTGTCAACTTTTATCATGGAATGTTATATCATTTGAGAACAAGAATAAGTAGATGATAGGGTTATACTAATAATTTTCACAAGTTTTATATACATTCAGTTTTATAGGTGAACTCTGAAAAACCCCGAAAATCAAAGAGAAAAGAGGAGAAATCAAGAAACCGAAGAAAAGGACCAAATCAGGGCGACTAGTATGAATTCCAGGGGTCTAAATGAGAAGAGAGGACAACTCACGAAGGCCGGACCCCACCTGCTGACAGGTGGGGCCAGGCAGCACCCCCCTATGGAGCCACGTGTCTTGCTTCTAGAATGTTCCTACAACCGACCTATGGAGTAGATCTACACCGTCCAATCAAGTCGGTTTGATCTCTAGTTTGGTTTTTGGCTAATTAGTGACATTCTAGGACTAATCTCTCTATGCTAAGTATTTGTTTTAGTTGGAGATTGGTCAAGCCAATGTTGGTGCATGGTGGTCATGGTGGATGGGTCGAGGTGATCCAAATGACGATCAAGTGCCAACTTGGAGTTATTTGAGGAACAAAATAGGCTCAAGGCGAAGGTATATCCATAGGGCCATTTTGATTTTGCACTCAAGACACCATATGGGGTGTGAGTGGTTTAGGATCGATAAGCCATACTATAAAGAGGGGAAAACTATCGTACATATCGGTCCTCATGTGCCTCTAGGTTCAAAGTCATCTGCATGCATTCTAACCTAGACACCGGGTGACATCGCGCCTAGCGGCGTCAATGAGCCCCGCACTTGATCCGGAAAGCATGTGTTCACGGGGTCGCGCCGGACGCGGCGCTAGCGTCCGGCGATGTACACTAATCGACTTTCGACCGTTGGCCGGTTTGAATGGCGCTGGCGGCGTCTGGCGTGGCGCTGGAGCGTCCGACACTGTCTGGAATTTTACGGAATTCGAAAGTAACATCTCTATTTCGATGGGATGTCTATATATATATGAGCTTGGCGGCATTTGGGAGCTCTCTTGGTCATTCTTACACATCCTAACATACTTTGGTGAGCAAACTCCCCCCTCCTCTCTCTCTTTGCTTGTGAGCATCATTCTTGAGAGTTGAGGTGATTCAAGTGCATCTTGCTTTGATCTTTGCATCTAGAGGCACTTGGAGAGCGGTGTGAGCCGGTGGATTTCTTGTTGCTCTTGGAGAGCACCACTCCTAGCCGGCTTGGTGATAGGTGGAGGCGTTGGCAAGAGAAGGAGATTGTTCTTGGCCACCTCAGGTTGATTTGTGAGAGGACCGTGCATCCTCGTCGGGGACGACAAATTGTAAGTAATACATTGCTCGTGTCTTGGGTACTTCTCATTTGCTTTGGGTGCAAGTAGCCTAAAGACACTTGGCTAGGAGTGAGCTCCACCTTGCCCCCACACGTGAGAAGGCGGGCACACGGAGTAGCTTGACGGGTGCTCAAGTGAACTTTCGGGTTAAATCGTGTGTCTCTCCATTGTGTGATTGTTGTCTCCCGGATATTGGCTTCATTGTTCATTTTGTGATATCATCTCGGTGATTGGGTGACTCACCTCGACACGATCGGTATAACACCTCCTTACTACATACTTTGATTATATATCTTGTACTTGTGTAGTGATTGTTACATAGCTTGTTAGAGTAATTAGCTTATTCATCTAGTTGGTAAAGTAGTGACTTAGCTATTTGTGTGAATTAGAGACTCTAACAACTATAATTGTTGATAGGAGGCTTGCCGACAAGTAGAAACTAGAGCAAACGATTTTATCACCGTTTGTTATTCTAACCCGATTTGTCTAGTGATTTTGTAGAAATTTTATTATACTATTCACCCCCTCTAGCCATTTAGGACCTTTCGGTGTCTGTCATCTTGCTTTGGAATATTGATCCTACCAATGGGTTGTGCAAGCGATACAAGGTTCTTTGGTGCGAGGGGGTTCTTAAGAAATACAATCGACGCTGAAATCGTGGTGGGGCAAGCATCTTTGGAAAGCAGGTATTCCTTCCTCGAATACCCCCGCGTGCCCATGTGATGAGATATTCCGTTCGGGTTTAAGAGGAAGCAATTTTCTATCATTTGAGCTTCACCATGACGGTCAACAAGTCACAGGACCAAATATCCCAAAGCGTGGGTGTGTATACTTTCTGCACGGTGTTCTCTCACGATCGGTTGTATGTTGTGATGTCTAGAGCCACGTCAAGAGTGAATATTAAGATCCTCGCCCTCCGCGATGCGGACGCACGGGAGGAGGAGGCCAAAAAGATGGAGAAGGAAAATATTAGAAAGAATGGCGTCAAAAAAATAAAAAGAATGCACCAAGTAAAAAAGGTAAGGATAAGAAGACCCCAACAGGCGATGGAATTTTTACGAAGAATATTGTATGGAAGGAGGTTTTAACACAATAGGTGAGATAATAGAAGATTACTAACACATTTAATCTCTACAACATAAAAAGAACAAAGAGGAGGCATTTTTTTTTTGGTGCGATATTCGTTTTGAGTCCGCCCAACCGCCACCCCATGCGAACCCGAAGGGAGAAAAGGAAACGAATCGTCCATGCGATCTAATAAAGAAAGGAATTAACCACGTAATAAAGGAAAGAATTAACCATGCAATAAAGGAAGGAAAAGGAAACAAATTGTCCATGCTACCTCATAAAAGGAAGGAATTAATCACGCAAAGAAAGGAAAAAATTAACCACACAATAAAGGAAGAAATTAACCATGCACGTTAGTTGTTGCGATAAAAAATAGGAAGGAAACCGTGACTCTGCTCTTCCACCCGTCAGAAGTAAATAGAAGGAGAAAATCTAGGAGAAAAAGAACAAAAATTCCCACAGCGCCCATTCTTTTCTCGATCGAAGGGCCTTTTTTTCTCTTTCCTTTTTGAACTTCCGTGAGAGAAAATTAGGAAACTAAGAATAAAAAATCTGCATGCACCTCTCCCCATGCCCAAGCGAATTTAGAAGGTGCGATCAATCACGCCCTTCACACCCGCCGCGCAACTTTGGGACGGTGCGATCCTCTCCACCCATGCGAATTTGGAAGGTGTGATAAATCATGCCCTTCCCACGCCCCATGCAAATTTGGAAGGTGTGATCAATCACACCCTCCCCACCGTCACGCAAATTTGGAAGGTGCGGTCTCTCTAGCCTCCCCACCCGCACCAATGGTCAAGTATGTATACACAGGTCCTTGATAATATTATCTTAGGCAATTACGAATCCATAAAATATAGTTTAAAACCCACGACATCCATGATTGATTGTGTTACTTTCACAAAACTTATTTAGATTAAATATCACTTTAATATCATTATTTAATTTTATAGTATTGTTATCTTATCATGCGATCCATGTATTTTTATATAAAATTTAGTTATTCCGTAGCAACGCACGGGCGTTTAACTAGTGTATTCTTAATTCAATTTATATTGTACAAATGTTATTTAACTAACGCCATATTTGTTGATATTTCTAGGTACTTCTAAATGGTTTATCAGACTCTATATGGAGGTGTTATGCGCACAATACATGAATGTAAAATCATATGTACATGTATATTTTTGAATGCTTGATGCATGCCCCGAAATACTGAAAAGCCCATAAAATCGAGTTTACAAACCCGCAATATCCGTGGATCGATTGTGTTACTTTCATAAAATTTGTTTTGGATTAAATATTACTTTAATATTATTGTTTAATTTTATAGTATTGTTATTTTATATTATACTATTCATGTTTTTATATAAAATTTAGTAATCTCGTTATAACGTATGGGTATTTAACTAGTAAGGACAAAACCTAAAAGAAAAAATCGAACACAGTCGCAGAGAGAAACGAAACACCGAGATCTGGGTCCTCCATCGTCATCGTGCCTCCTCCATTCCCTGTTGCCGCATGCACATCACACGGTCACGGCACGCCACATCGTCTCATCACCGCGTACACTAAACTAGTGTGACCCCCGCGATCGCACGCCTAAACTACTCGTTGATTAAAGCCAAATCACACGCGCAAACAAACCCAAGCGCGGAGACGAAGCACACAAAGCAAAGCAACCCACCCCCCGCGCGCCGCTACTAGTAGTAGTAACCGAACGAGGAGGAGAGGAGAAGAAGCCTCCTCGTTAAGCTTCGAATCCAGGCCAGGCGCTCCCCGTCCTCCTCCTCCCGTTCCCTCCTCCCCCTGTCCCCCACACGCGCTCCCTCCTCGCGACGGCAAAACCCCAGCGAATTCCTCCCCACGCGCCGGCCTCCAGTCCCCGGCCCCGGTGGCGGCGGCCCAGGAACCCTCCGCCATGGAGAAGTACGAGCTGCTCAAGGACATCGGCTCCGGCAACTTCGGGGTGGCGCGGCTCATGCGCAACAGGGACACCAAGGAGCTCGTCGCCATGAAGTACATCCCGAGGGGGCTCAAGGTTCGGGGTTCCGCCCCCGATTCCACTTCTCGCCTTCCTGAATTTTCGGTCCTTAATTTACGGGTTAATTTTCTCCTCTGCCCCGCCACAGATTGACGAGAATGTGGCGAGGGAGATCATAAACCACCGCTCTCTGCGCCACCCCAACATCATCCGCTTCAAGGAGGTGAGCCAAACGGAGGGGCGGATTTCCCGGACCGACGGGGAGGGACTGCTTCCTGCACGCCTCCCCTGCTGCTGCTGCAGCTGCAGGCGGTGGAGAATTTTGGTTTCTCTCTCTCCTTATTTTCCTGTTCGTTTCATCATTTAGGGCCTGTTTTTCCCCCTCTATTACTAGGTCGTGCTCACGCCCACGCACCTCGCAATCGTCATGGAGTACGCCGCCGGCGGCGAGCTCTTCGACCGGATCTGCAGCGCCGGGAGGTTCAGCGAGGACGAGGTGATCGCTCCTTCACTCCAAATTAGGCGTTGGAGCCTCTCCTGCTCTTTTTCCCCAAAACCAAAACCATTGTTGCGTTGGGCTTGACGTGCTATTTTCTCTTCTTTTTTTTTTTTTTATTATGATGAATCCTACCAGGCGAGGTATTTCTTCCAGCAGCTCATCTGCGGTGTCAGCTACTGCCACTTCATGGTGAGAACACCAACCAAGTAAAAGCGAAGTGTTTTCTTTATTTCAACAACAAACAGGTACCCAGGAAAAAAAAACTTGCTGATGAGGTGTGCGACTGCAATTTTTGTTTCGATTCACACATCACAGCAAATTTGTCACCGGGACTTGAAGTTGGAGAACACGCTGTTGGATGGCAGCCCGGCGCCGCGCCTAAAGATCTGCGACTTTGGCTACTCTAAGGTACCACTTTTTTTTTTTTTGTTTTCTTTTTTTAATTAATTGGCTAGTTTCTTGTGAGATTTTCTTTTTCAACGGAGACTGAAAGAGGCCTTTCTTGCTTGCGTGTTATGCTGGGAAGACCAAAATTTTGACACGAAACTGTGCTGCTTTTCTCACACTCGCACTATTTATTGAACTCGTGCCTATTATTGCCTTGTTAACAAAGATAAGCAAAATTTATCCCTTTCTCCAGCTCTGTTGAAAATCTCTCTAAAAAAAAGAGAGAATGAGTCAATACTTATACAAACACTGTAGCAGTGTAATCGGTTGCTAACACCTTTCTTTGCCCCAGTCATCGCTGCTGCACTCAAAGCCTAAATCCACGGTTGGAACTCCGGCTTATATTGCTCCGGAGGTGCTCTCTCGCCGGGAATATGACGGCAAGGTCAGTGCTGTGATTAGAGAAGTCTTCTTGAACCTTTTTTGTTTGCATCGCGTCTGCTTGACTGCTTGTGTGTTGTTGCTAGTCTGCTCTGTCATGCTGACTGTACTGTAGTAGTCCTAGTCCCACAGCTCCTTACAGTCCTGGACCCAGTGCATGACAGCACCACTTGCATTGCCATGTGGCCCCAGCATGGCATGAGTTTATGCCTTCTCTAATCAGTGATTTTGGATTTTTGGACTTTCGTCCTTAGGCCTACTAGGCAGGGCGTGGGCCTGGCCCCACACTCCAGGATTGGCTTGGTATGCCTATCTCTGTAGAGAGATTCCAAATTCCAACTTCCAAGTACTTCAATTATTTGTGTTGACAATTTTGTCAAAGAGGCATGGGGACAGCTTGTCTAAAGAAATCTTCATTCTGTCACTGGGGCCTCGTTTAGATGTTAGAAATTTTTTAGAAAAGTAACTCCCTGGAACTCCTGAAGACTCTCGTAGCACTTTCGTTTGTTTGTGGTAAAATATTATCCTACCATGGGGTAACTAGGCTCAAAAGAACCGTCTCAATGAATGTACATCTAAACTGTGTAATTAGTTACTTTTTTTTACTTACATTTCATACTCGAACATATGTCTTTTGGTGTATTTAATGTGATGTGATGGAGAGAGAGTGAAAAAAGAGTTAGAAACTTTAGCCAACTAAACGAGGCCTGGGACATTTTTTTTCCACGTAACTTGTCTGATGTTCAACTTTGCCCCAGTGGCTTATGCCTGTTTCTCTTTCATGCATAGATTCTAATCGTGATCAGATTCATACTCTATCACTTGTCATCTTGTCTCCATGGCATTTGTGGGTAGTGCTGGTCTATGATGACAGTTTGATTTGTGTAGAAAAGCACAAGATTCTGTCCATGCAAATCTTATTGCCATGCTTAATTTAAATGATCTGCTTAAAGTGAGCATTAATAAAAGAGATCTTGTGCACTTTGTATTCTGGTGAACCCTTGACCTAGCAAACTTTTCTCTTAAACCCCAGAGACTCCAAAATGCCATTTTCATCTCTTTAGATACATGAAAAGATAAATCACTATAAAGAACTGAAATCCTTGCTCATGATAAACTTCTTATTGTGATCTTGTGGAGATGTCCCGTGGGCATGTTTATAAGTCCTAGGCGTGTCATACTTTTATGTCCTTTTCATGACCATTTTCCTAGCATTTTTCCTGTTCTAGTTCATGTGTGCAATGATCTCTGTCCCCTCAGGCCTTATCTTTTCATGTGATGTAACCATGCAAAGTGCTCTCTATCCTCTTTACTTGTCCTGTCTGATGTAGATACTGTTTAACCTTTGATTATTATACTTTGTTTCTCACTTTTTGGAATGTCATGCCAAACTGCTCGCAAAAATTCCTTTACAGAATTTAAAATTTGTTGCCTGTGCGTGTGAAAGAGAAACCTTAGGATGTCACCGAGATTAGTTTACTCAATCGACATTGTTCAGTATTTATGCATTCTTGGTTTCTAGAAGATTTACCAAATTTCAAAGGTGTCTACTTCTGTGATTTGCTTTGGGCTATTTGGAATTCTAGCTCCAGTAGTGCAGTTCACTTTATCTTCACCTATCCATTTTCCATTCCATTTGTATCTATGGAGTGTCTTGTAGTCTTACTGTAGCCCATGCCTACTTTGGCAAGAAGTTGTTAATAAATGTTTTTCGCATGATTGGTCTTATAAAGTGACAGAAAATTGTGAAGTAGCCATATACTGTTTAATCGGTCCATTGATATAATTGTATATGTTCAAGGTTTTATTGCCCAATCCGTAGTGATGTGTGATTGTTTCATTGCTTCTCTTATATCTGAACAGCTGAAGTATTTGATAGAAGAGTTTCATCACCAGTGGATATGCTTTTTTAACTCATGTTAGCACATGCTTAGTAAAATTGTCTTTAAGATTTTCTGTTTAAACACAATGGCTGACATAGGTTTATTTATTTTGTAACATAAAATACACTTTCGTGCTTGCCTGTTGGACCATGCTTCCTTTATATTTGAGCTCAGTTTTTTTGTTCATAGACTATTGTAAGAGCACCTACTTCCTTGAAACTGCTGTTCGTGTTCTTCTCAAAAAAGAAATCTCGACCTGCATTGGGGGTGGGGGTGGGGGGGTGGGGTAAGACAGCCCCTGGGTATTTTTTGCTAAGATAACCTCCTGTACCCTTGCCTCACCCGACAGCGGCACCGTTGTCCATGTGAGAATCTGAGCCGGGTCTTAGACTTGTGCTTTGGCATGGCATGGAGGGGATTTTTTTTCGCTCCCATTAGAATTTGAACCCATGACCCGAGTCAAACCCCGTTCTCCTCATGATGGGGTTCTTTACATTCTTTAATTTGTGTTGCAGATGGCAGATGTTTGGTCTTGTGGAGTGACACTTTATGTGATGCTGGTTGGTGCATACCCTTTTGAGGACCCCGATGATCCCAAGAATTTTAGAAAAACGATTGGGGTAACAGTTCGATGTTCAGAAGATCCTAAATCCTGGGCTCTTGCACCTTGAAATTATGTTCTAAAAATTTATGCACCCATATCCTTTTTCAGAGAATAGTGTCAATTCAGTACCAGATACCAGAGTATGTCCACATATCCCAAGACTGCAGACAGCTCCTCGCTAGGATCTTCGTGGCAAATCCTGCAAAGGTACTCTCGGGCATTGAATCCTGCAAAGCCTCGATCATTTTACTATGGTTTGCCACCAACTTAATGCTATATCGTCCCATTTCTTCAGAGAATAACAATTAGGGAGATTAGGAATCACCCCTGGTTCCTGAAGAATTTGCCCAGAGAGCTCACAGAAGCTGCGCAAGCTAAGTACTACAAGAAGGACAACAGTGCCCCCACCTTCTCTGACCAAACTGTCGAAGAGATCATGAAGATAGTAGAGGAGGGCCGACGCCGCCCAATCATCTACTCCGGTGGCTGGTTTTGGTTGGGCTGAGGAAGAAGAGCAGGAAGATGGCAAGAAACCTGAGGATGACGAGCAGGATGGGGAGGATGAGGAATACGATGGCGAGGATGAGTATGACAAACAGGTGAAGCAAGTACATGCCAGCGGTGATTTTCAACACCTAATAAAATGAAGCTCCTGGCAAAGCCAAGTTCTCAACTGATGAGATGTGTCTGGATTTGTTGTAGCTTGTGGTGCTGAGATGCTGCACCCTCGGTGCATGTAGTTTCCTTCTGTCTGAATCCGCTTTTTTCGCATATTGTGTTATTATTAGTCTTGTAAATTATCAAACTGGCTTCCTCAATGCCTGTGTAATTGCAATGAACCGTTGAGTGATTAAAGCTAGAAGAAGGCTGAATAGATTTTCTATGTAATACACTTTCATCTTCGGCAACTTCGATACATTGCAAGAATTATGGAAACACTATATCAGCAACACGTCTGCTGGCAATCAGCATCTTCACGAGCGGAGATTTTCGCCGGGCACCAGTGTGCTATCGGCTGGCGCGCGGCTTGGTGGAGGGAGAGAGAGGGCTTATGGTTGGGCATGGAAACACCGGCTATCTTTTTCAATGTGGTGTTGATATATTAGTGTTAGTATAGGAAGTTGGTGGAGGGGAGAGAGAGGGCTTATGGTTGGGCATGGAAACACCGGCTATCTTTTTTCAATGTGGTGTTGATACATTAGTAGTATATTAGTAGTATAGGAAGAATTATTTATCTTTGTATTGAGTAGCAGTTTGGTACTAATCTTTTTTTCAATGTGGTGTTGACACATTAATATAGGAAAAATTATTTATCTTTGTATTGAGTAGCAGTATGGTAATAATTGATGTTGCATGTTCCACATTCACTCGTGGGCTTTCAATGTTAAAGTTGCTTGCCTCCATTAAAAGCCCATGATTAGAACTATATACTAATTAATCATTATGATATTTTAGCCCACTTTCAATCCAATCCATAACGAGTATAATTGTCTCTTGGATACATCACCAACGATTTCCCACTTGCATTACAGTCAATCATCTAGGCAACCGTTTCATCTCCGCCATGATCAATAGCGGCACTTATCCCATTAGGTTCATGTGTAGACAGCCATGATCAAAAACCTTTTTTGAATCATTAATCAATAGCGGCACTTATCCTACGGAAGGATCACATACATTGGAGGAAAGTATGGAACACTCTTATATATCCTACGGACAGCACCAACATCACTCGTATCTCAAGTCAGACTGACAACAGCAACGATGTATCCTACAAGCTCTGAAACTACTGGTAAATTCACTAGCTGAATCTATTACAGCATTGCATACAAATACCCCTAGTCCTAGAGGAGGAATGGATACAGCTAACAAAAGTTGGGTAGTGTGTAAGGAGAAAAGACTTGAGTCTGCTCGTACTGTCGTACGCATAACACACTGTTGTCTGCTCGGACTCGGAGTCAAAACAGGAAACGACAGCAATGGCCGGCCTCGAGCATAGGACCTGCACTAAACGTACGCAACGATTCAACCTTAGGCTCTCCAGGTCTATTCTCAATCAGATGCTCAAATGCAAAACATTCTGATTGCCGTCCTCTTAGGATGGCGTTGCAGCATGTAAGCTAGCAGCTGTACTTTCCCCTAACAGCATCCTGTTGTTAATTAATGAATGTCTTTATTGTCAAAAAAAAAAAAAAAAAACACGGGTGTTAGAAGGTGAACAGGCTGGGAAATTCTTTCACCCAGCAACAATTGATTCAATTATTCAATCATATGGGCAACATCAGACCTTATTATGCATCCAACAAGCTCTGAAAACCACAAGTATATCCAACAGCTGTAACTGGAACCTATCAACAAAACTGAATAATACTTTGAGAGAAGTAGAAAGCATGGATAGAAGGGAGCAAAATTGTATAGTTAGTTTGTGACAGTTAGAATTGTATAGTTTGTGACCAGAAAAGACTTAAATCTCTGTCTACTACACTCTTGTCTACTCACAGCCAACACATGAAACAACAAGAAAAGGCCCGCTTTGTGCACGACCTTCACACTTGGTCACGACCTGCACAAAAGAGGAGGAACTTCATGTTTGCTATTTATATATGTATATAGCTAGTCGGTCAACGCAAGAGAAGTATAACCGCACCGTGAATGGGGATTTCATCCTTCAGCAGGATCCTCATCGTACTCGGCTTGGTGTTCCGTTTTCTCGTATGGGACCTGTAACGGGACCTTCAAAGAAGTAATACACACCACGTAGTCAGTCAAGAGTTACTGAATATATATATATGTATGTATGTATCATAATATAATATATACTAAAAAAATCACTAAATGTGCAAAATTCTGGGGCAGAAATCTCAGTCAAACAGATGGAATGCCTCTCTAAACAGGTTTCAGGTTCATGAAGTTCTGAAATACACGGTCAAACTGATATGCCTCTCTAAACATGTTTCAGTTCAATAATTCCCTCAGAAGCAATTTAGCATTGGCATTAATTCTCTGTACCTGCATGCATTCTTTTACTTCTTAGTTTGGGCTTCGTTATTAAGCTCAAGTTTATCTAGCAAGTTGCTCATGCTCAAACTGAAAACGAGATAGGCAAGGTTTCAATTTCAACTGGAGAGTTCTGTTCACCTGTTTATATATCAATTAAATTGCCACACACGTCACTGGCCCTTTTACTAATTATCATTCATATTCATCAGGGACAGAATTAGTCTCCCTTAATTTCCCCTGCTCCCAATTAACTGAAGATGAACATGAACAGTTGATATGTAGTAGATTGGTAATCATGCAATTGCTGAAAGATTCCATATCACAGTGGTAATTAACAAGGGTCGGAGACCGTTATCATGATAACTACCACCAATACCATAGATGCAAATAGATATGCTACTCTACATGACGTTTTACTAGGTTATGCATACGAGCATCAGGCATAATCGATCTCATCTCATGTCATCTGTGAAATTCAAATTGCAAGAAAAGGACAGGCGGATGAAAAACACATGTGGAAATGCCAAGCACAATACCGTACCGTACCGTTTTGAAGGTAGGGCGCTTCCAAGCGAGAACGTCTCGCTGGTTGATCGGCCGTGGCACGCCGTCGCCCGGCATCACCGCTAAGTCCACGACGGCGCTTTGATTCACGTCGACGAGAAGACGTACTGGTCCAGGAAGAAGTAGACGACGGCGGGCTCGTTGGGGTGCACAAGGGCGACCACGGGGACCTTATCCTCGGCATCTGCCCGTAGTTGGCGCTGTTCCAGATGTTGGCCAGCGTCGTCTCGCTGGGGTTGTTGTGCCACCTGGCGTCGGTGACCAACTCCGGCAAGTCCAGCGTCCAGACGGCCACCCGCGTCTCTCCCACGGGATCGTTGCGCCTGCGAGCGACGTCCACGAACCGCATCTCGCCGGCGCTCACGCCCACGACGCGGTACATGTCGATATGCTCCGGCGGCTCGTGCCTGTCCTGGAACCCGGCGAGGACGGGGAGCGGCACGTACACCAGCCTCGACTCTATATTTCCGACCGGGAGCGGGTCGCAGTGGAGGAGGCCCCGGTGGAGGTTCACCCACCAGAGCTAAGAGCTTCTTGTCGTGGGCGATCACGTCGTGGGTAGTCCACTGCGGGTTGGCGTCGTCGTCGACGACGGGCCAATGGAGATCCGCCAGGTGCCACCCCCAGTCCAACGGGTCGTATACTTCTGCCGGGTCCTCCGGCTCCTCGTTGTCCTCCTCCAAATGCTCATTCGCCTGCTGGTGAGAGCGGCAGCGGCAGGTGATGAAGGGGACGGTGAGGTGGTCCGCGTGGAGATTGTTGGCCTGGAGCTCCGCGGCCACGTACGTGCGGTTGCGGCGGGGAGGCTGAGGAAGCCGACGTTCCTGACGCTGGACTCTGGAGAAGTGGGGCAATTCGGGCCCGGGGAGCCGGTCGAGGAGGGCGCGTGGCGATGACGTCGAACACACTGCGTCCTTTGTCGGCGGCGGCCCGGTCATCGGGCATGAAGTCGGTGTCGGTGTCGAGCGCCACGAAGAAGATGTTCGGGTTGTTGGGATCGGTGGGCCTCCCGTGCTCGTAGAGGAGGAAGTCCTTGTGGCTCTTGGCGACGATGGAGAGCTCGCCGCGGACGACGCCGCTGACCCTGGTGAGCGCGGCGAGCCTGGTGATGCGCGGCGGCGGCCTGTCGAGCGGTAGATTGAGGTGAAGGTCAGGGTCAACCAAGGCATCGTCGTCGTCCCGCACGAGGATGCGGCGGCCAAGGATGAACCATGGCGCCGGCTCCGCCTGCGCCATTCCGATCGAAGGGGAGGGAGCGAGCGGCGGGAGATTTTGGCAATTGGTATTTGGTTGGACCACGGCCGCGCCGGTGTTGTGTTTTTGTACGGTTCGGCGTGCGCCGCAAGATTGGCCTCCGATGGACGACGCTTAGTTCGCCGCTCTGCCTCTGCGGCGGCGTGTTACCGTGAGGTGTAACCGACAGGTTCAAAAAAAAAAAAAAAGTAACACAGGGCCAGGATGGGGAGCAGCTTCCGAATTGCGGTTTATTCTTATCCAACACACAAGGATCTTAGAAGATTTATTACATGATGCTCATTTTCAATGTAAAAAACAAAATGCATAGATACAAAGACCCGGTTTACAACATGTTGATTTGGGATTCGACTGGGATAGTCCAAATTTCGGCGAAATTTGTCCATTTGGTTGGGACCGAAACTTTTTCCAAAATGAATCTTTATAACCATCTTATAGCCAACCACCTCACTAATTTTTTTTTTTTCTCCTCAGCTAGGTGAGTGCACATGAGTTAAACCGAGAAGATGTTCATATATTTATGTGTTATATTATTTGGTTGCCATTTTGAATCAAATCAACCATGTCGACTTAATGTGACTGCCCAATTATATATATATATTTTAAAATTTTTCAAATGATCACGGTGGTGACTAGAGCTGGGACTTGGGCCATGCCGGGCCGCCCGCCCGCCCTCTCGTGCTTCGTGCGCTTCGGATCGTGCCTTTTAGGCACGGGAAGCACATCGGGCGATGCCGATATGACACGTCAAATTTTTCTTCGCCCAAGCACGGCCCGTGGCACGCCTGGCACTTGCCGGGTCGTCTTGCAGGCCCAAGCACGCCCTCAAAATATCTCTACTACTTCTCTTTCTTGTGTCGTGTGATATAAAAAAATCATGTATGTTGTGTATACTATTTCAATGAAGTTTTAATGGTTTTCATAATCTATTTAAGTATTAGATGAGAGGTAGTACAGTAAATGCTATAAAATTACATTGTAGAGTAATAGAAGTGTGTGCGTGCCATATTAGGTCGCGTGTAGCCCCAAGCACGGCCCAAAGTGCGGCCGTGCCATGTAGCCCGTCGTGCGAGATCCTAGGCACGCGGCACGCCCTCGTGTTCAGAATGTCGTCCAAAGACGGCCCAAAAATATTTCGCGGTCGCGTCGCGTGCTTCGGTCGTGTTAAAGGTCCGTGCCATGGCCCGCCCTCAAATGGCACGCCCAAGTCCCAGCTCTAGTGGTGACATATATATATCATAGTCGTAATTCTTAATAAGATCTACAACTTTTTGGTGGATATTTGTTTTATTTGACATCATTTAGAGCCCTATATATTCATTTTAAGTTATCTAATCTTTATTTTTGTTTACTGAATTTTCAAACGACCTATGATGTTGACGTAGTCTATACCAGAGTTGTAGATTTCAGATTTATATATATTTTTTAATTATTTAATTGATATCGTTGAGAAGCCCATTTTTTGTCTTTTGAAAAAAAAAATAAAAATTGAATTTCGAATATAATAAATCAAAATGTTAACTATAAATTTATAGACTATGTCGAGGCCTACAACTTCAATGTAAACTATATCAAATTCTAAAAATGAATTTTAAAACTAGAGAACATAAAGTCAATATTCGAGCTCTAAACTATCTCAAATAAAAAAATGTTAACTATAAAGTTATAGGTCTTACTATGATGACAACTTCGGTATATACCATGGTACAGACCATGTCAACGTATAATTTATGAAATTCAAAATTTTAAACGTTAAATCTAATAACTTTTAAATGAATATTTGAGCCTTTAAAATATATTAAATAGAAAGTTTATGAACTACGTGTTGAGGTCTACAGCTCGCCCGTTTGTCAGAACTTATTAGCACTCTATAACTTATCAGCCATGAAATAATCTTTTTTCTTTCACAACAAAACAACATTAGCCCAGCCCGTTTGTCGTATGTATGAGAACCTCCTAAATTACAGGGCCCACATGCACTTATCATTGTCATTAAGACCTCTGATCATTATGCACGAGTTCCCAATAATCTAGAAAGTACTATTAATCTTCCGAACAGGATCTCATTAACAAGTCACTCCAGTATTACAACACTTTATTCAAAATACATCAGAGTAAACGGCGGAAGGATTACATAACCATAAGTTTACAAACCATTTGTTCAAATACTCAAACTTAAGTATCATTATTACAAGCCTGATATTATTGGAGTAACTTTATACATATAAACACTGACAACCCTGCCCGAGGGTTCAACTCTACTCGTCCTCTTCTTCCTGGTACACCGTCATGCAGCAGGGACCAAAACAAGCCTGCTCATGACCAGCTCCTGCAACAAGGGTCAAAGAACCCTGAGTACGGGGGTACTCAACAAGACTTACCCGACCAAGAAAAGAGGAGAAGACTCAGGAATGCTGGTCTTAGGAGTCAAGGTAAGGTTTTAGCAAGAATCAAAGACTCATTTTGCGGAAAAGCTTACTATAAGTGAATCCTTACTTTCAATATTTTTAATTCAAATTAGTAACTCATATACTCTAGGTTATTCTATTCTAGAGCAAACATACTTTTCTTATTCCAACTCTCTTTCCTCAAAAACATATTCCATCATTTACTACGATGAATGGGCAGAAGAACGGGTCTCCATAACCGAGAAGCAACGGCGATTCATGAACCGATTATACCCAGCTGGGGATCCCTAACCACACGACATATGTAGCACTTAAGCTTGCATATATCAACCCTCACTCGATTCGTCCAAAAACGGACTGGGTCCATCGCCACCCGAGCACAGATTACTCCACCTCCCTACCCCGGCCCTAATGACGGTTTGACCAAGTAGGGTGGGTACATGCTACTCCCCGCCATCTCTCCACTCCCGGTCGCGGTTGTCCGTTCGATTTGGCACACCCCGAGATCGAGCTTACCGGGGCATGTGGCGATTAGTTTCGTCGACCGGGGTGATGCCCAGTACCGACGTGCCATTGACTCAAACGGCCTCGGGCACAACTTGCGTTCAAAAAGTCCCGAACTTAACAATCCAAACAGCGGGACGGTCCTTAAACGACCAACACGGGACAAGCACGGCTAGGTATCCCCCCGGCTTTCAACCTATGTCCCGTCCGATCTCAAATTCATCACTACATCTCTTTCTTTTCCAAAACAGTACCATCTTCTCAAATAAAACATTTTGATGAAAAAGCTTAACTAATTAAGCGAGGGCTAAGCATCACTAAGCATTTTCGAAAATGAAACAAGGTTATCAAGGATGGTATTGAAATAAACAAGGATGGGAATGCAGCAATTAGGTTGTCACTCAACTCCTATCACCTAATGCAGAACATAAAGCAAAGGTGATATAAAGCTTTGTAAAAACACAAGGAAGGTTTAAATGAGCAGGGGCTTGCCTTCGTTGTGAGGAAAAAGTTTGTTCTTGAGAAAACCCAATAAAATCGAACCCTCCTCAACTGGATATGGAATCTCCTCGATGGCGGCTCAGACTTGATACCCTCAAACTCGTTCACTACACGAAATAATGTATGCTTCAATATGATGCCACATATATATATGATGCTTGCAAGTGCATGAAAAGATAAACACGGGGAAAGTAACTTTATTTCCGATAAAGTTGCAACCCAACAAAACCAACTTGTTGAACTACTCTGAAGATATCATCACCATTGCCTAAGGAGTTCTCAAGGACCACTTATTATGATATAATCTAAGATTCATAAAACAACCCCGAAGTCACACAAAAACCGAAAATATTTGACACTAAACAAAACATGAATCACATAAAATGATAGGGCATGAAATAATAAATAAATTAATTTTCTCAAAACAAGCCCAAAATTTTTGTACAGGTAGGTCATGCCATAAAACAGTACCAAAATAATTTTCATGATTTTTGGATAAATAAAATAATTATTAAAAATCAAGGAAGATGCATTTTTTCAATTAAAATTTGTATTTTTAAATCATGCAAAAACTATTCGAATTCAAAGTTTCAAATTTTTCATGGATTCATATACTCATAAGAAGCTTCTACAAAAATTTCAGAATTTAAAGAGCTATTTTCAAATTTCTATGAATTTTCAAAGAATCAAGCACTATTCAAGATAAAGGAAATTAGATAAATCAATTTTTCAAAACATATCAGATCCTCGGGCCGAAACCGGCCCAGCTTCCTCTGGCGGCCCAAAGACTGTGTGCAGCCCAGCCGCTGCTCGGTAGCAGACCGGCCCATCGGCCAGCCGGTGGCCCTGCGGCGGGCGCCCCGGTTGGCCGGCGATTCCACCATGCGGCGACGAGGTCTCCGGCGACGCTGCTTGGCTCTCGCGGCGACCCTCGACCTCGCGGACCTCATGGCACCCAAAACCCGATACCTAAGGCACTGGGGCATGACCACCGACGGCCATGGCGGCGGCCCGACAAGGCCATGCGGGCGGAAGGCTCACCGGAGCCCTCCCCGACAACGACAAGCGCGGCAAAGCGGCTCCAAAGACCTCGGAGGGTCCTAAAACCCCGGCTAAACGAACCCAAACCAACCCCTAGCTTAGACGGCGCGGCGCGGAGCGGCAACGTCGGCTTCGTCGGCGGCAAGCGTTCCGGCGGCTACGGCGCACTAAACAACAAAACCGATGACACCCTCGTGACCCAGGACCTCGGAAAAAGATGACGGTGCTCACGTTGGTTGGGATGGAGACAAGGCGAGGGGTGATCGCGGCGACGAGCGGGGCGGTGGTGATGGAAGAGCGGTGGCAACGACGGGCGTTCCGCGGCTCGTGGGAAACAAAACCGGCGGCGATCATGACCACAGCGTCAAGGCGACTCCAAAGCTCTAGATGGTTTTCATTGAAGCTCACCGTAAAGCGGTGGACGCCGGCAAAATCGACTCGCGGCGCGCTCCCGCCGGCCGTGAAGAAGACGACGGCAAGACGGCGCCATCGCTACGAGCGGGACTAGGGCTACTTTAACCGACGCCGCAAGGAAGCCGCGAACACGATGGCTAAGTTAATTGGACGGATTGGAGCTTTTGGACGACGGCAATGGAAAGGGGCGGAGGCGGTTTTCCTGCCGGCGGTGAAGGAGAAAGAAGAAGGAAGAACGGCCCGGCTCCAAGCTTTATAGGGCAAAGGACCATCGGACACGTAGCCGGGCGACGTCGCGAACCCGTCCATGTAGCTGGTGACGCACGAGGGCGGCCCGAAGGCGCGAGAACGCCGCGGCGGCGGCCGCCCCCGGCCGGTATGGAGGAAGAACAGGGTTTTCCCGTACCTTAATCGTAGCTCTCTCAACCCTAAATCTCTGAATTTCATCAAATTCTCCCAAAATTTGAACTGAACTTCAAAAACTCCAAAAAGTGACTTAGGCTAATTTTTCAAGATCTACAATTTTCATAATTGGAAGATTTTCAAATTCGGCCTCTAAATAGGACTTTTTGAAAAGCAGTTCAAATTTTTGAAATTTGAATTCAAAATTACTTTTAAAAACATGTAACAACTTCAAAAAACTTTGTACATGACTTTTGTTCATCTCAACAAGATCTACAAACTAGGTTTTGGAAGTTTTTGCAAATTTTGATTAGATTTTGAATTAGGGTTTTTAAATCAAAAGGGGACAAAACCCTAGTTTTGGTATTTTCAAAATTACTCAAAATTTTTGAACTAAACTTTGAAAACTCAAAATACCAACTTTGTTCCACTTTGAAAACTCTACAAAATTGCTTTTAATAACCATACCCAAATTCTTTATAAATTTTGAATAAAAGAAAAGGGGTAAAAAAGAAAGAATGGAATTTAGGGTTTTAGGAGTTCAATTCAAATTTGAATTTGATTCGGATTTCAGATTCCCAACCTATACTATCCAACCCTCATCCAACATCACACTTAGAATCAAAAACATAAATTAACATTAAATCACTCTAAAATTCTTAAGCACAAATATTCTCTAAAATATAAACTCATTTTAATTTCAATGCATTTCAAATTTTCTAATTATGCATGCTTTATGATAATCATGATGACATGTCAAGATTTTAGTCGAGTAACACCAGGGGTGTTACAGCCTTTCCCTAAAAAGAAATCTCGCCCCGAGATTTAAAGCTGGGGGTTAAGTAACGGCAAAGGAAATGTGTCAATCAAACACATCTCAAACTAGTTCATAAAGCGAGATGGTGTTTTATCTAATATATGCTACAAGAACTTAAAGAGACAAGGGATTATAACCTAGATAGAAGCAAGAAATTCCGGGAAGTGCTCTTGCAGATATTCCTCTGATTCCCATGTAGCTTCTTCTTCAGAATGTTGGTTCCATTGGATCTTATACCATTTAGTTGTTCTTCTACGAAAGTGACACGATCTTTTCGATCAAGAATTTGAGCGGGGTATTATTGAATAGACTAGATCAGGTTCAAGTGCAACTCCTTCAATATCAACCACTTGATCAGGCACTCGAAGACATTTCTTCAACTGGGATACATGGAACACATTATGCACAACCCGAAAGGTGTTCTGGTAACTCCAAACGATATGCTACTTTTCCACATCTTTCCGAATCTGGAATGGTCCAATATAACGAGGTGCTAACTTTCCTTTGATTCCAAATCTTTTTATTCCTTTTATAGGTGATACTTTTAAATACACATAATCTCCCACTTCAAATGTCAAAGATCGACGTCTTTTATCTCGCATAACTTTTTCGTCGAGAGACCGAGCCACTTTCATATTTTCTTGTATGACGCTTAACCTTCTCTTCTCGCATCCTTAACCAAATCCACACCAAAGAACCATCTTTCTCCAGGTTCAGACCAATGCAGAGGAGTTCTACATCTGCGACCATATAAAGCTTCAAAAGGTGCCATCTTGATACTTTCTTGATAACTGTTGTTGTAAGAAAATTCTGCTAGAGGTAAACATTCATCCCATTTTTCTTGATAAGTGAGAACACAAGCTCGTAACATATCCTCAAGAATCGATTAACTCTCTCGGTCCGTCCCATCCGTCTCGTGGGTGATAAGTGAACTATGAACAAGTTTGGTTCCCAATGACTCTTGTAATTGTGCCCAAAATTTATCCATAAATATTGAACCTCGATCCGAGACAATAATCTTTGGTGCACCATGTAGACCGAAAATCCGGTGACATATAACTTAGCATAATCTATTGCCTTATAATGATTCTTCACCGGCAAGAAATGTGCAATCTTAGTAAGTCCGTCCACAATCACCCGTGATTGAATCAAAACCTTTTGATGTATTGGGTAAACTAACAATAAAATCCATGGTAATTTCCTCCCATTTCCAAGACGGAACAGGCAATGGATTTAATTGTCCTGCAACTTTCATATGTACTGCCTTTACTCGTCGACAAGTATCACATTTAGCCACATATCGAGCAACTTCTATCTTCATCTTAGTCCACCGGAATCTCGTTTCAAGTCCTCGATACATCTTGGTGCTACGGGTGAATAGAATACCTAGTCAAATGTGCTTCATCCGGGATCTCTGGCCGACGTAACTTCGGGAACCTTTGGTACTACCGGCCGATTCTTGAACCATAACACATCCGCTTCATCAATTATGAAATAAGATGGCTTTCCACTTCTAACTTTCTCTTTGATATGTGATATACCTTTATTTTTCTCGAGCGGTAATAATTTGATCTCGGATATTTGATTCCACGGTGATCTTGGATAGAGTTCCTCGTTCAATGATTTCCAAATTTAACTTTTCCATTTCTTGACATAAAGTTTTGTCCATTAAACTTACTTCAAGACAATTGCGGTGGATCTTCCGACTAAGTGCATCGGCAACCACATTTGCTTTACCGGGATGGTAATGCACTTCCAAATCATAATCCTTTATCAACTCCAACCATCTTCTTTGTCTCATATTCAGGTCGGTGGGTGAAGATATATTTTAAACTCTTGTGATCGGTATAGATATGACAAGTGTTGCCCAAGAAATAATGACGCCAAATCTTGATTGCATGGACAATCTGGCCGCTAATTCTAAATCATGAGTTGGATAATGTTCCTCATGACGTTTAAGTTGTGCGGAGGCATAAGCAATAACCTTTCTTTCTTGCATCAGTACACAACCAAGGCCAACACCAGAAGCATCACAATAGACATCAAACGGCTTCTCAATATCTGGTTGAGCCAATACTGGTGCAGTAGTTAATGCCTTCTTCAGGATTTTAAAAGCTTTCTCACACTCAGGTGACCAGACAAACTTGGTTTGATTCTTCAACAATTCAGTGATAGGCTTTGCTACTTTTGAAAAGTCGGAATAAACCGACGGTAATAACCCGCCATTCTTAAAACTGCGGACTTGATGCACAGTGGTTGGGGGCTTCCAGTTAAGAATATCCTTGACTTTACCTGGATCAACTGAAACTCCATCCGCTGACAATACATGACCCAGGAATTGTATCTTCTCTAACCAAAATTCACACTTACTGAACTTGGCATATAAATGATGATCTCTAAGGCGTTTTCGAACAATCGAAGGTGCTCAAAGATGCTCTTCTTTGTTCTTGGAATATATCAATATATCATCAATGAATACCACTACAAACTTGTCAAGTTCTGACATGAATACCGTATTCATCAAATACATGAAATGTGCTGGGGCATTAGTTAATCCAAAAGACATCACCAAATACTCATATAAACCATATCTGGTAGTGAAGGCAGTCTTTGGAATATCTATAGGTCTGATCTTAATCTGATGATACCCTGATCTTAGATCAATCTTTGAGAAGACCTTGGCTCCAGCAAGTTGATCAAAAAGTAGATCAATGCGGGGCAAAGGATACTTGTTTTTAATCGTCACTTCATTCAGTGGACGATAATCAACACACATTCTCAAAGTATGATCTTTCTTTTTTCACAAATATAGGGGCAACCCTGTGGTGATGAACGGGTCGGATAAAACCTTTGTCCAATAACTCTTGCAACCGAGTTTTCAATTACGCTAATTCTTGAGGTGGCATTCTATATGCTCTCCTAGATATTGGGGCGGTTCCGTTTTGAGATCAATTCTGAACTCCACATCTCTATCGGCGGTAAACTGGTAAATCTTTCCGAAACACATCCGAGGAAATTCACAAACTTGGGATATCCTTTATTTCCTTAATGGATGTAGCACTGATTCTCTCAAATGACCCTCTTAGGGATAGGAAGTTGAATAAGAAGTTGAGAAGCGCTATCGGGTATATTTACCCTTATTGTTCTATTCAAAACATCGATGTGACCCCATCCGATACATCCAATTCATACCCGGGATCACATCTATATCTTGATCCTTTAGAATTAGCATGTTAGTGGGAAAATTATGCCCACCTAACTTTCTGTGCACCTGGTATACTATTTCTTTAGAACACGAGACGTCCCAGGCGCATCAGATCAAGAATTCCTCTTTTGTTTCCCCAATGGTTAAGTCATGCTTCACAACAAATGTTCTATTGATGAATGTATGAGATGCTCCGAATCAAATAATGTAATGCGGGGTGATTGGCAGCGAGGAAACATACCCATCATAACGGGTTCTCCTGGCTGGTATTTCATCAACATTCGTATAAAACACCCGTCAGTCTTCTTCTCAACTTTACCCTTCCGAGCATTCGGTCCACTGCACGTTTTGTTCTTGTTACGTGGGAAGGGCGACTTCCGATGCTATCGATAGTGGGATTAAACTTCCGAGGATTGGGGCATTCTCGGGAATAATGCCGAGGCTTGCCACGGTTAAAGCGAGATAGGACTACCTTGGCCTTGTGGAGCGGGGAGTTCGAATGCCGGGACATTCGGCCGACGAAGGGGATAAGGAAAAGTTGCGGCGGGCGACAAAAGGCTGCGGCCTAGGCCGGAACTGTGGTGGGCGATAGAAAGGGCGATAGGGAGGGCGATAATGATTCACCGGATGATAGATCACCCCTCGACGCTTCTTATTCCCTCCGGAAAATCCGGAAGACACATTTTTCTTCTTATTCTTGATCTCCTTGTGTTGACGATATTTTTCTTCAAAGCATTGAGTGCCATATTGACCACCTCATAATAGGTATCGTGGCACGATATATAGTCATCATTGTTTGAAGCTTCATATTTAAAACCACGTATGAACCACTCCTTTCTCTTTGCATCTGTACTAACATGCTCGGAGCATATTGGGAAAGATGATTAAACCGCCAACATACTCCATAACCGACATATCTCCTTGTTTCAACTCAATAAATTCCGTTAACTTCTTAGCCATCACACCTTCGGTATATAATGTTTCGGAAAGCTTCTCGGAACTCGGCCAAGTCACTTGGTGTCCGGTGGCCGCATGGCGAGAAAAAGTTGCCCACCAAGCTCCTGCAGCACCTCTAAACTGTTGGTACGCAAAATGGGGCTTCGATAGGTGGTAAAGTCCATAAGCTCAAACTTTTTGCTCCATAGTACGGAGCCGGTCATCGACCTCCAAAGGTTCATTTGCTCTTGAAAAGATTGGGGGCTTAGTGTCGAATTGAAATCGTGGTATGAATTTTTCTTCTTCTCACCCCGACGATCATTGTTTTCTTGGTTACTATTTCGACTATTGTTTGCCACTTCCCGCATCAAACGACTATTTTACGTAGTAGCTTGGACCAAAGCGGCTATAGCATCAACGGTAACAGGAACTTTGTGGTGGTTCAAATAGAGCAAAGATTTGAACCTGCTAGCGTTGAATTTGAGGCATCCGCTACAAACATACCGACTTTATTCATTAATTTACATATAAACTACCAAAAGGTTACAACAACACACCAAACTGGTTCCTTATTTATTATACAATCCTGTACTAGACAGGATCATCCAACCCGCTAGGTTTTTCATACTAAAACTATGTTACATATTCTACAAAAAAAACCTCACTTCTACTTTAAGGATTATTTTCTGACTCATTATCACCGACGTGAGGCTCCTCTCCTTCGGATTTTCCCCGTGCTTCCTCATCTTCTTGGATTATTTCACCCAAATCCTCTTGTACCGCCTCGAGGTTGAAAATTTGGGTTGAGGAGATTATTCAAGTGATGAATCGCATATTCAAATTGATTTCTTGAACTTCCATTTGAAGTGCAAAAGCCACCGCTTGTTGATTGTCTTGAATTAGTTGGTTGCACTGTTGTTGAAGTGCTGTCTTCTCATGGACTGTATCGATCAATGCCTGACTACATTCTCCATGTTTTTGAGCACTTCGATTCAACTCAACTTGGAGTCTTCCAATTTGGATTCCATCACGACGTCTGTCTCTAGCAGCTTCATCCAAGTCTCTAGTCAGACGCTTGATTTCTTTTTGAAGATCTTCATTAGACTTGCCACTACTTCCTTCTTGAGCTTGGGCACAACTGGTGCTTGCTTC
Source organism: Hyparrhenia diplandra (assembly GCA_015847255.1). Classification (NCBI taxonomy): domain Eukaryota; kingdom Viridiplantae; phylum Streptophyta; class Magnoliopsida; order Poales; family Poaceae; genus Hyparrhenia; species Hyparrhenia diplandra. The sequence goes on from JADLZK010001010.1 coordinate 77,259, forward strand.
AGGATCGTCTCTCGCTGCAAGCTGGTGACGTGGAACACCTTTTGGGCCTGTCTTCTTTCTAGGAGTAGTTTTGGTACGAGCCATCCTATAGAAAGAAAAGATTGGATTAAAGGATGGATCGGGGAGATTATCAGGGTAGCAAGCATAGGATTGATATACTTAACCCAAACCTTAATTAAGGGGAAAGTGATTAACAAGTTGATTAAGCATGATGCATGAATCGAACTTTATTTAAACTATGCTTAAACGAAACTTATTACATAGGGCAATATAATATGTTACTCCACTACAAATCATTTAGATTAAAAGAAAAGATTTGCAAATGGATTCAAGATAAGGTATAAGCAATTTGGACCAAATTAAGAGTTTAAATTAATTTGACTCAAATCATTTTGAAATTTTGTAAAAGAATACTACAAGAATCGGTAATGATCATGCTCGGTACCAATCAGAAGAACCTCCTAAATTACAGGGCCCACATGCACTTATCATTGTCATTAAGACCTCGATCATTATGCACGAGTTCCCAATAATCTAGAAAGTACTATTAATCTTCGAAACAGGATCTCATTAACAAGTCACTCCAAAGTATTACAACACTTTATTCAAAATACATCGAGTAAACGGCGGAAGGATTACATAACCATAAGTTTACAAACCATTTGTTCAAATACTCAAACTTAAGTATCATTATTATTACAAGCCTGATATTATTGGAGTAACTTTATACATATAAACACTGACAACCCTGCCCGAGGGTTCAACTCTACTCGTCCTCTTCTTCCTGGTACACCGTCATGCAGCAGGGACCAAAACAAGCCTGCTCATGACCAGCTCCTGCAACAAGGGTCAAAGAACCCTGAGTACGGGGGTACTCAACAAGACTTACCCGACCAAGAAAAGAGGAGAAGACTCAGGAATGCTGGTCTTAGGAGTCAAGGTAAGGTTTTAGCAAGAATCAAAGACTCATTTTGCAGAAAAGCTTACTATAAGTGAATCCTTACTTTCAATATTTTTAATTCAAATTAGTAACTCATATACTCTAGGTTATTCTATTCTAGAGCAAACATACTTTTCTTATTCCAACTCTCTTTCCTCAAAAAACATATTCCATCATTTACTACGATGAATGGGAAGAAGAACGGGTCTCCATAACCGAGAAGCAACGGCGATTCATGAACCGATTATACCCAGCTGGGGATCCCTAACCACACGACATATGTAGCACTTAAGCTTGCATATATCAACCCTCACTCGGTTCGTCCAAAACGGATTTGGGTCCATCGCCACCCGAGCACCAAGATTACTCCACCTCCCTACCCCGGCCCTAATGACGGTTTGACCCAGTAGGGTGGGTACATGCTACCCCGCCATCTCTCCACTCCCAAAGGCGCGGTTGTCCGTTTCGATTTGGCACACCCCCGAGATCGGGCTTACCGGGGCATGTGGCGATTAGTTTCGTCGACTGGGGTGATCGATCGAGGCGTGCCATTGACTCAAACGGCCTCGGGCGCAACTTGCGTTCAAAAAAAGTCCCGAACTTAACAATCCAAACAACGGACGGTCCTTAAACGACCAACACGGACAAGCACGCCTAGGTATCCCGCCGGCTTTCAACCTATGTCCCGTCCGATCTCAAATTCATCACTACATCTCTTTCTTTTCCGAAAACAGTACCATCTTCTCAAATAAAACATTTTGATGAAAAAGCTTAACTAATTAAGCAGGGCTAAGCATCACTAAGCATTTTCGAAATGAAACAGGTTATCAAGGATGGTATTGAAATAAACAAGGATGGGAATGCAGCAATTAGGTTGTCACTCAACTCCTATCACCTAATGCAGAACATAAAGCAAAGGTGATATAAAGCTTTGTAAAAACACAAGGAAGGTTTAAATGAACCGGGGCTTGCCTTCGTTGACGGAAAAAGTTTGTTCTTCAGAAAACCCAATAAAATCCGAACCCTCCTCAACTGGATATGGAATCTCCTCAGTAACTGGCTCAGACTTGATACCCTCAAACTCGTTCACTACACGAAATAATGTATGCTTCAATATGATGCCACATATATATATGATGCTTGCAAGTGCATGAAAAGATAAACACAGGAAAGTAACTTTATTTCACGATAAAGTTGCAACCCAACAAAACCAACTTGTTGAACTACTCAAGATATCATCACCATTGCCTAAGGAGTTCTCAAGGACCACTTATTATGATATAATCTAAGATTCATAAAACAACCCCCCGAAGTCACACAAAACCGAAAATATTTGACACTAAACAAAACATGAATCACATAAAATGATAGGGCATGAAATAATAAATAAATTAATTTTCTCAAAACAAGCCCAAAATTTTTGTACAGGTAGGTCATGCCATAAAACAGTACCAAAATAATTTTCATGATTTTTGGATAAATAAAATAATTATTAAAAATCAAGGAAGATGCATTTTTCAATTAAAATTTGTATTTTTAAATCATGCAAAAACTATTCGAATTCAAAGTTTCAAATTTTTCATGGATTCATATACTCATAAGAAGCTTCTACAAAAAAATTTCAGAATTTAAAGAGCTATTTTCAAATTTCTATGAATTTTCAAAGAATCAAGACTATTCAAGATAAAGGAAATTAGATAAATCAATTTTCAAAACATAACAGATCCTCGGGCGAAACCGCCCAGCTTCCTTATGCCCAGCAAGATCGCAGCCCAGCCCGGCTGCTCTGAGAGCGAACCATCGCCCATCGCCAGTTTCAGCCGACGCGCGGCGGCGCCGGCCCGGTTGCCCGGCGATTCCACGCCGCGACGAGGTCTCGGCGACGGCTTGGCTCCCACAGCGACCCTCTCGACCCGGCGGACCTCATGGCACCCAAACCCGATACCTAAGGCACGGGGCATGACCACCGGCGTGACCATGGCGGCACCGCGGCGCCGGCCATGCGGCGGGAAAGGCTCACCGGAGCCCTCCCCGACAACGACAAACGCGACGCTCCCCAAGACCTCCGGAGGGTCCTAAAACCCCAGCCTAAACGAACCCAAACCAACCCCTAGCTAGGGACGGCTCAAGGCGAGCGGCAACGTCGGCTCGTCGGCGGCAAGCGTGTTCGGCTTCGGCGCGCTAAACAACAAACGATGACACCCCTCGTGACCGGGACCTCGTAAAGATGACGGTGCTCACGTTGGTTGGGATGGAGACAAGGCGGAGGGTGATCGGCGACGAGAGCAAATGGGCGGCGGTGATGAAAGGCGGTGGCAACGACGGCGTTCGGCGGCTCGTGGGGGAAAACACAAAACCGACGAGCGCATCATGACCCGCGGCGTCAAGGCGACTCCAAAGCTCTAGATGGTTTTCATTGAAGCTCACCGAGAAACAGTGACGGCGGCGGCTTCGACTTCGGGCGAGCCCCCTCGCCGGCCGTGAAGAAGACGACGGCGACGGCGGCGGGCTACGAGCGGGACTAGGGCTAGCTTAACCGACGCGCAAGGAAGCCGCGAACACGATGGCTAAGTTAATTGGACGGATTGGAGCTTTTTGGACGACGGCAATGGAAAGGGGGCGGAGGCGGTTTTCCGGGCCGGGCGGTGAAGGAGAAAGAAGAAGGAAGAACGGCGCCGCTCCAAGCTTTATAGGGCAAAGGACCATCGGACACGTAGTCGGCGACGTCGCGAACCCGTCCATGTAGCTGGTGACGCACGAGGACGGCCGGCGCGAGAACGCCACGGCGACGGCCGGCGCGGCCGCCGGTATGGAGGAAGAACAGGGTTTTCCCCGTACCGTAGCTCTCTCAACCCTAAATCTCTGAATTTCATCAAATTCTCCCAAAATTTGAACTGAACTTCAAAAACTCCAAAAGTGACTTAGGCTAATTTTTCAAGATCTACAATTTTCATAATTGGAAGATTTTCAAATTCGGCCTCTAAATAGGACTTTTGAAAAGCAGTTCAAATTTTTGAAATTTGAATTCAAAATTACTTTTTAAAAACATGTAACAACTTCAAAAACTTTGTACATGACTTTTGTTCATCTCAACAAGATCTACAAACTAGGTTTTGGAAGTTTTTTGCAAATTTTGATTAGATTTTGAATTAGGTTTTTAAATCAAAAAAGGGGACAAAACCCTAGTTTTGGTATTTTCAAAATTACTCAAAATTTTTGAACTAAACTTTGAAAACTCAAAATACCAACTTTGTTCCACTTTGAAAACTCTACAAAATTGCTTTAATAACCATACCCAAATTCTTTATAAATTTTGAATAAAAGAAAAGGGGTAAAAGAAAGAATGGAATTTAGGGTTTTCGGAGTTCAATTCAAATTTGAATTTGATTCGGATTTCAGATTCCCAACCTATACTATCCAACCCTCATCCAACATCACACTTAGAATCAAAAACATAAATTAACATTAAATCACTCTAAAATTCTTAAGCACAAATATTCTCTAAAATATAAACTCATTTTAATTTCAATGCATTTCAAATTTTCTAATTATGCATGCTTTATGATAATCATGATGACATGTCAAGATTTTAGTCGAGTAACACCAGGGTGTTACAATCGTAGAAACCATCAATCAAGCAACCCTTTTATTTTCGAAAGATACCTTTTAATATAAAGTTTGTATTCATATAACTTCATATAAAGAGTCATGCTCTTTTATAACATATATAAAAAGAGAATGAAAGACCGAATGGCTACCGCTACACCAACAAACACAACCAAGGGGAGCTCGAAGCCAAATAAAGGGAGTCCATTTGTCAAATCCGGACAAGCATATGTACGGAGTACACAAGTTCCATAGAAATAAGTTTTAGTTCTACAATACTATAATTATGTCACAACTCCCAAATTTGAGGGTACAATGTTGGATCTCGCTTTAGGAATTCAATTCCCCAAATACAATAGGTTCACTTTTCATCTACTTGGTTTCATATTGCATTGGTTCTAATACTTTTTTTTTTTTTTTTTGCCTTTTGAGACCAAATCCAAAATGGAGAATGACCAACATTTTAACAAAAAAAATTAGGAGATGTTTAGTTTCATTCCGCGAATGATGGGCCAAAACCTAATTTTCTTTGGTGAAATAGAGAAGTAAACATCCCCTCAATTAAGTTGGTAGAAGTCAGTGGTTTTCAACAATAGGTTCGTCTCTTGCTCTCTTGGAAAATGAAGAAATGGTCTCTCGTTACCGATTTGTATCTAAAAAGGAATAATAGACTATTTTTATATACAAAACTACTATATAGATTATTATTTTATTCCCTTTGCTAAGGCTTTGCAGTGTTGAGAAGGTACTTCGTCTGATTTTAAAAGTTAAGAAGGTAAATTATCTGGTATTATAGTTTTAGTGGTATTTGCGCGACTAGCAATCGGTGTTTAGTCCTGGTTCGTTTTGGTCGGATTGACTCCATTCCAGGTGCATTAATTTGACCTAGTTTTGAATCCGATTCATGCTAAAACGGGCATTCGGTTAAGGAATTGTTGAACGGATTGATTTAGGCTGATTTTGAGTCCGCTCATTTTGTATACCAAAAACATTGATTTGTTTCACAGCTCCCGAGGTTTAGAACAAAAACAAGGGAACAATCAAATTAAGTGACACAAGTGAATTGACTCAATCGGGGTCCGAAAGAATCTGGACCGGAATTCAGTCAGACCCAAACGAAACCTAATGAGTTTTTTTTTTTTTTTTTGGGTGCTACTGGTTTCTTCTTTGTCCACTCGCTTTGTTGTCTGCAATTTTGCATCAGAATCTGTCATCTCCGTTCGTTCCTTGACAAGTCCCAAATCACCTTGGTCGTTGGTCCGTTACACCACTTCGCATTTCGTTCGCCGCCAGCGACGCCGGCACACAACAGGCGAGACCCCGGCCTCCGTCCGCGGTAGATTTCTCTCGTCCAGGGTCGTCCCCTTCGTCGTCGTCCTCCTCCGTTTCACCAGCACCACTGGGTGCGGAGCGGAGATCCACTCATCCGGACGTAGGCTGGTTCCCTTCTTCTTGTGGTGGTAAGGTCTAAGCAACCCTAGCTTACTCGGATTCAATCCCTTCCACGCCGCTTGGTGCCCTACTGATGCAATCCATCCATCCATGCTTCGATTTGGTAGAGTTCAGTACCGGACTCGGGTGCCCCTTCCCCATGTCGGACGTCGAGCCCACCGCCGCCGGCGCGGACCAGGCCGGCGAGGGGGCTGTCGTGCCGCACGGCGACGGTGTCGGCGGCAGCGGGGTGACGTGCCCACCGCGGAAGCGCAAGTGGTTGTTGCCGTTTCAACCTCAGGCGACGAGAGGCGAGGCGACTACGGCGACGATGCAGAGAACGAGGAGGAGGAGGAGGCCGCAACGGTGCAGGGCAGCAAGGAGGGCACGGAGGAGCTGCTCCGGAAGGTGGTGTACAGCGAAGAGGCCGCGTACAAGCTCTACTGTGACTACGGCCACCGCATGGGGTTCAGCATCCGGAAAGGGAAGCAGTCCTACTTCACCGGCACCAAGCGGATACGCACCAAGGACTACTTCTGCTCCAAGGAGGGGCTCAAGGAAGGGAGAAGCTCACCGATACAAATTTCAACGATCCCCACACCAGGACCAATTGCAGGGCCATGGTGCGGTTCAGGGTGACTGAGCAGGGGGAGTGGAAGGTTATCAGACTGGTATCTGATCATAACCACAACCTGGCAAGGCCTGAGGAACGACACCTTTTGCGTTCTGCGAGGTCACTTGTAGCAAGGTCACTTACACCTTTTGTGGAGGCAATGTTGGATGGGGGTTATCAGGCGCAGCCACAATTGCCCGCGGGGAGTACTAGTGCAGCCAACAATGTGGAGAATCCGAAGCAAGATTCGCTCCTCGGCTATGCTGCTATGGCGAAGACGCTGACTGTAGGGACTGGGGATGTGCAGAGCCTTGTGAGCCACCTGAAAAGCAGGGCAAATGAAGATGGCATGTTCTACTGGGATGTTCAGTTCGACCGAGGTGGTCGGATGACTAATTTCTTTTGGCGTGATGGGAGGAGCAGGACCGACTATGACTGTTTCGGTGATGTGGTTGTGTTTGATTCAACTTATCGCTTGAGCAAACAGAACCTGATATGTGCATCTTTTGTTGGCGTCAATCATCATTGGCAGACCACTATGTATGGTTGGCGCACTCTTAGCTGACGAAGTCTACTTCATCATCTTTTGTGTGGCTGTTCAAGTCTTTCTTGGAGTCTATGGGGAACCGGCATCCACAATCTATTTTCACTAATCTAGATCAAGTTGTGTCAAAAGCAGTTGAGGAGGTTTTTCCAAATGCATGTCATCGCATTGCCCATTGGCACATCAAAAGAATGCTCAGTCTCGTCTTGGTGCTCTTAATGTTTCAAAACCGTTCAATAAGATGTTCACCAAGTGCATACAGGGATGTGACTCGGAAACAGAGTTTGAGGAAACATGGGCTCAAATGCTCTGTGAATTTAAGTTGCAGGATAACAAGTGGCTTAAAAACTATATAAGCTCAAGCAGAAGTGGTGTAGTGCTCTTAACAAGTGCACCTTTGATGCTGGGATTGAGTATGAACCACAATGTGACAATATGAGCAACATATTTAATAATGTTTCTGATAAGTTGACTTCTCTTTGTGCAATTGCTGTTGCTGTGGATAAACAGACTGAAGATTGGAGGGAAAAAGAATTGGATGAGGATGCACGGTGTTTGCAGAAGCCACCTGCTTGTATCATCAAACACAGTGATATTTTGAATCATGCAGCAAAGGTTTATACACATAGAATCTACAAACTGTTTGAGACAGATTTTCTGGGACGGTTGTGGTGCCACAAAATTCAAGGAGCTTCCGTGTCAAGATAACAACACATATCAATTTGAGATGACCATGCAAGGGAGAGGATCAAGAGTTTGCACAGTTCATTTCAATATGCCTACGATGCAATTAAGTTGCAGCTGCAGTAAGTTTGAGACAATGGGTTTACTTTGCCCACATGCTTTGAAAGCTCTTACCATCAAGAATATATGCAAAATTCAGAAATTTACATACTGAAGCGGTGGACGAAGGATGCGAAGAAATGGGTTTTCAATCCAAAACAATATGAATCATCATATCAGGAATGTATGAATGATGAAGCTGCATACTGCAACTATGTTATGAGGTATGCTTATGATCTTGTCACGAAGAGCCAAGGGCAGGAGGCATTAAGGAAAGTGCTGTGGGAGACTCTTGAGAGTGGTGAGAAAGAATTGGAAAGATGCCTAGAAAACGTTAGCCAACATGCACCTTCTTATGCCACTTGATAGAATCACTAATTAACCTCCTGGACTTTTATCTGCTGAGGATGAACAAGATACTTGTTCTTTGGGAGATGCATTCAGAACATTTCTCAAACTGTACTCTTACCTAGTAATGGATGCTTGCCAAAAAAAGACAAGCTTGAGTAAGTTTCATGCTTTCAACTTTCCTAGTAATTGTTCTTGTGATTCCCTTGAATTTTACTTGATATTCTAGTCTTTGGTGCCACATCCCATGAATCAGTTATATAGTTGCAGTATGATGAAAATGACATTGTGTGCTTGATCCTACAAGGATGAAATGCCCACATCTTTTTCAAAAACGCACAGTATTTTCTATTATAGGTATTTACTTTGTGTGATCTGTCTTGGTTAATTGATCAGTTTAGATCCTACAAAGGATTTCCACTTTGTGATATAAAAACTTAAGATGAATCTGTGTGAGTTTAGGCTGTTGTAGTTTGGATATATATACAATTCTACATTTCTGAAAACTCCATTTTGATTCTCAGTCTGTCAGAAGTAGAAAGATAACTGTTCTTTTTGGTAAGTTGCCAGCAGAAAAAGTCGTTAATTCTTTAGCCCCCAATGCACCTATCTCTGATTTTATATTTGAACTCAGTACTTGGAGCTGGCACATGTATACATACACTGATAACTAAATCAAATTTGGGCCCTATAACATACTGAGAACAGGTATCCCAGTATTTCTCCAAAATATATACTCCCTAAATTTCAAATTATAAGACGTTTTGACTTATATATACACTATGTCTAGATACATAGTAAAAGCAATGTATCTATACAAAAGATAAAACTTCTTATAGTTTGGAATGGAGGGAGTGTTGTGTTATGTAGGGCAGGCAACCTGTGCTAATCCAGTTTGAGAATCCACACTGGAAAGGATTCTACATTTCTGCTGTGCCACATGTGGCTCAGAATTCTGTCCTACCACACCCATACAAATTGGGCACACACATTCAATGTATTAATTTGTAGCAAAATGAGCACCTGCTTGTCTTTATTGTGTTATTGTGGTAAGCAAAATATAATTCAACAAACACAGGTTTTCACTTGTATAAAGAGTGTTATTGAAGAGAAGTTTCTCCATGAGTCATGGCATGAACAACCGCAACAACTTGCGGCAAAGAATATCTTGTTTCTACAGCTTTACAGTACAACTTAGATAATCATGAAAGCAGAAAGATTCCAGATTCCGCTAAAAAAAAGATCCTGGCACTATACTTTCCTCCATAAACAGGTGCTTCATTGCATACAATTGTGTCTCATCAATTGATCGCAGTTAGCAAACAAATGCACTTTTTTGTTTTTTTTTTTTTTTCCTTTTCTTTTAACCTTACAAGAACTATGCTCAAACATTCTGTGTTACTCCTACAGCGACGCCGCTATATCTGCTCTCATCATGGCGGGTTACGTCATTGAGCTCAACTTCTGCCCATATAGCATAGGCCTCTTCACCATGTACAGCATCATCCCCAATAAGCAGCTGTCGCCAGAGATTCGGAGGGGCAGGACTAGGCCAATAAGAACACAGATTATGGAAGTGATAACAATGTTCCAGGCAATGACGAAGAGGGCGCCAGCAATCTGCTTCCCAAACTGTGATCCACCATCACCACCATAAAATGCACCTCTGGATTCCGGGATGGAGAGGAAGAGATTGCAGAGGACGGGCTCAGCAAAAAGTCCAGTAGTGGCGCCGCCGAGGAACCCAGCCACCGCGTGGGTGTGGAATACGCCAAGGGTGTCGTCGATCCTCTGCATGAAGGACCATTTCTTGTGCAGTACCATCATAGTGTACCAGGGGATGCTGCCTGAGAGAATTCCCATCACAATAGCTGCCCACCCTTGCACCAGGCCTATTGAATGAAAGATATTTGTTAGTTAACCAATTAAAATGGAGAATGGAGACTGTATTGTAATGGTTTATTCTTTGGACCTGGTTTGCTACATATTATAACATGTACCATGAAATTCTTGATGTCCCCTTTGTCAGTTCGACTATTATCTTTGTTCATTTCCATGAGATTTCATTTGCATACAGATAAATTTTCGGATCTGGAATTTTGTCCAGAAATCTAAACTGTGGGCACTTCCACACAGAAGGTAAAAGTATCTCCTAACATGACAATACCAGCCAGGAAGGTTGCCATCTATTGACGGAGAAATATCTTGGAAAGGCATGCCATCGTCAGAACTTGTTTCTGTCAGACAAATAAATTTTCCTTTGAGATGCTTGTGATAAGAAAATGACACAAAAACAAGTTGCAGGCCACGGGGGAGGCAAAGGGAAGCTGGTTCTGATTGGGACAAAATAGTTTTTTTTCCCAGATAAGATACCAATCTGTAGTGTCAGCCTGTTTTGAAACAAGTGAAGGGCCATTAGTTTTGAAAATCCAAGGTCAACCGACGCCCATTGCTGCTAGCTTAGCACTTAGCAGCAAGAGTGTCACCTCACAGAAGATAAGATCCCAAATTAAGTACTTGCTCGACCCAATTAGATCATCACAAGTTGCGGCATGTCAGTGGATCAATTTCTCTTAAAAGTCTCTTTAGGCGGCTGCAGAATGGATCTATCTAAGGCCTGAATGCATGAAGAAGTTGCAGATGCTTTGGTTCTTTGCTGACTTTATGAGATACTACTGGCCTATAGCTGAAGGTTTTTCCACTTGTTTTCCTTAGTTTTCACTTTACCATGGTGTTAAGGAAGCAACCAATACTCCAAGTTGCAAAACTTTAATTTGTTAGGTTTTGACTGAACTAGTGTCCATCTGGCGTCTGCCCATGGATTGGAAAGGCTACTGACCTGCACCAGGGGTGATGCATACAAGGCCGGTGATCATGCCCTGCACAGCACCGATGACCGACGGCTTGCCGAAGAAGAAGACGTCGAGGAGCGTCCACATGAGGAGGCTGGTGGACGCGCAGATATGCGTGTTGAGCACCGCCATGGACGAGTCGATGTTGGCGGAGTAAGGGTCGCCGCCGTTGAAGCCCGTCCACCCAAGCCACAGCAGTCCCGCCCCCGCCAGCACCAGCAGGATGTTGTTGGGAGGGAAGCGCTCCCTGTCCGCCGCCGACCTCGGCCCCACCCAGTAGGCGGCGGTGAGGCCGGCGATCCCCGAGGAGAGGTGGATGACGTAGCCGCCGGAGTAGTCGATGACGCCCCACTGGAAGAGGAAGCCACCGCCCCAGAGCGAGAAGGCGGAGACGGTGTAGGAGAAGGTGATCCAGAGCGGCACGAACGCCATCCACGCCTTGATGTTCATCCGCCCCAGCAGCGACCCGGCCAGGATGATGACGGTGATGCTGGCGAACATGCACTGGAAGTAGACCATGGTGGCGGTCGGGTACAGCGGGCGGAGCATGTCCGCCTCGGGCGAGCCGTCTCGGTACTTCATGGCGGTGGCGGTGAGCTCCGACCGCGCCACCAGGGGAGCTCTGGCCGAGCGCCGGCCCCGCCTTGCCCCAGAAGGGGAGCAGCCTGTCGCCGAAGGACATGTTGTAGGCCCACACCACCCAGCAGATCCAGACGGCGGCGAAGGCGTAGAGCGCCATGAAGGCGGAGTTGATGGCCCACTTCTTCTTGACGATGCTGCCGTACAGGATCACCAGCCCCGGCATGCTCTGCAGGCCCACCAGCGTCGCCGATGTCATCTGCCACGCATTGTCGCCCTTGTTCAGCCACTCCGGCGACGACGACGAGCTATTGTACGCCAGCGGCACCGTGCCTGCCGCCATGGCTGGCAGTAGGCCGCGGCTGGGGCACTCGATCGAAAGATTGGTAGGTGGAACAAGAGGTGAGCAGCTGCACTGAAGTGAGATGGCTAGAAAAGCTTTAATAAGGCGGCTTGTCTCTGTCTGCGAATGCTACTTATCAAAGTATCTCGCCTCCCTCGCTGCACTGCAAAAACCCGAGTTGAAGGTCAACCATGGAAAAGCAAAAGCAGGCAAGATTCGTATTAGCACACTGACAAACCTGTACTCGTTCGTTCATCTCACTACTCCGATGCGATTGGTCCTAGGAATCTTGGTAAGGGCATGTTGATGTGATGAACAGAATAGATAGATCTATTGTGAAACCCATCCTCTTGAGTTGCTTGTCACGGCACAGCACGAGCATCTTTTTATACTACGATTGCATTATGATACTGCTAGTTGTGAGATGGATCGGTGACTTGGCTTCATCAGCGAGATGCAGTGCTTAGAGGACGACTCATCGAGATTCGAGAGGAACTTGGAACTGGGAGTCTGCAGAAGCTGATTGTTTTCCTCCAAAAAATAAATAAATTAGAGCAGAACACAGAGAAGGACTTGGTTTGGCATTTTGGTTGACCTCGATAGTGTAGGTGTTGTAGACTTTCGGTTTTCCGTCTGAGAAGAATTTGAGATACCATGGCATCAAGTAGGCAGCTGCAACTGCCGTCGCCTAATATTCCCAATCTAGCTAGGGTTATTACTGGCATCACCATCCAAGAAACGAATGCAATCGATAAACAAGTGCTTCCGAGCGAGATATCAGTAGCTGGCTAAGGTTGGTTGTTAATTACTTACATCGCGTGCTTCTCCAAACGACTGAATCAAAGGGGCTAGTGTGTCATCTCGGCATGATTGGTATTTTTGTAACCTTTTTTTTTTTATATTGTGATCATGATGTGCAGGATAGGAAGTACGTACGTGTGCGCGTGTGTGTTCTTGATTGGTTTGACATGTTAGTTTACCAGCGTTTTTTTTTTTTTTTGCGTTTCTTTTTACACTAGCTAGTACAGTAGTTATTAAGAGCAGAGACATCAAGGATTGTACTACTTGTCTTCTTCTCCTGGCACCACCAGTCCATTGCTCTTCTCTTGTCAACATTGATTTGTTGACGACGACTCAAGAGTGTGAAAGCAAGCCCTGTGTTCAGCGGCCGGGGTGGGTCATCGTCGCGTTTTAACTACTTTTCCTGCTATGCCTGGCTTTGTTTGCATCCGCATTCGGAGTGTCGTAACCGTGAAGTGCTACTGCTTGTCTAGAACAAATTTTGAGTTTGCCGAATAATCCGTGGAGCCTAAACAAAAGCATCGAGTTGACCTCTGACCGGCTGCTGCAACTGCGAGCTAGAGTACCAAGCCGACGGCGATGGCTGTGCGTGGTGGGGGCTGGGGCAAAGGGCTCCGCCCAGCATAGACTATTCTTGGCCCGGTAGAACATCGCAATTTCTAGGCCCAAGAGCCCTTTTCTCAGACCACGAGCCTCCACGGACCAAAACGAAAAGAAGCGAAATGACGGCCGAACGCGACTTCGTCTGACTTCATCGAAAAACCCTACCACCTCTCTCCGCCGCCCGCCATGGCCATGGCGGAGCACCTCCGGTGGCGCCCCACGGTGAACGAGCGCGACTTCATCCAGCGCGCGCTCGAGTCCGACCTCCGCGTCGACGGCCGCCACTCCTTCGACTTCCGCAAGCTCAAGATCACTTTCGGCAGGTCCATGTCCACCCCCGCCTCCTCCCACCTATTGGGCTATTCCCGGCTCGCTTCCGCTCCTCTGGGTCCAGATTCGTCCTCGTCCTTCGCTGACAGCTGCAATTTGATCACATTGCCGCCGCGGCTTTGCTTTGCTCTTGCGCGTGCCAATTTGGGCGTTTTATTTTCTGCGAGTAGGTTTGCATCCTTATTGGTGTTGTTGTTGTTGTGAACTTCATTCAGAGAGGACGGTTCGTCGGAGGTGCAGCTCGGGGAGACGCACGTGATGGGCTACGTGACCGCACAGCTGGTGCAGCCATACCGTGACAGGCCGAACGAAGGGACACTGGCCATATTTACCGAGTTCTCACCCATGGCCGACCCCGCCTTCGAGCCTGGGCGTCCTGGGGAATCAGCAATTGAGCTTGGCCGAGTCATCGACCGTGGCCTCAGGTCTCCTGATTCTTGTTTCTCTACTTTATTATTAGAGAAGGGTTTTAAGCATGGACCCCTTATAATGTGGATCTTATGTGCTATTTCTTTGTCAGGGAGAGTCGAGCTGTTGACATGGAGTCCTTGTGTGTTGTTGCTGGGAAGCATGTCTGGTCTGTGCGTGTCGACCTTCACATCTTGGATAATGGAGGGTATGTGTTAAAGAGTTATAGATTGTTTGCTGATGTAATTAATTTGTGAACACTTGCAAGTTGCAGATCTAATCTTCTACCTTGTCATTACAGGAATCTCATTGATGCAGCTAACATCGCTGCATTGGCAGCTTTATCTACGTTCCGGAGGCCTGAATGCACGGTTGGTGGGGATGATGGTCAGCAAGTTACAGTGCATGATCCTGAGGTAGGCATACACTCAGTGTGCTCTACTGTACATGGCATTACTAATATATCCCTAGAAGGTCATGCTCAGTTAGAAATCAGTAGATTCACTACTTCAGTATGTCCTTATGAACTAACTTGAATGACTCCCATAATTTTCTATAATGTCTGCAGTATTGGCCTAATGTTTGCTTTTTTTGTCCTGCTTTGTTGACTACTGCAACTGTCTTGTGTTCTGATTTGATGTATTTTATTACAGGTGAGGGATCCGCTTCCTCTTACAATACATCATATGCCCATAGCTGTAACATTTGCATATTTTGGTGAAGGTAACATCGTGGTATGTCTCAATATTTAACATTGATGAAGTGCTCTTGACTATTTTTCATCAAAGTATTAGCATCCTCAGCTGAGCAACTGGCCTTTTTGTGTAGGTTCTTGATCCCACATACAAGGAAGAAGCTGTAATGGGAGGGAGGATGACTGCTACAGTTAACTCAAATGGGTGATGTTTGTGCCATCCAGAAAGCTGGTGCGGAGGGTGTCATGTCAAGTGTTGTCATGCAGTGTTTAAGAATTGCTTCAGTAAAGGCTGCTGATATAACAAGCAAAATAAAGAAAGCAGTAAGTGAGCCACATCAGATTGATGATGACTAGCTGAGGTGCCCATGTTTTGATATGGTTCCTACATAGAGATTCCGTTGCATGCTTACTTAGCTGCAAAATGTTCATCTATACTACATCATAATTTGAAGCAGATTGCTTTGCATATTTAACCTAATAGAAATATTTTCCTTAATAGCAGTAGTTTCTCCACTAGATATAGATACAGATGCAAATTTAGTGAAGCAAACTACCAAAGCGATTAGTGCTAAGGCTGATGAACTGTTTAGCGGCATTACATTATCTTACTCTACATTGGCAGGACCATTAAGCTTGTGTAACAAAAAAAAAAAGAAAACTGTGGAGGGAAGGTTAGAATTAGCTTTTGGGTTTACATAGAGCTAGACGCACAAAGTAACAACTGTCTGATGAACAGCCGCATGGACTGAATTCCTTTGCCTAGAAGCCTAGAAGAATGCATAACTGTATCATTGGATCCCCATACATAAAACCAATGCACTCACATTTTCAAAGCAAACGAATATCATATGCAATTATTGGCTCGTTTATTGATTCTTCTGTGGGCTTGAAAATAAACATGTCAGGTGATTCATCCTTAATAGAAGTAGACTGAATTGAAATAAATATTGCTGCTTCATCTGAGCTAAATTAATATAAACATGCCATTCAGTTCTTGTTTTAAATTTGACCTGAAGAATATAAGGCAGGAACCAGGGTGGAGAGGACTGTTTTTTTTTTTTTTTTTTTGTGTGTGTGTGTGTGTGTGTGTGTGGGGGGTGGGGGGGGGGGGGGGGTTGTATGGAACTGAGGGAAGAGAGGCGTATCTCGGATTGACATTAGTGGCACATACCTTCTCTGAGCTAGCCAGGTGCTACTGAGTAATGAGTGGAGACAGGGCGCCACTGTGGTTGCTGGGGGATTGTCTCAGCACTCATCCTGGCCTCGAGCACTGCGTGAATCTGGTTAGATGGGTGGGAGGAGGTTGAACACAACTGGTCATAGGCTGTGCGGGATGAGGTGGTACTGGTGGGCCCACATGTTGTGGTTGACTATTTGGTGAGAGAAGGGAGAAGGGATGTGAGGTTGTAGAACAGAGAACACCATTAACTGTCATTTTTTATGTAGCGAAGTTATTGCAGTTTGCATGCCTTGATTCTCATTCGACGGTTGGCTTTGTATTGAAGGATCTTATCGCTGTATTCTATTTCAGGTTGACTCATACACCACCGAGAAAGCTTTTTAAAGAAAGTAAAACGTTTACCGACCTTGGTTCCTCAGAAAGTTAATGTCACTGATGTAACTATGGAAGACAAAGGTGATGGTGAATTGGAAAAGCAAACTGTGCAGATGTCCGGTAATGTTCAGCAGATAAGCAAAGGTGATGAGGACCATCAAAGTATAAAAAGGAATTCACCCTTGACTGGGGACCGAATTGCTAAACACAAACAAACATCAACACTGATTGGTGGCCCATCAAATTGGTAGTTGGTCTGATGTTTTGTTTCCATGTTCTAGATATTTAGCATAAACAATTTGCTTGACACAAGTTTTTGCCAACTGGTCCTGATTTTTGCCATGTAGGGATCCGTATTGTAAAGGAGTTTCATTAGGCTCCCTCAGAATTTCTGATTTGCCGGGTACTGTTAATTTTGTTTACATGCTATGGGTTGTCTTCTTGCCTGCTAATTCTCAATAACACTTCTCTGTGATGTACTTCCAGTCATTATTTGGTTGACATTTATAGTGCTCATTGATGATTAAATATCATCTTCATAGCATGTCACTCTCCCCTGTTTCAATTTTGTACTAATGTTTTTTATACATTTTTTAGGGCTGGTAGAAATATTGCATAAATCAGAGTCCCTTAAATTCTGATGTCTATAAATCTACCTCGCTCCAATCTAGAGTCATGTTCAGTTTTCAGTCATTTTGATTTAACATACGTAACCTGCTGTAGTCTTTCTTGAGGAATAATTTGCCAAGATTGGTTCTCTCTTGAGTTTGGATTCACTTATTTGCTTTGCATCATGCAGATCAACCAACTATGGTCAAGGCCAGCAGTCATGAGGATGCCCAACCAATGACTGAATCATCTAATGCTGAGGTGAGCACATCAAGTGCTGTGGCTGCTGGAGAGTCTGATGAGTCCCAGGAAATTGGATCGCCAAAGAGTCTAAAAGATGCCATCAAACCAAAACATAAAAAGAAAGAAGAAGAAAAGTGAGAAGAGTTAGTTTAGTTCTAATCCAATTTCCTATGCCCCAGGTGAGTGGTTATTTCTGCTATTGGTTTTTATTTTGTTTGGGCATGCTTGTTGATAAGTTTTTACTAGTATTTGCCAGTGTTGAATGTTATGTTGATTCTCATGACGATTGCACATGCTACAGTTGTATGTTCTGACTACTACAATGATCAATTTGCATTCCCCTAAAAGAAGTGATGATTTTGTGCTGCAGGTAAGTCAACGATAGTCTGCAACACCTCAAATTCCTGATTGGTGGGGCTTCATCCGGGGTGGCATACATGGGTTTTTGTATTGGCAATCGTGACTGATGTTAGTAGTGACCACAGGCAAATTCTGTCTAAGCTGTAGAATTGTATTTTAGGAATGGTCCAGTTAAGCTTTTTAGTCAACTTTGCAGCTAGTTCTGTGATACATACATTCCATTGTTATGTACTCAGAATGTTCGTATTGACAGGACTAATGATCTCCATACTACTGTTTAAATCTCTATTGTCCAAACGGTCGTAATGATTCCCATATTGGGTATTTTGGACCATATATGAACAGTCTGAGCACTTTTTTAAGTTAATGGAGCAGTAGTCTCTCATTAGAGACTATAGTATTTGAACAGCCCCAGACGGAAGGGCTTGTTTGGAACATGATATTTTCTCATACTAAGTATTATGTTTTTCCTATAAAATTTAAAACGATTTTCGTAAACTCACTGTAGGAATTATATGAAATTAAATTCAGAAACAGCCGGATAAGTGGCGGTGTTTCACAGAAAGGAATTGACAGGTCGATAACCTGCCTGTGAGGCATAAGCTGGTTCACCAATTCCTGCAACTTCTGTTGTGGTCTTTGCAGTGTGTTCTTCCTCCACAGGTGGGTTGAGAAGCCGGTGGCGTTGCCGCAGCCGCACACGCACAATGGCACAATGGCCTGACCCGCATCTCTGGACTACATCACCGTGCTCTGTTGTACAGGTCGATAGTCACGTGGCCAGCCTTCCTCGAGCCGCGACTACATACCTCCAGCTTGACCTTGGTGTTGACCTTCATGTTGGACAAGTGAAGAAGATGATGATCAGAGGATCTGCAATGTTGCAATGCACGTCGTTGATTTCTTCTAATTTTTTACATCAGAAAACCAGTAAAGAAAATGTAAAAGATACTGGGGGTATCTGATCTGAGATAAAAATAATAATAATATAAACAGGTGTGAGGGATCAAAAATCGAATCCACATGATTACATTCGTGATTTTTCTGTTTAGTTAATTTATAGTTTATTTATTAAAAATCGCAGTCCCTTTGAGAATTAAGAGATGCGTTCACACTCAACGGAAAGGTGATAAAGGTTGGCGCCATGGCGCTGCAGCCTGCAGAGTTTGTCACCTGGGTGGGGCACGCGCGAGGCGAGGGGGAGAGCGTCCGGCTCCGGCTCCGGCGATGGCGGGGGCGGGGAGAAGGCGAGGGGGTGGTGGTAGTTGGCGGCGGCTCCGGCGGCTCCCTCCTCGCCAAGACCATGCAGGGCCACGCCGACGTCGTCCTCGTTGACCCGTAAGCCCCTCTTTCTTTCCTCGCCCGCTCCGCTCCGCTCCTGCGCCGGCCATCCGTACGGATGCAAGAAAGGACAATGCAGGCTTTGAGGCAGGTTGACCTGCTTAGTTTTCAGTTTTCTTGTGTACATATGAACTTGAAGCTCTGAATCTAATTAGCTGCTAGTACCTGCTAAGAAGCACTCTGGAATTTCTGAATATCATCTATCTATTCTGTGCTGGCGATAACTTAACGGTGTAGTGATGTAATGGAACATCACCTGGTTCACACTTGATCATAATTAGAATGATTCTTCATACATGCTATCCCTTTCTGATGATAGGAAAGAGTACCTGGAGATCCCCAACGCTGAGCTGCGGTCGATGGTGGAACCATCTGTTCTTGAGAGATCATTGGTCTATCACAAAGATTACCTCAACGATGCAACCATCGTGACATCTTCTGCAATCAATGTAACTGAACACGCTGTCCTGACTGCTGATGGCCAATCTCTTCCATATGATTATCTTGTCATAGCGACTGGCCATACGTTTACTTCTCCTGCCAGCAGAGCTGAGAGGATAAAGGAATTCCAGAGAGGTAATGCACTCAAACCACATGCTGAAAACAGTGTACGCTTTTGTGACCTTCCCTGTCACGCTTATGCTTTGTTTTGTATATGCTTGTTACAGATAATGGGAAGATAGAGTCAGCAGAATCTGTGCTCATAATTGGGGGTGGTCCAACTGGTGTTGAACTAGCTGCAGAGATTGCAGTAGACTACCCAGGGAAGAAGGTGACCCTTATCCATAAAGGATCGCGTCTACTCGAATTCATGGGAGAAAAGGCTTCAAAGAAGTGCCTTGATTGGCTGACTTCAAAGAAAGTAGACGTGCTTCTTCAGCAATCAGTCGACTTGGGCTCATTATCAGACACACAGAAAGTGTACAAGACATCAGGCGGCAAAACAGTAACAGCTGATTGCCACTTTGTGTGCATTGGAAGGCCACTGAGTTCGTCATGGCTACATGATACTATCCTAAAGGAATCTTTGGATAGCAAGGGGAGAGTAATGGTGGAAAATGATTTAAGAGTGAAAGGTTATAATAACATTTTCGCAATTGGTGATATCACAGATATTCCTGTAAGTTTTCACTCCCAACTAGTGATTTTCCTTCTGTTTTTTACTGTTACTTTTTTCAGGTTGGTTTCTCGTTGTCCCAACCACGATGACTTAAATTTGTAGAGAATAGCAACCACTTGACCTAAACTGAAGTGCTGCCCAAATTTGTGCAGACTGAACTGTTAATGAAAATATGCACACCGTAACTGTTGGCTCACCTAAATGAGATTCTACCAAAACTTTGCAATGAATGAGTATTCTCCATTAGTGCATGTCTTTGTATACAGATATATAGGCTTCAATTGTTTTGCAGATGACATGCCAATGTACTGAACCATCATGACACATTGCCACTCACATGACTTTAGTTCAGGCTCAGAGGAGACCACTGTTAGTGTATATGTGTAGGCCCATGAGGCCCATGTACAGCAACTATATTGCCCACCCTTCTAGGGTTTGGAGGAATACACAGCAATCATTCCTCTAACATGGTATCGGACTAGGTTCCCCTTCCCTCTCTCTCCTACCCGGCCGCCCGCCTCCCCATGGCCGGCCGCCGGCGCCGCCCCCCTCCGGCGAGCCGCGCCGCTCCCACCCTCTCTCTCCCTCTCCCACGCGGTCCGCCCCGCACCGGCGCCCGCCACACACACGCCGCACGGACCAGATCGCGGCACGGACGGGGCCAGGCAGCAGGGCCGGGCTCGCGTGGGCGCCCGGGCGGCGCCGCCGCGCCTCCCCCGCCGCTGGCGCACGCTAGCGCCCGGCGCGCCACCGCGTTCCTCTTCTTCTCGACGCGCCACGGCGTGGGTGCACGGAGCGGTGCAAAGCCGCGGCCGCATGTGAGCCTCCTTTCCCTCTGAGTCGCGACGCGACGCGACCCTTCGCTCCGGCTCCGGTGCCGGGGAGGCGTGGGCCCATGCCACCTCCTCCGTGCCGCGCCGGTCCTTCCCCGCCGCCACCCAAAGACCACCGCCACCGGGCGCGGGCCGGGCACCGGACGCGGGCGCGACCCACCCACCGCCGGGCGGCACCCTGTGCGCCCGCTACCCCGCCCTCTTCGCCTGGGCCATGGCGCGCCACCGGCCGACGCCTGGCGCTTTGTACTGCCGATGCCCGCCCAGCGGCCACGCGGCTCTCCTCGACGGGGGCTCCGCACACCGCTGCAGGAGGTCCGCCACGGCCATCCTTCGGCAACCCATGGCGGCGCGCCGATGGGCGGGCCTCATTCCCCGCTCCGGCCGGTAGCGGCTCCTTACTCGTCCGTGCCCGCCGGCCTTCCCTCGCTCCGCCGGGCCCGCTCCTGTCCGGGGGGGGTGGAGTCCGGCGATATGGCGCCGTCGCCGACACCATGGGGTAGCACCACTTTTGCACCGAGTGGATCGCCGACTTGGGGGCTTCCTACCACACTACCCCTCATACAGGCATCCTCTCTTCTCTTCGCCCTCCTCACCCTTCATGTCCCTCTTCGATCATGGTTGGAAATGGGTCGTGTCTTCCTGTCACCTCCGTGGGTTACGCCTCTGGTCTTTTTCGTCTTCCCTCTGGTCCTTGTTTCTCCCACGGATCGTCCATAACCTTCTTTCCATCCGCCCGGTTCTTGCCGACAACTCTTGTTACGGTGAGTTCGACCCTCACCAGGTCTCACGGTGAAGGATTCCGCCTGCAGGCGGCCCCCTCCTCCATTGTGATAGCTCGGGACCCCTTTTACTCCCTCGCCTTCACTTCCGCTATACCGCCTTCCACCGGTTTGCCCTTGCCACTACTCCCTCTTCCTCTACACGGCACCGCCGGATTTCGGTCACCCCGGTCGCGGCGCTTTGGCTCGCCTCGGTCGTAGTGCCCACCTCCCTTGCACTCGGGCTCACGATGAGCATCTACGCCATGCGTGCCGGTTGGGTCGCCATGTCGTCTTCCTTTTCCTACTTCTTCTTGGCGTGCGACGCATGCCTTTGCTCTTCTTCTTTGTGATTTGTGGACTTCTCCTATTCCTAGCATTTTCAGGCTATAAGTATTATCGGTCCTCCTCGATGACTTCTCTCACTACTCTTGGACTTTCCTTTTGGCGCCAAGTCCGAGACTTTTTCCTCTTCTCCACTTCTTTGCACGGGTGTCCACTCGGTTCGGCCTCACCATCAAGGCCGTCGGTGTGACAACGTGGCGTGAGTTTGATAACAACACCTCCCGCTCCTTCTTTCTCGCTCATGGTGTTCAGCTCCGCATGTCTTGTCCGTACACCTCCTCCCAGAGCGGCAAGGCTGAGCGGATGATTCGCACCACGAACGATGTTATGCGCACTCTCCTTCTCCAGGCCTCTCTGCCCCCGCGCTTCTGGGCCGAGAGCCTCCACACCGCCACCTACCTGCTCAACCGGCTTCCTTCCACGGCCTCTCATGCTCCCACTCCACACCACGCACTCTTCGGTACACCTCCTCACTATGATCACCTCCGTGTCTTCGGTTGTGCTTGTTACCCTAACCTCGCCGCCACTACTCCTCACAAGTTGGCGCCTCGCTCGACACGGTGTGTGTTTCTCGGCTACTCCCCGATCATAAGGGGGTACCGTTACTACGACCTCACTTCTCGTCGGGTGCTTATTTCCCGGCATCGACGTCTTCGACCTAGTCGGATTTCCGACTCTACCTCTTCCACGCCTTCCCGATCCCGAGTTGAGTCTCTGTTTCTCGACCTGGCGGTTCGACCACCGGGGGGCCTGGTCTTTCTCCACTGTGTACTGTTTGCCCCCCTGCGCCCCCCCCAGCGGTCCCGGCGCCCACCGTACCCATCGCGTGCGGGGCGCCACTGGCCGTGCCACGCGTGCTGGCCCGGCGCCCCCTGGCGCGCGCCACGCGCGCCCCGGGAGCCACGCGCTGGGCGCCACGCGCGCCCCGGTGCCCCCCGCGCCACGCGGCCCCGGAGGAAACGGGGCCCGCGCCACGCGCGGCCCCCGAGCCTCGCGTCATTCCCCCGCCGCGGTGCCGACCGGCCGTGGCAGCCGACGCAGTGTACGCTTCGTCAGCGACCCGGCGCCGGTGCCTCCGGACCCGCCCGCTCCTCCACCACCGCCCCCACCTCCACCACCGCCCCCACCTCCTCCACCACGGCAGGTCCGTGGTTACCTATGGTCTACCACCCGCAGATCCTTCCAGCGAAGACCCCCGTCACACTCACCCGATGGTGACTCGCCATGCGGCGGGGGTTCTCCGTCCCGCGACCCCTCTCGCCACCGCGGCTTGATCCGCCGGTCTCTCCGATTCCTTCCCTCTCGTCTGTTGCATTGGCGGATCCTAGCTGGCGGCGATGGAAGAGGAGTACGGGGCTCTTCTAGCCAACCCGGGGCGTGGGACCTTGTATCGCGTCGATGCGGTGGCAACGTGGTCACCGGCAAGTGGATGCGGGCGCACAAGCGTCGGCCGACGGCCGGCCCCGGGCGCTACAAGGCTCGGCCGGGTCCTCGAGGCTTCACCCGGCGCCAGGGGTTGATTATGATGAGACCCCGGTCCGGTGGTCAAGCCCGCTAACGGCGCGCACGGTCCTCTCACTTGCCCTCTCGCTCTTGGCAAGTGCATCGGCCTAGATGTCAAGAATGCATTCCTCCATGGCACCTTGTGCGAGACAAGATATCTGCGGTCGGCCGGCGGGATTTGTTGATCGGTCGGCTGATCCGGTTTTGCCGACTCAACAAGTCACTATATGGTCGGCGGGCTCCTCGTGCTTGGTACTCCCGGTTTTGCCACCTACCTTCTCACTTTGGGGTTCGAGAGAGGCCAAGTCGGACACTTCTCTGTTTGTCTATCGCCATGGAGTCGAGAGGCGCTTTTGCTACTCTATGTTGATGACATTGTCCTCACCGCCTCAAATCGCGGTTGCTTCGGGCGTGTCATATCGGCTTTGCGGCGGGAGTTTGCCATGAAGGATCTCGGTCCACTTCACCACTTCGGGGGGTCCTTTGTGGAGACTCGCCCTTCCGGGGTTGTTCCGCACCCGGCGACGGTATGCTCGGACATTCTCGGCGGGTGAAAGGTCCTAAATGGCTAGGGGGGGTGAATAGCCTAATAAAATTTCTACAAAAACACTAGAGCAACTTGTTAGTAAATAACAAAGCGTAAATGCGTTTGCTCTAGCTCTACTTGTCGGCAAGCCTCCTATTGACAATTCTAGTTGCTATAGTCTCTAATTCACACACAAGGGCTAAGTCGCTACTTTACCACTAGGTGAACAAGCTAAATTACTCTAGCAACTAAGAAAGACTACACAACCTACACAAGCACAATATATATATCAAAGTAATGCAAGTGTGTAGAAGTGATATACCACAATGTCGAGGCTAGTCAATCCAATCACCGGGGATGTTGTCACAATATGAATAATGAAGCCGAATGCAAAGAGACAACAATCACAATGGAGAGACACGAGGATTTAACCCGAAGTTCACTTGAGCACCCTCAAGCTAATCTCCGTTGTGCCGACCTTCTCACGTGTGGGGGCAAGGTGGAGCTCACTCCTAGCCAAGTGCCTTTAGGCTACTTGCACCCAAAGCAAATGAGAGGTACCCAAGACACGAGCAATGTATTACTTGCACTTTGTCTTCCCGACGAGGAGTGCGTGATCCTCTCACAAATCACCGGAGGTGGCCAAGAACAATCACCAACTCTTGCCAACGCCTCCACCAAACTCCAAACCGTCTAGGAGTGGTGCTCTCCAAGAGTAATAAGAAATCCACAATTGCAATAACCACCTAGTGCCACAAATATGAATCCCGAAATGCAATGCACACTAGGTTTTCCCCAATCTCCTCTCAAGAACTCAAATCCACCAACGAAGTGGAGGAGAGGGAAGGAATCCTCTTGGAGCCCTCAAATCGCTCTCTAGCACAAGCTCACTCGATTAATTTCAGCTCAAATCAATAGATCGAGGGAGGAGAGGAGAAGAGCTCTTTTCTCTTGTTCTAGGGTTTGGAAAGGGGAAAGAACAAGCTCTTTTGTAGGATTTCGAAATTTGCAAGAGGGAGAGAAAGGAGGGCAGCAGCTCACATATATACTTTCAGGCACAGCAGCTCTCCAACGGCAACTCCCAACGGGCAAATCTCCAACGGGCAGCAGCAGGAGCAGCGTCGGTCTCTTTTCCTCTGTTCGCTCAGGCAGTGGCTCTGGAAAGTTTCTTCGATGAATGAAACAGAGGCCGAGCGTCGAACAGACATATCCTTTGGGACTTGGCCAGCAGCAGCGAATGTCCAAGACTTGGGCCTTGCCAACCAACCAGCAGGCCGGCCCAACAGCAAGCAGCGCAAGCACCATTCGGCAGCTAGCGTCGTTCGGCAAGCGACAGCGTTCGGCAAGCTGCGTCGTTCGGCAAGCAAGCCATTCGGCAACGTGAGCAGCAGCAGGACACCAGCGACCAGCAGCATCCCGAAGCCCCAGCGTTGCACGTCGCCATTCCAATTTAAAAATCAGTCCATCGAACTAGCAACAGCTTGTGAATGGATTAGTACTGAATTGGTACGGCACCTTGTTAGCTTAGCAAGCTAGCTTAACCAAGCCATTCACGTGCATGTGTTCAACATATATACATATATACAGCATGTGCATGAACAAATATTTTCAACGTCCAAGCTAGAACGTGAATGTCCACACCATATATATGTGTATATATTTTTTTCTTTTCCAAATATTCAATTAATTCTTGATCCAAATGAAATTGCCATCTCATCCAAAATCTGTCAAACCTCTTGAGAATAAATAGATGGCATTTCTCAAACCTTTCCGAGGAATTTCATCATCAAGTCGCCACGTCACTAACCCATATGCATATGCAATTTGAAATTCAAATAGGTGGCACTAGGTGAGTAAAGCGATTATGATTTTCCCCTCTTTATAGTACGATTATTTATCCTAAATCACTCACACCCTCTATGGTGTCTTGAGTGTTAATCAAAATGGCCCTATACATATACCTTTGCCTTGAGCCCATATTGATCCTCGAAACCACTCCAAGTTGAGCACTTGATCATCTTTTGGATCACCACGATCCATCCACCATGACCTCCATGCATCACACTTGGGTTGACCAATCTCCAACTAATCAAACACTTAGCATAGAGAGATTAGTCCTAGGATGTCATCAATTAGCCAAAACCAATCTAGAGATCTTCAATCTCCCCCTTTTTAGTAATTGGTGACAACCCGCATAAAAGATTTTATGATGAAGGGTTTTTGAACCTATCATGGTTGTCCAAGCATTTTGCTTACAAACATAGGATTGGACAAACATAATAAGCTCGGTTTTTGGTAGCATGAGCTCCCCTACATGTATGCCTAAAGTTTGGTATAGGCTTTGCATACATGTATGAATATTGAAATTAGGGAGTGAGCCATGTTACCAAATGATGCTTAAGGTGAAAGAATGGACCTTTGAAGCGTGATACCAATCGAAGTTGCGCCTTTCTCACCATACAAGCATCATGGATAACTAGATATTTCATCAAAAACTCAAGGTACCTCGTGAGATCATATTATAAGCATAGGTACTTGAATTTAGAGCGAAAAACAAAACATCTAGATACCACCTAAGCATGCTAGTTGATCAATCATCAATCAAGTTACCACTAGCATACACCACACAAGCATGTATAAATGGAATTTAAATACATGTGCAAGAGCAAGTCATATGTTAGTGCACAAACAAATGCAACAAATGGCTTATGAGCTTGCTCCCCCTACTTGTGTGCTTCCAAAAATTTTGATCCCCTTCTAATCTTTATGCACTAATCTCCAAAAATAAATTTTGATCCCCTTCTAATCTTTATGCACTAATCTCCCCCCTTTGTCACCGATTGACATAAAAGGATAGACCATGTTCTTTTTGATATTGGAAAGATTAGTTTTCAAATTGGCCAAATTTGGATAGCTTGCCACACATGTAATTCGGTTTGAACCAAAGACAAGCTTTTTCACACCTCATATGAGGGTTATCATGTCTATGTTGAATCACATATTTGACAATGTATCCAAATTCAACACTTGAGATTGCAAGCCCACAAGCATGTCATATGTCATCACTAGATCAATCAAGCATATAAAGCAATAGTGATGGCATACATACATTGAAATTCATTGCTTTTCCATGAATGCAACCTAAAGAACAAGTTGTATGTCTATATGTTTTAACAAGTCCTTAGATATCATGATGACATGTCAAACAATTTCACCTTTGCTTTGGCTCGGTGGAGAGGCATGTCACATATGTGGGGTGCATTCAACTCATATTGGAGAAGTCAAGAATGTTCAATTTATTTCTAAGCTTGCAAAATCTCTTCTCATCAAGTGGCTTGGTAAATATATCGGCAAGTTGATCTTCGGTACCAATTGGATGAATTGCAATATCTTCTTGTTGTTGATGCTCTCTAATGAAATGGTGCCTTATATCAATGTGCTTGGTTCTTGTATGTTGCACCGGATTTTGAGTCATCTTGCAAGCACTCTCATTGTCACAATACAAGGGTACTTTGTTGAAGTCAAAACCATAATCCTTCAATGTGGACCTCATCCAAAGTAGTTGACAACAACAACTCCCCCGCACTAACATATTCGCTTCGCGGTAGAGAGTGTTACACTTGTTTGCTTCTTTGAGGACCATGACACAAGAGATCTTCCAAGGAATTGACAAGTCCCACTAGTGCTTCTTCTATTGATCTTGCAACCACCATAGTCGGAGTCAGAATATCCAATTAACTCAAAGCTAGACCCCCTTAGGATACCATAAGCCAACATCTTGTGTATGCTTTAAATACCTCAATATTCTCTTTGCGGCCTTGTAATGACTCTCTCTTGGTGAGGATTGAAATCTTGCACACAAGCACACACTAAACATGACATCCGGTCTTGATGCGGTCACATAGAGTAGACTACCAATCAATGACCGAAAGAGCTTTTGATCGACCATGTTGCCTTTGAGATCTTGATCCAAGGTGCCACTTGTACCCATTGGTGTAGATATGCCCTTTGCATCTTGCATATCAAACTTCTTGATCATGTCTCTTATGTATTTCCCTTGGCTAATGAATGTACCATTCTTGAGTTGCTTGATTTGAAGTCCAAGGAAATAAGTGAGTTCTCCAAGCATAGACATTTCAAACTCTTTGGCCATCATTTTAGCAAACTCTTCACAATATGCTTGATTTGTTGACCCAAATATGATATCATCCACATATATTTGCAAGATGAACAAATCATTGCCAATCTTCTTGGTGAAGAGAGTAGTGTCGGCCTTCCCCATCTTGAAGCCTTTCTTGAGTAAGAAGTCTCTCAACCTCTCATACCATGCTCTAGGTGCTTGCTTCAAGCCATACAATGCCTTCTTCAACTTGTACACATGATTAGGCTTGTGATAATCTTCAAAGCCGGGAGGTTGCTCAACATATACAAGCTCATTGATGAAGCCATTGAGAAATGCACTCTTCACATCCATTTGGTATAGTTTGATGTCATGGGCACATGCATAGGCTAATAGAATTCTAATTGCCTCTAATCTTGCCACCGGAGCATATGTTTCACCAAAGTCAAGACCCTCAACTTGAGTGTAACCTTGTGTAACTAGTCTTGCTTTGTTTCTAACCACAATGCCATCTTGATCTTGCTTATTCTTGAACACCCACTTGGTTCCAATGACATTATAGTTGGTTGGTCTTTCCACCAACTCCCATACTTCATTCCTCTCAAAGTTATTTAGCTCCTCTTGCATTGCCAATACCCATTCTTCATCTTTCATGGCATCATCAATCTTCTCCGGCTCTTCTTGTGACACAAATGCAAAGTGTTCACAAAATGCCATAAGTCTTCCTCTTGTTTGTACTCCACTTGCAATGTCACCAATAATTTGATCAATTGGGTGATCTCTAGCAACACTTGTATTTTGGAGTATTGGTAGTTGATTGCTTGAACTTGGTTTATCACTTGATGTGCCTTGCACTTGAGAAGATGTACTAGCTTGTTGATCTTGCACTTGAGAACCACTAGCTTGACCCATTGAAGATGAGAGCACTTGATTCTTGTCATCATCAACATCAATCACTTGAGTTGGCTTGATGTGTCCAATGTCCATGTTCTTCATTGCATCTTCCAATTGAGTTCCACCAACATCATTGTGATTTTCTTCTTCATCTTGAGACCCATTGGTTTCATCAAACTCAACATCATGTACTTCTTCAAGTTGACCACTACTGCTATTCCACACTCTATATGCTTTGCTTGTAGTGGAATAACCAAGCAAGAAACCCTCATCACACTTCTTGTCAAACTTGCCCAATCTAGTGCCTTTCTTCAATATGTAGCATTTGCAACCGAAGACTCTAAAGTAAGCAATGCTTGGCTTTCTTCCATTCAATAGCTCATAGGGTGTCATGCCCATCATTGGATGACAATACAATCGGTTGATGTAGTAGCATGCGGTGTTGATTGCTTCGGCCCAAAATGATTGACTCACATCATATTCACTAAGCATTGACCTTGCCATATCCATGAGAGTCCTATTCTTCCTTTCAACCAAGCCATTGGATTGTGGTGTGTAGGTAGGTGAGAATTCATGCTTAATGCCATAATCATTGCATAGCTCTTCAACTCTTGTGTTCTTGAATTCACTATCATTGTCACTTCTCACTTTCTTGATGGTAACATCATATTCATTGCACACTTGCTTAAGAAATGTCTTGAAGACAGAATATGTGTCACTCTTGTCATTGAGAAAGAATACCCATGTATATCTAGTGAAATCATCCACAATCACAAATCCATATTTGTTTCCACCAATACTAGTGTATGTAGTTGGACCAAATAAATCCATATGCATCAACTCAAATGGCTTGCAAGTGCTCATAAAATTCTTCTTAGGATGAGTGTTGCCCACTTGCTTGCCGGCTTGACATGCACCACATAGCTTATCCTTTTCAAACTCAACTCCATCCAAGCCTCTCACTAGGTTGTGCTTCACAAGCTTGTTCAATTGCTTCATGCCAACATGTCCTAGCCTTCTATGCCATAGCCAACCCATGCTTGATTTGGAGAGCAAGCATGTACTCAATTTTGCTTCACTTGTGCCAAAGTCAACTAGATAGAGATTGTCATGCCTAAAACCTTTGAACATCAACTTTGAGTCTTTCATGCTAACAACCTCAATGTCATCAACCCTAAATATGCACTTGAAACCAAGGTCACAAAGTTGTGCTACCGAGAGCAAGTTGAAGTTCACCTTGTCCACATGTGCCACATTGGATATGCTCAAATCACTTGTGATCTCAATCTTGCCATGACCCTTGATCTTGCCTCTACCATTATCACCAAATGTGATACTACCACCACTTGAACTTGTGTCAAAAGAGTTGAACATTCTTGCATCACCGGTCATGTGTTGAGTGCACCCACTATCAAGAATCCAATGCCGTCCTCCGGCCTTGTAGTCCACCTACAATGCAAATCAATGAGATTTAGGTACCCAACTTTGCTTGGGTCCTTGAAGGTTAGTTATCAAAGACTTTGGCACCCAAATGGACTTCTTCTTTGGTCCCACTATTGGTGTACCAATGAACTTTGCCTTAACACCATTCTCCCTCTTGTAAGCAAATAGCATGAATCAAAACAAATTGAATGCACTTTGTTTGCTTTCTTATTGGTGTTCATTTTAGCACATTCTTGCTCTTGATGCCCAACTTGCTTGCATCTATAGCAATAGGAACCGTTGCTCTTCACAAAGCTAGGCTTTGGAGTCACAAAGGCCTTCTTGCCTTTCTTGGGGATATACCCTAGACCTTCCTTGTTAAGGGAAAATCTTTGGCTACCCAAGCACTTAAGCAACTTGGCATCCCCACCATATGCCTTACCCAAGGCGTGGGTGAGCTCATCCATCTCTCTCTTGAGAGTCTCATTCTCAACTAATAATGATGAGTCTAAAATCTTTTCACCACTACTAGTGGAGATAGAGTGGGTTGGTGTGGATGTGGATGGTATGTTTGGTTCTTCAACATCAACCACAAATGGTTCATCTATAATGTCACATGTTGAACCAACATCCATCTTGGAGACCAAGACAACATTGTCACACTTAGCTACTAGCAAGGAATGAGCTTTTTCAAGCTTGGTGTGAGCAAGTTGAAGTTCCTCATGGTCTTCCTTTAGACACTCATAAGAGGCTTCTTGCTCCCTAAGACTCTTTTCAAGAGAGGCAACTCTCTTTTCCAAAGCCTTACATTCCTTAGCCTTAGCTATGAGGACAATATTGGCTTGCTCCATTGCCTCTAACATTTCATATTTAGTGGGTTCATTTGATTCATCATATTCTTCCTCACTATCATATTTTACTTCATTAGAGGATGGTTCATCATCATCATATACCTTAGTGGCCTTAGCCATGAAGCATGAACCAGAGGATGAGTCAAATAGAGAAGGCTTGTCTTGATCAACCAATGCCATCATTGCCTTGCCCCTCTTCTTCTTCTTCTTCGGACTCATCACTATCCCAAGTCACAACAAATGCACCATCTTTGCCCTTCTTGAAGGTAGCCTTGTTCTTGCCCCTTCTATGGTCCTTGTTGTTCTTCTTGTCCTTCCTATGAGGACATTCCTCAAAGAGATGATCGGGACTATCACACTTCCAACATAGCTTGTTGTCTTCATTGCCCTTAGGAGTGTTCTTCTTCTTGTAGTTCCCAAATCTTCTCTTATACTTGAGCATGGTGCCAAATTTCCTCACCACCAAGGCAAGGGCTTCATCAACCCTCTTCTAGGCCGGCTACATCACATTCTTCTTCTTGAGCTTTTGCCTTGCCCTTACATGTAGAGGAAGATGCCTTGAATGCAACGACCTTCTTCTCCTCTACTTTCTTGTCTTCCTTCTTTTCCTTGGCATCCACATCATGATCATACTTGTCAAATGTCAATACCTCTCCAAGCAAATCATTTGGCTTCTTTGTGTCAAGCCCATCTCTTTGTAGCATGAGGATCAACATCTTGAACCTTGAGGGTAGGCTAATCAAGAATTTGTGACAAAAGTCTTGATCTTGTGTCTTGTAGCCTAGTGTCTTGAGATCATTGACAATCACTTGTAGCCGATGAAACATCTCAAGAATTGTTTCACCCTCCTTCATCTTGAAGGTCTCAAACTCACTCTTGAGGCCATATAGCTTGGCACTCTTGACAACCTTGGTGCCCTCATATGTTTCACTCAATCTTGTCCACACTTCACTTGCACGATCCAAATCCTTGATTCCCTCAAATATCTTGGCATCAATGGCATTGTAGATGGTATTGAGTGCCATCCGATTGCAAGTGCGGTTTGCTCTATCCTCATCGGTGAGCTTGGTGGGATCAAGGATGACATAGTCATTCTCCGTCACCTCCAATACTCTCTCATGTATTGATCCAAGGTACATTGTCATCTTTCTCTTCCAATGATCAAAAGAACTCTCACCATCAAAGTGAGGTGGCTTTCCCCCAATATGGTTGAACACTATAGTAGCCATATCTTACACCGAAGGGTGTTACTCCTTTCTAAAACGGTGACCACGGCTTTGATACCACTTGAAAGGTCCTAAATGGCTAGAGGGGGGGTGAATAGCCTAATAAAATTTCTATAAAAACACTAGAGTAACTTGTTAGTAAATAACAAAGCGTAAATGCGTTTGCTCTAGCTCTACTTGTCGGCAAGCCTCCTATTGACAATTCTAGTTGCTATAGTCTCTAATTCACACACAAGGGCTAAGTCGCTACTTTACCACTAGGTGAACAAGCTAAATTACTCTAGCAACTAAGAAAGACTACACAACCTACACAAGCACAATATATATATCAAAGTAATGCAAGTGTGTAGAAGTGATATACCACAATGTCGAGGCTAGTCAATCCAATCACTTAGGGATGTTGTCACAATATGAATAATGAAGCCGAATGCAAAGAGACAACAATCACAATGGAGAGACACGAGGATTTAACCCGAAGTTCACTTGAGCACCCTCAAGCTAATCTCCGTTGTGCCGACCTTCTCACGTGTGGGGGCAAGGTGGAGCTCACTCCTAGCCAAGTGCCTTTAGGCTACTTGCACCCAAAGCAAATGAGAGGTACCCAAGACACGAGCAATGTATTACTTGCACTTTGTCTTCCCGACGAGGAGTGCGTGATCCTCTCACAAATCACCGGAGGTGGCCAAGAACAATCACCAACTCTTGCCAACGCCTCCACCAAACTCCAAACCGTCTAGGAGTGGTGCTCTCCAAGAGTAATAAGAAATCCACAATTGCAATAACCACCTAGTGCCACAAATATGAATCCCGAAATGCAATGCACACTAGGTTTTCCCCAATCTCCTCTCAAGAACTCAAATCCACCAACGAAGTGGAGAGGAGAGGGAAGGAATCCTCTTGGAGCCCTCAAATCGCTCTCTAGCACAAGCTCACTCGATTAATTTCAGCTCAAATCAATAGATCGAGGGAGGAGAGGAGAAGAGCTCTTTTCTCTTGTTCTAGGGTTTGGAAAGGGGAAAGAACAAGCTCACTGTAGGATTTCGAAATTTGCAAGAGGGAGAGAAAGGAGGGCAGCAGCTCACATATATACTTTCAGGCACAGCAGCTCTCCAACGGCAACTCCCAACGGGCAAATCTCCAACGGGCAGCAGCAGGAGCAGCGTCGGTCTCTTTTCCTCTGTTCGCTCAGGCAGTGGCTCTGGAAAGTTTCTTCGATGAATGAAACAGAGGCCGAGCGTCGAACAGACATATCCTTTGGGACTTGGCCAGCAGCAGCGAATGTCCAAGACTTGGGCCTTGCCAACCAACCAGCAGGCCGGCCCAACAGCAAGCAGCGCAAGCACCATTCGGCAGCTAGCGTCGTTCGGCAAGCGACAGCGTTCGGCAAGCTGCGTCGTTCGGCAAGCAAGCCATTCGGCAACGTGAGCAGCAGCAGGACACCAGCGACCAGCAGCATCCCGAAGCCCCAGCGTTGCACGTCGCCATTCCAATTTAAAAATCAGTCCATCGAACTAGCAACAGCTTGTGAATGGATTAGTACTGAATTGGTACGGCACCTTGTTAGCTTAGCAAGCTAGCTTAACCAAGCCATTCACGTGCATGTGTTCAACATATATACATATATACAGCATGTGCATGAACAAATATTTTCAACGTCCAAGCTAGAACGTGAATGTCCACACCATATATATGTGTATATATTTTTTTTCTTTTCCAAATATTCAATTAATTCTTGATCCAAATGAAATTGCCATCTCATCCAAAATCTGTCAAACCTCTTGAGAATAAATAGATGGCATTTCTCAAACCTTTCCGAGGAATTTCTCATCAAGTCGCCACGTCACTAACCCATATGCATATGCAATTTGAAATTCAAATAGGTGGCACTAGGTGAGTAAAGCGATTATGATTTTCCCCTCTTTATAGTACGGTTATTTATCCTAAATCACTCACACCCTCTATGGTGTCTTGAGTGTTAAATCAAAATGGCCCTATACATATACCTTTGCCTTGAGCCCATATTGATCCTCGAAACCACTCCAAGTTGAGCACTTGATCATCTTTTGGATCACCACGATCCATCCACCATGACCTCCATGCATCACACTTGGGTTGACCAATCTCCAACTAATCAAACACTTAGCATAGAGAGATTAGTCTTAGGATGTCATCAATTAGCCAAAACCAATCTAGAGATCTTCAGCGGGCTGAGATGACAGCGTGTCACCCCTATGCTACTCCGGTTGATACTCAGGCGAAGCTCTCTGGCGATGAAGGCGACCACGTGGCGGATCCTACGCCTTCCGGAGTTTGGGCCGGTGCTTTGCGCATTACCTCACCTTCACCAGGCCTGACATCGCGTACGCAGTTCAGCAGATCTGTCTTCACATGCATGATCCACGGGCACCACATCTTGCTGCGATGAAGCGCCTTCTCCGCTATGTTCGTGGCACTGTTGACTATGGCCTGATGCTCCACCGGTCTCCCTCCACTGAGCTCGTCGTCTACACTGACGCTGACTGGGCGGGTTGTCCCGACACTCGCCGCTCTACCTCCGGATACGCCGTCTTCCTTGGTGGCAACCTCGTCTCCTGGTCGTCCAAGCGGCAGCCGGTTGTCTCCCGTTCCAGTGCAGAGGCGGAGTACCGGGCTGTTGCTAACGGTGTGGCGGAGGCCTCCTGGCTTCGTCAGCTCTTGGCCGAGCTTCCGCCCCTCGACAAAGACCACCCTTTCTCCTTGTGACAATGTCAGCGCCGTCTACCTCTCCACCAACCCCGTTCAGCATCAGCGGACGAAGCATGTGGAGATCGACTTGCACTTTGTCCGCGACTTGGTGGCCATCGGCGCTGTTCGGGTGCTCCATGTACCGATCACCTCGGTTCCGACATCTTCACCACAAGGGTCTGCCCTCATCGACCTTCTCCGAGTTCGATCCGGCCTCAACGTCGCGGTGGCTAGTTGTGACTGCGGGGGCCCCTGTGTGTGTTGCTTTCTTTCATGTCCGATCTTGATCTCCGCTGCGCCGGAAGTTCGCATGTGGAGGAGAGTGTTAGTGTATATGTGTAGGCCCATGAGGCTAGGCCCATGAGGCCCATGTACAAAGAACTATATTGCCCACCCTTCTAGGGTTTGGAGGAATACACAGCAATCATTCCTCTAACAACCACTGATATTTGAAAATCATCTCCTAATTGCACCCATGCCCTTCCATCATCTTGGTAGTTAGATAATAATCTAAATGATGAATCTGCAGTAACCTAATTCTTGGCAGTTGGATAATATGACAGTTCTCACTATCGAACTGTTTAAAGGTGCTCCTTTTCCTTCATTATGATGCTCTGGATAAAAACTTGTCTGTCTAGTGGATACTGATTACTGATCATTAGGCCATCTCCAAGAGACTAGCCAAATGGCTCTCCAAGCCAAATTTTGGCTGCTCAACACTAAAATAGCTCTCCAACAGACTAGCTATCCAACTCGGCAAGCCATCCGGCCCTCCAAATTGGCCCATTTCGCTAGCCAAATTTAGCTAGCCACACTAGAAGATGAGAAATGGAGTCTGTTGGAGTGAGATGTTTAATATAGAGTGTAATCTTTATCGAGAGTCAAATAAAGAGTAAAAATAGAGAGTCTCTTGGAGATGCTCTTACAATTCATGTTTCTTAATTTTTTTACACTGTCCATGGAGCACCCTTGGTTGGAATAAAAAAAGGATCCCCATAAAGCATCATTTTTTTAAAAGCCATAGAGCATCATTGATCTTTAATGTTGGAACTAGCAACAATATCGTAAAAACACTGAAGTTGTTGGCACTAATATCCATCAATGTTCAGGAAATTAAACAAGCGTACATCGCCCAGAAGCATGCCCTCGTAGTGGCGAAGAACCTAAAGTTACTGATTAATGGTTTGCCCAACAATAAACTGGCAACATACAGCACCGGTTACCCGCTGGCACTCATCTGTCTTGGAAGGAAGGAAGGACTGCTTCAGTTTCCCTTGCTGACGCTCTGTGGATGGTTGCCAGGCAAGATCAAATGTGGGGATGTTTTTGTCGGCAAGACGAGGAAGCAGCTGGGCCTGAATGGTTGACTGCGTTCTGTGGGAGCTTGAAAATGCTTGTGCCCTGGTTTCCAGACGATGGCTTCGTTCAAACAAAGCTGGTGTGTTGCTCATATGGCCATATGCGTCTGTATTTCAGTGATGGTGTGGATATTTGGAACGGTGACGAGCAGAGTGTATGTTATGTACATGTATACAGGACCTTTTTGGTTCAATAGAATGTTGTGTTTATATTCAATATACAAGCGTATTTTGTTTACTGGCAACTAAACAATGGATCAACTTTGCTTGCTGGCTATACATTGTCAGCAATGGCAAGTTGATGCCCTATGGATCATCTTTTGCCACTAAACAATGGATCATCTTTTGCCACTCACAACTAAACAATGGATCATCTTTTCACTCGCTCGTCTCGTCCATGCCTAGCAACGGCTGACCGATAGGGCAATCTACAGCCAGATCCAGCTCGACTCCTGTCGGCTCTATCTCCATGGATTCTCTCTGCGTCAGATTTCTTTCTACAAATATGGTATTGATAGATCAATGTACAGGAAACTAAAATCACCTTTGTGGTCATCCCATCTATCGAGTCAGCAGCAGTAGCGGACCTAGTGGATGTACCCATCGATGAATATCCGTTCAACTAGCCATAGTGTGCTGCCATGGATGCAGGCTGGTGGTTGAAGGTGATGCTGACTTGTGTGACCCACACGTCAGTGAGTGAAAGGAGAGAAAAACAGGGGCATTTTAGTCCATACGTAAGATGGGTACGTGCAATAGTCTGACATGGGGTCCAAATAAAAAAAAGACGTAGAAAATGGCACGAATCAGGTATATGAAGAATAGTAATGATAAATTTCAAAATAGGTGAATTGTAATGTTACATCTCAGAACTTCAAGAATTGCAATGGTATGGATCAAAATAACCCATAATTTAAGTAGATGTTCCATAATCCATGCATTCATATTTCCTGACATTTTACATTCTAATCTTAAATGATTCCTTTTTAGTGCTGAGAAGAACATGTCCTCTGTTATATTGAACATCTGATGCCTTTCCTTTGCTCAAATTTCATATGCCTATGGAATTATCCTAATCTGTACCACAGAAGGCAGAATACTTTTGGTTCTTATCTGTTCAACGAAGTTCCTAATTTAACTTCTTATCTTTCTAGTAGAAATTCATAACATGTACCTACTGACTGTTCTTAGTCCAAGGAACCCAAACAATATGAGCTATTTCAACACATCGTTTTCATATTTCTGTTCATCTTTCTGCAGTACTTCTATGGCTGCTGACTGCAGCCTGCATCAAAACTGGACGGCCGCAAATAGCAAGAAGAGCAATTGACCTAGCAGAGAGGAGGCTGTTGCAGGATGGCTGGCCTGAGTACTATGATGGAAAACTTGGTCGGTATGTTGGCAAGCAGGCGAGGAAATTCCAGACTTGGTCCATCGCAGGGTATTTGGTCGCCCAGATGATGTTGGAAGATCCTTCACATCTTGGCATGATCTCCCTGGAAGAGGATAAGGCAATGTTGAAGCCTGTTTTGAGGCGGTCCGCATCATGGACAAACTGAGATGTCGACGAAAATCTTTAGGGAAGCAAACTCAGCTGAAAACACGAATTCTTGGGGTAGCATCTCCTTGTCTGCTGAACCCGTTCCTTTGACTTCCAAACCAGGATGGTTTGTGTCTTCTGGATTTTCCTTGGTTGTACAATATCTCAGCTCGTTTCCTGAGTTGAAAAAAAGAAGCAACTGCAGAAATGAGCGTTTTGTTTTTTTCTTTCCCAATCTCTCTGTAAGAAGATTGATTCTTGCTTGGGTGATCATAAGTTATGGAACCTTTTGGTTAGACTCAACTTTGTTGTACCAGTGGACTATACAGATGAGTAAGCTGATTCCAGCTTCCCTGTGAAGCATAAGTGCTATTTCTAACGAATGAATAAAGCTCCTTTCTCTGCGTTGCTGCATGCCTGTGTTTCTATTGTGATTACTTGACTGCCTGTCTGCCTTTTTTTTTTTTATTTAGATAATGGATAAACATATCCAGCCTCTACATCCAAGGATGTACACGACCAATTATTATACAAACTTTCAAAGAAAGAATAAAAAAGCCATGATCTTATAGATCGACCAGGAAGCTAGTTCAAACAATATAAGTGATTCCATCCTTTATTGGAAATCTCTAAAGCAATAATTTCTAATTTCTTGCTCGTCGTTGAGATTGCTTCCTTGGCTGTCTCGTCACGCCTTGGCAAAGCGTGAGGGGCCCAAGAGCGTAACCAATACGCTCCTCCGAAAATTATCTCGCAAAATGGAGTTAGATTTCATTTGATTAAAAATAACATCATTACGACATCTCGGATAGCCCAAAGCACATGGCAGCCACCCCCACCCAAATCAAATTTCTAATCTTGTTATTTTGATTAGCTAGCCAATTCGAACATATGGTGATTGATCGAGGTTGAGTTAGACTAGTAGTATAAAAGATAATCCTCCAGATCATTTTGGTAAGGGGACAGTCTAGGAATAAATGTTGGATAGTTTCATTCCTATTACAGCAAATGCACTTCTGACTCCCTTTCCAATTTTTCTTAGCGAGGTTGTCTTTGGTCAAGACTACCCCTCTCTGTAAAAACCAAAGAAAGATCTTAATTTTTAGAGGAACTTTTATCTTCCAAATCTTCTTATGACGAAAAGGTGTCTGTGTATTCATAAGGTCGAGGTACATCGAGCGGACAGAGAATAACCTGCATTTGGTTAGACTCCATCTAAAGTAGTCAGACCCATCCACCAATTCGACATTTGAGGTCCGTGCTACTAGATTTAGCCATTCGTAAGTTTATTATCCACCGAGCCCTTCTAAAAGAGATGTTTAGTGGGCTAGTAGCCATAACATTAGCTACGGTTGTGTGCGGATCTCGCACAATATTATATAAAGATGGATATCTAGCTTTCGAGGAGGCTTATCTACTACCCATGTATCGTCCCAAAATCTAGTGGTGATTCCATCTCGATATTGAAAAAGAACCTTTAGCCAACACCTCCTCTTTAATATGCATGAGGCCTCTCCAAAAATGAGAGTCATTAGGTTTTACGCCACTTGAGTTAGGGATTTGGATTTTAGGTATTTATTCCTTATAAGAGATTGCCATATGTCTTCCGTGTTCATCAAGTTAACCAACCATTTGGCTAGAAGACACTTATTTTGCAACTCTAGATTTAGGATACCTAGTCCCCTTGGTCTTTAGGACGACACAGGATGTCCCATCGGCAAGTCTATATCTATGTTTATCGAAGAGCCTTGCGAGAAAAACTTTAATCTATAATAATCAAGTTTTTAATCACCCCTTTAGGTATCTCAAAAAAGGACATCATAAACATAGGTAGGCTGCTTAAGACCGAATTAAGCAGAACTAGTTTTCCCCCGTAAGACATGTATTTTGCTTTCCAACAGGACAGTTTCTGTTCAAACGATCTTCCACCTTTCTCCATTCAGAGTTCAGGACTGCCTGTCTGCCTGTTTGTGATGACTAGTCATAGAAAGTGTGCCTTGTGAGTCTCTTCCTCCTTTTTGTCTCCCAGAGCTTGGTGATTGTACTTGTGTTCAAGGAAAGAAAACAATTATGATCCAGCCATCCCTGTTCCCCATATATAGTATTTCTTGATTTCTTTGTGAGCCTCAGAGACGTTTGAGTCCGTTGACAAGAAAAAATATTTACATTATTAACATTAGATATAGATATCTTTATAGAATTGATAAAAAAAAAAATCGAAATTAGAACTGATATATAGACATCTTTATAGAATTGATTGATCAAACTTTTTTTGAAGCTAGAATTGATCAATGAACCTGAGAGCGAATGGAGTATCATTGGCTTCCGCCAGCAAATTATCAAAAACAATCAAAATTGCAGGCCCAAAGTCCAACATAAAGCAGACAAAACGCAGGAAGCCCAGTTCATTTCACACCCCAATCCACCTGTCGGCGGACCCTTTCGTCTTCCAGATCTCGGCAATCTCGATCCCATGGCTGCTGCAACCTCCCCGCCCTCGCCGCCGGCGACCGACGTCGCTGCTCCAGGCCTCCCCGTCCCCGATCTCTCGATCCCCTACGACCTGGCCACCCGCGGGCAGTGGCAGGCGCTCTTCTCCCACCTCTCCCACCCGGCCCACACGCCCCATCCGCACCACCGCCTCCTCCTCTCCGCTCTCTCCGCCCTCTCCCTGGCCAAGCTCCGACGCTTCCCCGACGCCGCCGCGCTGCTGGCCTCCCTCCACCCGGACCCGGCCTGCCCGCCGCCGCCGTTCCTCATCCGCCTCCTCCACGCTCTCCTCCCACTCTTCCTCCCCGACCGCCCCTGGCGCTGGACCGCCTCTACACGCTCCTCTCCTCCGTCCGCGCCCGCCCCGACGCCGGGCACCCCGAGTGGCGCCGCCGCGACGCGCTCTCGTCGCGTCCGTGCTCGCCGCCGACCACCTCGCCCACCGCGAGTTCGACGTCGCGCTCGCGCTCCTCGCCGACATCGCCGCCCGCGAGCCGGGCGACCCGGTGCTCCTCTCGCGCCTCGCCTACGCGCACCTCCAGATCGGAAACCTTGGCGCGGCCTCGGCCGCCTTCCGCCACGTGGAATCCGTGGCCGCCGCGTCCGAGGACCCCACGCGGCACGCCAGCCTCCTTGCCCGCAACCGCGCGCTGGAGTGCATCGTGGGCAAGGACTACGCGGCGGCGGTGCGGGAGTACGAGCGCTGCATCGAGGCGGACCCCGCGGACGCCGTGGCGCTCAACAACAAGGCGCTGTGCCTCATGTACTCGCGGGACCTCGGAGACGCCATCAAGGTGCTGGAGGGCGCACTCGAGAGGGTTCCCACGGCGGCGCTCAACGAGACGGTGGTGGTCAACCTGTGCAGCATGTACGAGCTCGCCTTCGTCAACCACGGCGAGGTCAAGAGAAGCCTTGCTGAGTGGATTGCCAGGGTTGCGCCCGACGACTTCGACACATCCTGCACGCGCATGTAGGACTAGGAGCTACTCATGGCCGATTGCAATTCATACATGATGTACGTGAGATAATTGGGTATCTCGATTTACGGCTGTTATAGTGATTCTCTGATAATCCCCGTTTGAATTGGTTGGCATTTTCAATGATTTACTCCTTATGAATAATTCTCTTCAGAGAATGTTCATGTGATCTGGACAGTATATTATCACTACTTCTTTTCTTATTCTTTTTTTGGATTTGGATTTGCTAAATCATAGTTAACTTAGTTGGCTCATATATGATCTTTCTCTCTATTGTAGTTGTGGAGTCCAAGGTCTCAGTTGCTTCAGTATTTGCTGGTCATCATGAAGGTGAGATCTCTATTGTTGTTTCTTCACCCACTAGACTCTCTACTGTCTTGCCTGCTGCATCTGTTGTTGCCTGCTCTTGCTGGTGTGCTTGTGAATCAAATAAAAAAAATTCTGGCGCATGTACATTTATGGCATATCTCTGAGAAAATTTGCAAGATTTGTAGTGGATTTGGTTAGATGGTAGTGTGATGATGTAGCTTTTATCATTATTATACCTATGCTAGTAGCTATTGGCGAGATATCTCACAGTTCTGATAATAATGTGCTTCTTTCAGTTGTTTCTTCCATGGAGTGTAGAAGCTCTTCCATGATATGATGAAGCTTTGTCATTGAGTTGCACTTTGGAAGCCCACCCACGCAGGGACAACTGGTGAGTGCCTGGCTCTATTCACTGTCACGCGCGCCTGCTGCCCTGCTTGTTTATTGGACCAGCTGTAGTTTAAAGATTGCACTGGAAAGCCCTCAATAGTTTCCTATCTTTCTCAGTAGCTCGTTCATCTTTCTCAATAGCTCTTTCTTGCCGTTTCAAAATCCATCTGAATCAATATAAGAATCAAATAAAAGGAATAGATGCGTAAGCTATCACATAGAACAAATTGTTTCTAATGGTTGTCCAGGCCTAACTTGTTTCTGCAGTTAGAATGGCCATAAACACTGCTTTTGGTCCACTTCTTTTTGTCATAATTAATATTCTATCCTCTCTTTTTTTTGTGTGTTACTTGCAGAGAACTTGGAGGAAGTAATGCATGTAATTTGAGATACATGAAGTGGTCACTTTTTGGTAGGGTTTTTTTTTGGGTATTTTTATTTTCTCAATAGATGTGAAAAGATTAGAGAGAAGTGCAGATGTTCATGGATCAGGTCATGATAATGTCAATATATATTGGATGTAAGAATGGAGAACCACCTGTATGAATGATACTACTGGGCTTTGGCTAGATTTTTAGATTATAGTATTATACTTTTGCATCAATTAGAATTGATTTTAGATTTAAAGTATCTATATGTATTTGTATGAAGAGACTT
The DNA here is from genome assembly GCA_015847255.1 of Hyparrhenia diplandra. Taxonomy (NCBI): domain Eukaryota; kingdom Viridiplantae; phylum Streptophyta; class Magnoliopsida; order Poales; family Poaceae; genus Hyparrhenia; species Hyparrhenia diplandra. The sequence continues at coordinate 120,291 of JADLZK010001010.1, forward strand.
ATTCAGGGATTTTTCTGATTTTATTTGATTTTTTCTGATATTCTAGACATTGTTTCTGATTTTTCTCATCGTGCTTTAGTGAATAATGACAAGAATGCATCAAGATTTTTTCTATTCTGAAAAATAGAATATTAATGTTTTTTTCTAAATATTGGTGGCAGAGAAGGGAATCAAAAAACCAAAAAATTCCACGTCTTGGGTTAATTGCCCTCTGCTGCAGCCCTTAAGAGTAATTCTCTACCACAGTACAATTTTTGTCTCTAGTCGGGCCTATTTGGTTTCCTTTACCAAAAGCATGCATCACATTGTTTTGGGCATGGATAGCATTGCGTGTTTGTCGTCAATTAATGCATACACTTGTGTGAAATTGGGAAACCATTACCATTATCTGCCACCCAACTATGTTGAATTAAATAGTCACACAATAAAGTTCTAGTTTCAGAGCAAAGACATTACAAAAAAAAAAAAAAACCTGTTTTCGCTAGGCGGATTCTAGGCGCTGAGCGCATCGCTTAGTTGGGAGTAATCACACCTAGGTCCTCCTAGGCGTTTTTAAGCGTTTCACAAAGACACACGTATATGCATATATTACATCACAAAAAAAAAAAGAAATAGAAGACAATATATAAGTTGGATAGAAAGGTCCATCAAAAGCAGCCCACCCGGCTTATCCATCCGCCCTCTTGGCCTCATCCCGCACACGCCCGTGCTCTGCTTCCGGCCCCGCCTCCACCACCACCGCCCCTCCTCCTTGCTGCTAGATCCACCACCACCATCGGCTCCTCTTCCTTCTCCTCTGCGGCCGCTCTCTGCATTTGCGTCCACGGTACCCCCCCCCCCCACCATCCGCGTCGCCGCCTCTTAGGGGTCCGCCTACCCCTATAGGCGAGGTGGACACCCTTCGACTACCCGGTAATTGCGCCTAGGCATCAATCAGGGGCAGTTGGATCAACCGTATTTCAGGTTGCTCATCAAGAACACCTTAGTGGGCTCATCTTTGATTCAACCCATTTGTCTTACCGCTAGATTTGGGGAGCCAGCCGGTTAACCTTAGTGCTCCACGACATTCCCTTGGTACAAAAGACTTGGAGAGTATAACTCTGCCCACCATGAATACCAACCGGGGATGATGCCGGAACAATACTGGTTGGAGATGTCGCTAGAGGCCAAGACATTGATGGCTCTTTTGTATTCAAGGAGTATCGGATAGGGGCGTGGGGAAGCGAAGGAGCGGCGGTGCCACAGGGGGGATCGTCATGTAGGCGAAGACGTCGGCGAACATCAATTTGGGGAAGCACACGCATATCAAGAGGAAGGCGCCATACGCAACGATGACCAAGGGTGGAGCCCTCAAATTTTCCTCCAGGTCAGAGCAGTTAACGGCGCATTGTGAGAGACCATGATGGGGGGCTTTGGGCGTTGGTCATGGATTGGGCAGTGGTTGCGTTGTTGCGGTGCCGATGTACGCTATAATATCGAGAATAATCTAGTCAGGAAACTGAGAGCTAGGAGGAAGCGGTGGTGGTGGTGGTGGCGGCGCCCGGCGGGTTCCTCCATGGCGGATCTGGAAGGGGAGGCAGGATGTGGCATGGAATATTTGTCGCGAGGCGGCCCATGGGGCTAAGATCAGTCCATCCCGCGATTCATTTCTTTCCAATTTCTATGCACAGTACAATACAGTACAATCGATAATGTTGTAACAATCAAGGCTGCAGCTAGATGTATGATTTTATTATTTTAAATTTATAGGTTATTAGGACCCTGTTTGGTTAGAGGGTCTTAGAGTTGGGACTAAAAAGTTCATTTGAAACCAAGGGACTAAAAGTCACTAAAAGCTCCTACTTGAGAGTTTATTTCTAAAATTCCTAGGACTAAAAAAAGTCCTACTACTACTAAACCAAAATGGGTCTAGATATATGTATGTGCATTGCTCATCCATTGGAATACATGTAGCTTGTGGCTTAGGCGGACATATTAAGAATCTACTAGTCTAATTACATAAGGCATATTTCATGATCTTTATCACATATATGTGTAGATCTAGTTTATAGGAACCTAACAAAATTGGTTTCACTTTTTAATTAGTATTTGTGTGATTTATTACTATATAGTATATTTTTTAGAAATTATAAAAATTAATAAACACTTATTTTAGAAAAATCTAATAAACACTTTTGAATCTGAACCCTGAACTATTTCGAAATTTATCTAGTTTTCCTCTAGCGATGTGGTTTTATCCTCCCACGCGAAGCAGGTCGATCTTGCTGCTTATGGGATGGTCCAATTAGGCGAGGGAGCAGTTGCAGACTACTGTCACACTAAAACTAACCACTAGTCAAGGAAGAAGCTACTGAGTCTTTTATTATAATCACTCATAAAGAAAGGAAAAACACCGCAGTCAAATCATTCAACTTGAACGCATAAGACCAGTCATTGGATCAGTAATTCCGTCGAAATGGGTATCGGAAAAAAGGTTTCTCTACCTCTACAATTAGGGATGAATACAGCATTTCACTAAGATAAAAAAAAACGATCTAATTATTCTCGCCTGTACTGAGCTAACTCAACTAATTTTCCTGTCAAATTCAGCAGCCTAGAAGAATTTGTCGTCATAGTCTTGAGGCTGCCCCCACACGTCCAAGAAACCTGAAACCATATGAACAAAGAAATCGCTTTAGCTTTTTGGAAATGACTCACTTAGGTATCATCCGACAGTATATCATCCAGCAAATTCTTTTCAAGCACAGTGCAATGAAAACAATGGTGGGAAACAGGGAAAAAAACTGAGCACATATGTTACTACTACTAATCTGAAAAAGAGGAGCAAGAAAAGAGCTATTGTCAAAGTTTATGATACAACCCCACAAAAATCAAGCATCAAATGAGTCTGCTATATGACTACTTAATAGTTATGAAGTAATACTGAATCTTTATTTGCAAGGGTGTTGAATATGAGGCCAGTTTCGCTAGCATCTCAATTTTGTCTCAACAGTTTCATGTTTTTATTAGCAGTATGAGCAAAGCACAGGACATGAAAATAGGATTACACATGACAGCAGTTACAATATTTTAGTTTGGAAGTTGCACAGGAAAGGTGTAGTGTAGTACAACCGATCTCTATGTATAAACGTGTTAGTGAAGCCACTTGTTAACTGACTGCTGCATTGGTGTAGATGGTTTCTGCAGGTTGGCCAGTAGTGACACACAAAGCTTTTAGGTCACAGACTCACAGGATTAAATTCCAAGTAGTCACTAAGTTTGAATATAGGGGTAAGGTCTGTATGCCAACAAATGGGAGCCCAAAATAACAAATAGGGGGTTACACAAGAGAGTAATGTGGCTTTTGCACTGTAGAGGGTATGTGAAGGCTGTAGCAGCTAGGCTTCAAAGAGCCAGACGATAAGGATCTCATCTCATCTCGTCGTAGTTGAGGGTGTTTGACTGTTTGCTCAAGTATTGGAAAGTTGCCTAGATGAAATTAGTGACCCAATAAATCATCCCTTTGGCCAAAATTTCTAGGTTCACGGGACATAAGTAGCAATCCAAATTCCTAACCTAAATGTGTTCTACAAAGTTCCACAATCTATGAATACCAGGATGAGTTAGGGACAAAAGGTGATTTTAAGTTCATTATCACTCTAGCCTGAGATTTAGCCTTTGCACTGTACGGACTAACTTGCCGGCTAATGAGTAATGACTGCATCATGTATTTGAAATTTTCATGAAACCTAAGATTCTTTCAGGGGCAACTATTTTTTTTATCAATTTATATTTTCAGTGGAGGTACAGCTACTATCATTATTTGGCAATATCATTTCCAATTAAGGGCGCCTCCAACAAGCTGTCGAAGTCGCCAGCTAACATGCAAATCTATCCAGCGTGGAGGAGAGAGAAAAAAAAATGGTCTCGCTAAGCGAGACCCCCAAGCGCGCTATTCATCGAATGATACGTGCTACCAACACTGACAAGTGATTTTGGAATAAAAACAAATTCAGAACTGTTGAGCTATATATGGCTATGCTCATAGGATATGGAGAGACTGCAAATTTTTATGCATCTGAAACTGGGAGTACACAAAAACAGACAAGTGGGCATGGAGACCTCAAGCAGGAACGTATTAGACATAATATATTATTAAGGGAATAGAAAAGAATCATCCACTTACCAATATCAGTGAGAGACCCATATATTGGATCATCAATGCCAGCAATACCCTGAAAGAAGGAAAATCATATGCTTCAGTAAGTTATTCATGCAAGAAATACAGCAATTATTTCCTGGAACTTCACTAATTGCCTGCGAGTAGGAAAAAAATACATAAGCCTCCCGTCCTCACCTCTGAGTCATTGGCATCTATTCCAGCATGAAGATCTGATTGCATTGATGGGTAGCATGGTATATCAGAACCGAGAAAATCAGAAAATGCAAGGCTGTAGCCATCTTGAATACCAGGAAGAACATCCGTATGTATTCCATTGCCAGGGTCCATGATGCTATCCATGCTAGAGCATACCATCTCATTCCTGGTTGAATCAAATTGAATAACTTTTAGCAGAAATACATTGACACTGAAAACAAACAATATATTGGTGTGCTCTGAAACAAACACCGTCATGAACCACCTAGCTGACTGGTCTCTTGACACACAAGGAAAAGGCCAGAGAGGCATAAAGGACTATGGAGACCATGTTGACGACTACCAAGAATTCCTATATGATGCAAACATTTTCGCTATAAAAAATTGAAATTTATTGGATCAGCATAGACTAGGAAATAATTGGAGTTGAAGAAACTCACTTTGACTTCGACAAATCAAATCCACCAACATCAACTGGTGTGCCACATTCTATATCAATTACTTGAACATCCTTATTGTCTAATGGGAGCTGGCATAAATCATCTGTAGGATTGGCATTGGCACCTGTAAAAGTTTCACAATCTTCTTGCTGTTTATTATTTGACTCGCAGAAGATCCAGCTGCAGATGGCTGGACCAACAATGGATTATTGTGTGTTGACTTCGACAAATCAAACCCAAGGACTTCAACTGGTACACATTCTATATCAATTACCTGAACATCCTTATTATCTAATGGAAACTGGCATAAATCATGTGTACGATTGGCATTGGCACCAGTAAAAGTTTCAAGATCTTCTTCTTGCAGCTTATTATTTGACTCTGAGGAAGATCCAGCTGCAGACGTCTGGACCAAAACTGGATTATTGTGTATAGCGGCAACCTCTGTACTGCCAACTAGGTCAATATCTGATAGATTTAGTGAGTTAGATCGATCCAGCTTTCCTTCTTCCTTTTTCGATAACAGCTTCAGCGCCAACATCACGACCGATGATTTTCCTTTGATCGGGCAACTCAATCAAGTCCACATCTTGTGGCAGCATATCAATATCACAGATCTGCGTTCCTTTCTTAAATTGTAACTTCAAGTTATTCTCATAAGAAGATATCGTCTGAGTCAAGTCAGTTTCCTCAATCAAGCTGTCCTTGTGAGAAGCTGTTGATGGAGGCAATTCAGTTTCTTCAATCAAGCTATCCCTGTGATTAGCTGTCAACGGAGATAAATCAGCTTCTTGCATCAAGCCATCCTCATGTGTCAAGCTATCCTTGTGAGAAGCTGCAAATGGAGATAAGGTGGTTTCCTGCATCGAGCTCTTCACGAGGGCATCTGTTAACGGAGATAAGTTAGTTTCTTTCTTATATTGCTGGACAACCACATGTGGTTGTGCATCAACATTCTCTTCTGCCATGTTTTCAGTCACATCACCAGAGCTAGTGTTTTCCTGGCAAATTTTATCTTCTCTGTTTTCTGATGCAATGTTAGTCAAAGGGCTCTCAGCAGATTCACCGGTTACCATGTGTGTGAAGCTTGACCAGAAGAAACTAGATCAACTGTTTCAACTACTGCAGTTTCTCCTGGGATAGATGCTGCATTTCTGTGTGCACGCACTGACCTGGGCCTTGTTGGGGTTCTTGTGAAGTTACAATAGTCAATCAAACTCTTCTTACCAACGTGCATCTCAGCTTCCGTATTTGTCACCTCACCATCAGAAGTGTTGTGATCCATAGTAGCCTCACCCATAACTTTTTTGTCATATTCAGCTTCCTCATCAGGAATCGCATCTTGAATCTTACCATCTGGTAACTGGTTGTCACCTGACTCTGTAACAACATGACAAGAAGCGTGATTTACTTCGGTTTCTATTCCTTGATTGACCACCTCAGTTTCTGAATTCTGCGTCTCACTGTCATCCTCCACCTCACCTTCCTCAGTCTCCTCCAGCACCTTCGACACATCATTGGCATCCTTACCAGTATCTTCATCAGAGCTCATAATCTTCGACGTTGCATCCTCCATGCATAACCCCTGCTACAGCCTTCGCTATCAATGGCGTCCCCTCCCTCACTGCCTCTGTAACACTACTCCTCACCTCATCACTCCCCCGATTGACGCGCCGCTCCCTCCGAAACCCAGGTGCCTCATCTTCATCCCCATCTTCCTCATGGCGCCGGCCATTTGGAAATGGCCTTCCCCTCTCCTTCTCCCTGTCCCTCCCTGAATCCAAATACCCCCTCCTGTATTGCCCATACTTCCTCTTCCCTCTTCCATTGAAGCTGTCACGGCTGCAATCATCTCTGCTACTGCTGCTGCTAGTAGTGCTATTGGCTCGCCTAGGCCGGCCGCTAGGGTTATTGTTGTATTCATCTTCGTACCTCCTGCGGCCAAAAACCCGGGGGTTCCTGCGGTGGCAGCTGCAGGGGCGGAGGAAGAGGATGAGCGGGCCACGCACCAGGACCAGGAACGCCGGCGCCGCGCTGCAGGGCGGTCGGCGGGAGCACGCCCTGGGCGACCAAATACTCGGCGGCGAGGCGACCGGCCTCCATCAGCACATCGTACTTGCGCTCTAGCGGCGGCGGCGGAGGCGGCGCCGGAGGAAACGGCGGAGGAGGCGGACCGTAGTACTGCTGCTTCTGGCCGCGGGGATACCCGCCGCGGCCGAACGGCGGCGGAGGCAAGCGGCTGCGGTGGTTGTACTGCATCGCAAAGGTCACACCTTTCTCCACGGAATCCACGAGGAATTCGTCAGCGAATTCTGAGGCAAAGACCAAAAAGAAAAGGTGTTAATCTCGCGGCGGGGAATCAGAAACCCTAAAAGGAGGGCAAGAACTCACGAGTCACGATTCAGCGACCAATCTTGGCATGGTATATTGGATAAATCCACTAAATGGAGGCCGGAATCACCACTAATTCAGTTCTTGTTTCTTTCCACCTGTTCTTGGTCCGATCGATGCGGAAGAAGGGAAAAGATTACTGAGAAATGGAAGATAGATTACAGGAACCTCGACGTGCACCTATTTCTGCTGGGAATTCTAATTTCTACGGGAAGAATTTGCTGCTTGGTTTAATCCAAGGATTTTTATCAAAAAGGAGGGGGGAAATTAATGGTCGCTGCTTTTGGTGGGTCGGAGTATCAGTTTGGATGCGCGCGTGAATGCGCACGTGGATCCAATGCCGCTATCTGTTGCTTGGGTCGTGCGTATGGGGGATGACTGGTGGGTCCCGGATGTCATTTGGTAAGAGACGGTTGAGTGGCTGTTTGGAAGCAGTGGGGAGTAGTATAGCGCATCAGTCCATCAGATTAGGACCGTGTCCGCCATGTGGGCCGTGCGCTCATACGGAGTGGAGTAGTCTTTTTCTTTGATGGAACTGCTCCAGATTATCGTTAGCAAGACTCACACGCAGACTCTCCAAGACTAATTACCTCAAGTATTGTAGACTTTGGAGTCTAAATAGGATTTGAGTCTTAGTTTTTTTCTCATAAATACACCGCCACATCAGCAAAATGTAATAAATATGAAGTTAATAAATGATCTTAGACTTTACGATAGAGTCTGCACTGTGAGTGCTCTTAACGTCTGATGGTTAAAAATACATCCGGTGCTCGTACCTCCGCCTACACACATGCGCCAAACAAGTGCTCGGCCACTCCCCCGCCCCGACCCGAAACCAAGACCTACGCCCTGCTCTAGCACCGCATTCGCCGCACTGACCCGCCCAGCCCTAGGCCTTGCGTCTTCGTCCGTGTCCGTGGGCATGTTTGGCCAGAGAAAGGGGAAGACCGTTGCATCATCAGAAAAACGAGTTACAATATCTCAAATTGAGTTGCATCATCAGAAAAAATGAGTTGCGATATCTCAAAACCCGATTGTTTCAAACACTAAAAGAACACATTGCATCGCAACATTCAAAAAATACATGTTGCAACATCCTCATAAATGACTATTGCAACACCAACGTTGTCTCGTATAAAGTGATTAATAGTTTTGAGTTCACTACTGTATAAATGACTTGGTGAGATAGCTCTAGGATTTTTAGAGGCCGGCACAAATCTATGTGTCTCTTAAAAGATGTAGTGACTTTAGAGGTGGGGAGACCATTTTCAGAGGCACAAAAAAATGACCATCTCTATAAATTCATAACTACTCCCTCCGTTCCAAATTGTAGTTCACTTTGGCTTTTCTAGATCCATTTGTTTTACTATGTATCTAGACATAGTGTATAACTAGGCGCATAGCAAAATCAATGTATCTAGAAAAGCCAGAGTGAACTACAATTTGGAACGGAGGGAGTACTTCTAAAAATTGTGTCTATTTTGAGAGACGAGCCTCTGAATAATCAAATGCCAAAGTGAGCAGTAGCCATGTGGGACCACCAGGGTAGCTGCAGGTGCTCCCCAAGTTTGGATAGGACCACACGTACACGCCCACAGTGCATAATAGAACTGCATGCACGACATCACAGATCAGACCATGGTGGTTCACATGAATCGGCCGGTCCACCAGTTCCACTGGTTTTTATTGGTTCGATTACACATACGGTCTTTTAAGTGAACCAGGCTAATTTAAGCTCTAGTTTGTTCTTTAAGCGGTCGAACCACCGGTCCGGTTAGGTCCAAATAACTAGGCTTAAGGGCCCTACCTCTATTCAAAGATAGAGATTGATAGCTTATTACCAATTTGTGTGGCCCATCTTGGCCCAATATCACTCTAGTGAAAGCAGTATTTTGGTTTTGCATGATTGAGAAAACTAACTGGACTAACTATTACTCTAATGTTGTGATCGAGAAAGGTTAGGTCCACATCCAAGGAAGAGCAAGAATTCCATGCTCGAGAATAGAATCACTCCACACATAATTTGTTCCCCTTTATATTCATTGTGTAGTAGGTACATTACACTATTCCCTTCAGTGTACTTGAGTTCTATTGGCTTCATTGTAGCTTTGTCAACACTAGTTTTTTTTGGACTTTATTGCTAGCTTCGTCAACACATGTTAACTAAAGACATTTTGATGAGCTCCTATATAAGGTTACTGATACAAGGATCTTCTTTGTCTCATATATAAAATGTTACATCTTGAAGCCCCTAAGGGTATGGACATCTCACATGTGTTGTATATGCTTGCATTTGAGACCACCTCTATACCCTTATTATACTTATAAATGTTGACATTATTTGGCCACACACATTAACTTGAACTAAAATAATGTACACATGCATTAATTATTGATGCTTCAATATGACATAGCTAGCTACCACAGTTGTACTTTGACATGTGCCAGCTTGATCACACTCTCTACTCAGTGGAAATTGGGTCTATCTTCAACTATCATGCCCCCTCCTGGGTTGCTACTCATTCTTCTTGGTCTGCTAAATTGAATAAGGAATATTGTTGTCAATTTAAAGTAATGATGTTTATGAAATGAATCTAGTCTTATCTTTGGGGAAGAGAGGACCTGCTTGTTCTTTGGTAGCCACCATCGATCCTTATTTACCACTTGTGATGGCACTAGGATCATTAATTAGTACTAGAATCTTTAGTTAGTCCTGATGGTCCAGATGCTGAAAAAGAAACATGATCAAAAAATGAATTAGAACCCTTGAGAATGAGTCATGATATGTTTAGGAATAAAGATTACATTGCTATACAGAGGTGAAGAGTGCAAATTAGATAGTGCACCTTTGTTATTTCCCATGGCATCTTCATTAGGTGGAAGGAACCTTTTGTTATCCTCTTCCTTCGATCCTTCGTCCATACTCCATGCCCATCGAAAGTGTAAAAACTGTACCTTCATCACATTCTTAAGAATATTGTTCTCATCCTTTATATCCTTCGTAATAACCTCAATCTTATCCTTTTCTCGTCTTGCATCCTTATTAGTAACCACAATTTCCACATATTCAATATTATGCAATTCTGAATGGATATCCTCCCATTCCATTGTGAACTTCTTGAGATACCTTAGACGTAAAGTCCTCGATGGAGGTTGATTTCTTTGTGGAAAACCTTTTCATGTCCCCACCTCTTAGGTACAACTTTTTGAGCTTCTCATGACTTTCAAGTTCTAGTTCTTCCTTGGGGTAGCACCGAATGTCCAGTTTCATGAGATCTTTTGGCAACCGAAAGCTAGTCCATCTCTTAACAAGATCATCTCGCTTGTCTGCGACTTTTGTAGTTTCACCCTCCAGTATGCTTGGTATCTCACTCCATGTAATTGTGAGTTTTTAGAAGGTCGGTGAGGTCCTTAAGATCTTCCATCTCACCCTCGGCTACATTAGCATCGGTGGTGATGCTAACATGTGAGCTTTTGAAGCTTCTTCAACTTTTTGAGGTCATGTATCCGGCACGCCTTGTTCCTTTTGTGTTCCAGTTCGCGAACACGAAGCCCTTGAACACCCGCAACTCGTTAGGGATGTGATACCTCGGCCAATGTGCTCCAACATGTAGCTTTCAGTGAGATCCAAATGGGTAAGTTGTTTCAATTGTGTGATGACACTTGTTTTTATGGAATTGTTGTTTGATGATATTGTCACTTGCCTCCACTTTGACTAGGTTTTGGCAACCTCGCATGTCTAGGATTACAAGTCTCTTAAGGTTTTCGATTCCTTTTGGGAGCTCCGTTAGCCGTGATAGCCCACGGAGACCAAGGTATCGGAGGTTCTTGAGCAAGCCGATGGCATTCCGTGACTCCAGTCCATCCACCTCCATGTATGTCTTGTCATCAACATTATTCCATCGACCAAGTTGTAGCACAACCAAGCATTCAGCAAGGTGAAAGAATGCAGACCTTGAGATTGGGTACACATGTGCATTGACATTGAGGATCACTCGCTTTCCTTCAAATAATGGTGGAAGCTCATCGGGCTCTGAGTTGGGCTTGCTGTTTTGTTGTCCCTACAACAAAGTGTATAATTACCAGGAAACATCATTTTTGTGGACATTAGTAAGTACATCTATATCGTTGTAATGTAGTAGTACATACACAATTAGAATTAAGGTGGTGTTTGGATCTATTGCCATGTGCTAAACTTTAGCACTAAAGATTAAACTTTTTTAGGATCTCCTTTGGTGCTGAAGTTTTTAGTCCATATTGTAGGTGTTGGGACACTTTTAACACTCCTTTAAGTACTTCTGTTTTGGATTCGGTGCTAAAAAAGATGCTAAAAGTGAAGTGCTAAGTATAGCGCTTGGATCCAAACAGACCCTAAGTTCACCTAACACATTAGGCATCTACTAATATAGTGGGTTGCTAGCACCGACACGTTAAATTGAGCAAAAGAATTGGGTAGAGTGAAAGGAAATTATGCATGACCATATTGACGATATCCGAATATTGCTATATTTTCAAAACCCAATGCCATCAAATTGCATATTAGGGCTTGTTTGGATATACATGCATTTATCTCAATGGGCATGCAAACAGAGCCTTAGGGTTGGCTGAGTCATTTAGATAAGAGTAGAGATCTTAATATGCATGCATGACCGAGCCCAGGATTTGGGGTCTATGTATTCAAAATTTTCAAAGGGCGAAAAAAATGTTTTCCATTCTAAAGCATAGATTTATAGAACATAATTAAATACCAAAATGGAATTATGAGATTGGGATTTTTGATACATTTACATGTTATATACTATGTATATAATTTTTTTGCCAAAATTTTGTGTATTCAGTTGAAACCCATGGATCAATATAGGGCCCACCCTGTTAATATGTCGTTCGATAATACGAAGACACGGATGACAATATAGTAATAATTTAGCCGCACACGCATAATTTACTCTTCATTTGTTGCTAGGTGTTAGTTTACACATTGCTTCGATAAAATATAAACCAAAGTGATCCCTTAAAAAAGAATCATATAAGGTACCCCTTAAACCTATTTCTATGTTTCTTGCATCTGTTAACCTAAAAGTACCATTGTCCCTTGCATTGTTTCTATGCTTTTCACCTAAATAATGCCCCCTCCATCCCAGAATGGTCATAATATTTTGTAAAAGGAAAAGTTAAATTCACAATTTTTAGAAACAATTATTCAAATTATATACGGGTTTATAGCATATCAAACTTGCATCAATATATAAGTGCCTGAGTGGTTACTTTGATTCTTTAGGAAACGTTGATACACTGTACGAGGAATTATGGATCAAAAATATATTTTGTTTGACTTTTCTCAGATCAAAACACGGCAATCATTTCAGAACAGAGGAAGTAATGTAGGTTTCTTTTCTACTATGTGGCAGAGTCTTATGAACAGGAAAGAAGAAAAAGAAAACAGATATCATGGCATGGAAGGCCATACATATATAATAATAATATCAAGAATGTGAGGAAGAACTCGAGGAATAATTTTGCAAGAGTCGCTATATGCAACAAGAGATCAGACACTTCTAAAATCTAACATCATATGCATTTTGACAAATAAATTGAAGTTCAAATTATAGAATGGATTGAGTTTCATAGATTCGAGAAAGTGTTGATGAATTGTACCTTGGTTAGCTGATCCTTAGCTTGGGTTGGGTCCTCGCCCTTCTGTGAAGGTGCCTTATCAGCTGCTGCCATGGATTTGCTCTCAACCTGTGCATTGTCATTGGTCGCCGGTTGCTGCTGGTCCTATTCGTGGAAAGGCAAAAATTTGCAAGTTTTGAAAAATATTATTCAAACTATATACAAGTTTATAGGACATAAAACTTGCATCAACAGAGTTATGTTCAAAGTGCCTATGAGATTATGTTGATTCTTTAGGAAATGACAATATGGAGTACAATATAACGGTGCCTACAGAAATCGAATTCTTGCAATGTATTATTAATAGATGTTTGAAAAGTAGACCGTGCAATTGCAATTTTGTGATAGAATAATTAATAGATTCGTTGGATCATAAGTGTTTTATGAATTGTACCTTGGCTAGCTGGTCCTTAGCTTGGGTTGTGTCTTCGTCCTTCTTGTTGGAAGGTGCCTTATCTGCTGCTGCCATGGATTTGCTCCCGACCTGTGCCTCATCTTTCGTCGTCGGTTGCTGCTGGTCCTGGACATCATCGTTGCTCTTGCCCTGCAGGGAAGGTTCCTTCGTCACCTTCTTGCTGCTTCTTCTCCCGACCAGTGACTGAAGCCGTGGCTCATCTTTCTTCGTTTGTGGCGGTGCCTCATCTTTCATGCGCATCTTCTGCAGCACGGGACGATTGCCCGGTGTGAGGCAAAGGATGCTGGAGCTGAGTTGCAGGTTCTCGGGGCTGCCCTTGTCGTCCAGCTCGGCGTAGCGATCACCTCTCGCCTGGCGCTTCAGCATCCAGTGCACCAGCGGGTTCACCTGGCAGCCATGGATCACCTTGCTGCACCAATTCTTCATCGGCACCAGGAAGCCATGGTCAGAAAGCATGACGAAGATGCCTTCGGCGCTGTCGTCAGCATCATCCCCTGCTGCTGCCAGCGTTGCGGGCGCCTTTTCCGCCACCACCACCGGCGGCAGGAGCCCGCGCTCCGCCGGGCGCTTGCTGATCGCTCCGGTGCTGCAGGTAGAACTCGGCCACCCACCAGTAGATCATGGCCTGCTTCTTCACCTCGGAGGCGAGGTCGAAGACGGAGAAGGTGAGCAGGCACTTCTGCGGCACGACGCGCAGCTCCTTGATGTACTCCGCCGCAACAAGCCTCGCGAAGGCTTCCTCGAGGATGCCCTCCAGGTGCTCTTCCACTCGCAGCCAATTCCGATGCGGCGTCGTCGTCTCCTTCTTCTCCTCCTTCTCCGGCACTGGAGCCTGCTTCTTCGCCTCTAGCTTAGCCTCGCTGCCTTCGTCCCCTGTCTTCTTCTCCTCCTTCTCCGGCACTGGACCTGTACCGGAGGAAGCCGTTTCAGCTGGCTTCTTCTTCTTGGTCAAGGCCAGGATGAACTGAACCAGCCTGCCTGCCTTCCGAAACTTCTTCAGCGAAGCCGAAGGTTGCTCGCCTTGGAGCTGTGGTGGTGGTGTCTTCCTTGCAGCGCCATCGCTGAACTTCCGGCTCGGCTTCTTCCATGCCGGCGGCGTCTTGCTATCCTGCTCCTGCGCCGACGGCTTCATCATCTCGTCCGCTGCAGGCTTGTCCACCGGTAGCTTGCCGCCGTCCAGCGCCGCCGGCTTCGTCGTCTCGCCTTCGCCCTTGCCCGCTTCAGGCTTGGATGGAACACAGACAGCGCTGCCACTCTCCTTCTGTGGCGGTGGCGGTGGCGGTGGCACTTGCACCTCCCTGCCGGCGGCTTCTTCTCCTCCTCCAGCTCTGACGCCGGCGGTGTCGTCCCTCCGCTTTTGGGGCGGAGGAACAGCAAGCACACGGCGGCGTGGAGACACCGCCACCGACGACGCGCGGGATTCTTCTCTTCTCCTTCCTCCTCCTCGTTGACTGAGGAGGCTAGTTTCGCAACGCCGCTTTCTTTGCTTCTGCGGCGGCGGCGGCGTAGGTGCGGTCGGCAGCGCACCCTCTTGCGCCGGTGTCTCAGCTGGCGGAGGCAATGCGGCAACTTTCTGTGGCATGGTTGCCACAGGTGGCTGAGCGTCTGCCTCCGTCGTCGCTTGCTCCGGCGCGCCAACCGCAGGCACGGCTACGGCCTCTTGCGGCGGCGGCGGCGGGGTAGGTTGGGCCGGCGCCGCACTCTCTTGCGCCGGCGTCTCAGCTGGCGGAGACAATGCGGCAACTTTCTGTGGCATGGTCGCCACAGGTGGCTGAGCGTCTGCCTCCGTCGTCGTTTGCTCCGGCGCGCCAACCGCAGGCACGGCTACGGCCTCTTGCGGCGGCGGTGCGGCCGGCGCCGGCGTCTGAGCTGGCGGAGACAATGCGGCAGCTTTCTGTGGCATGGTCGCCACAGGTGGCTGAGCGTCTGCCTCCGTCGTGATTTGCTCCGGCGCGTCAACCGCACCCGGGTCTACGATCTCTTCTGGCGGCGGCGGTTGGTGATCCCACTTTGCATTGATGGGTTCCGCTTCCTCCACGGGTGCAGCAGCATTTCCTTTGCCAGGCTCCGCCATGGCTGTCTCTCTCTCGCTCGAGGCTTCAGGCCGGAGGAGGTTTGGTTGAGACTGTGACAGGAGAAGGCAATGCAATTGTTTGGGAGCAAGAGCAAGAGCAAGACGACGCTCGCCGGATTTTATAGCTGATCGGCACCCACAATTCCTAGCTTACTTGGGTGTCAGCTTTCCTGATACCTTGCTCTTGCTTGCTCCGTCGACGTAGCTTTGCACCCCCACTGCTACCCAAGGATGCTCCCATGGCTTCTGTGTTGCACTTTACATCTTACCGTTCTGAATCAGACATTCAGACGCTGTAGTTTGGTGATTACTTTACAATGTAACAGTGCTCTGTTCTCCAGGATCTTACCTGCAGCCCAATTGGCCAAAGCAATAGCACAAGTCTTCAGGTTGCAGATTCACTGGCAACGATCTGAATACCAGTTGTAGCCGAGACTCATGGAATCAGAAACGGTTGCTTGCAGTTGCAGCTGGTATAGGAGTATGTTTCTTGCTGATAACAGTTCATATTGAAGTGTAGTGTCAGCTTAGAACAAATCCTTCAACTCCAGCTTCAGCCTTTGAAACCTGCAAGCAAGCATTAGATCCTTGTTATTGGTGCGCATCGTATATTGACTAGTGCGTGGCATACACTCATGTAGCCATGTAGAGCAACGAAACCATATGACGCAAGACATCTCAAGGGACAATCAGAACATCAGTGTACTAAGTAAAGGTAAGTTGTCGTGATTCATGACCATATTCAGATCAAGCCTGATGAATCGAGGGACTAAGTTGCCATTTTAGTCGCAGTTTTTTCATGCATGAAAAGTTCTAAACCGGGATAAAGATAGTTAACCACAACACAAGGACAAAACAAAGCATATCTTTAACACAAATGATACAGAATGTCCTTGCGTGTTGGAGGAAAAAGACAAAACAAAGCATATATATATCTGTCATGGTCTCCTTTTCTTGCATTGGCGCCTCCATGTCTCCTAGGAACATGAATGATGGCTTGAGGGATTAGCAAAGCGGTGGAGTGTTTGCTATACAACGTCCAAGCAGAGAATAACTACTTTAAGCACTTATCGTGCACTACTGGATAATCGAACTTTGGTGGCGGGTAAAATTTTTTTTCCGTGGCAGTTATTCAGTCGGCCACGAATGAAGGGTCACGGAAAATAAAATCTTTCCCGTGGCGGTTTTTGATAACCCTAAATGTCCGCCACCGTAAATAATAAAAAAACAAAAAAATGAAAAACCCGGATCCAGTCCAAATGGGCCCAGATCTGGGCCGCTACCGCCGCACCGCTAGGGTTCCAGCACCACCGCCGAGCTTCGCCGCCGCCGAGCAGATCCGTGGGCGAGGCCGGATTCGCCCTCCCCACCATCGATCCGGCCACGCGCCGGTGGATCCGAGGAGGGTCGGCCGCCGCCATCGGGCTCCACGGGCGACATCAGCTCCACGCCCGCGCCGGTCCTCGACACCTCGACGCGAGCGAGCAATGGTCCTCGACGCGACGCTCCACGCACGAGCGCCCGCCCGGCCGTCGCCCGTGACCGCCGCCGGCCCGCGCCCCGGTCGCTTTCGACGCCCGCGCCAGACGGTCGGGCCTCGAGCACCGCTCTCGAGCGCCGCCGCACGTGGCCGCCGGGAAGGGGAGCCGCCAGGAGAGGAAGGTGGAGGATGTGGCCGTGCGGTGGAAGAGGAGGGAGCGGGCCGGCGGTGAGGAAGTGAGGAAGCTGAGTTAGGGTTAGGATTTTCTTTATATATGATGGTAAAGTATTGGGTTTATTTGGGCTACGATGGGCCTTCTGTTGGGCCTCATTAACCGCCACGGTTAATCAATTTACCGTGACCTTTTTAATACCGCCACAGTAAATGAAAAAGATCGCCACGGTTAATCGAGGGGCATTTTCCGTGGCGGTTTTCTCAAATGCCTGCCACGGAAAATAAAATCGAAACACCACGCAAAATCAATCCTGTAGTAGTGGTGTTTGCATCGAGCAAAGGAATCATCTTCTTATCTCTAGTACTGCGTAGTAGCACCGTGAAGTCTGTGAAGACTCTTTCGAGTTCTTACTTTCGATTCCACGCTCGGAATCCTAGCTATCTCTCACTCAGGTGTGTAATGTACGTTCTCTGTGCATAATCATCAGCTAGCTTTTTCATTATTATTAGGTGTATAAAAAGAAAAGCTGCAACTACATCAAAACAGGCCTGGACTAAAAGGTCCATTGAGCTGGATTACCCAGAGTAGAAGGCCCCTTTGGCTCCACGCAGAAAGCCTAAAAGATTGAATTTTAAATTGGTAGCTAGGCCCAGCAATTCAGCAAATAGTGCAAATCCAAAGCCCAACATAGAAAAAAATTGTATATATATATATATATAAAAAGACGAGCACCTCCTTCAGATCAGGTTTCTATCTGTTGATCGCTTCTCTTGGTGTTGGTGAAGTCTGGAGAGCAGCAGCCGCCTCGCTCAAAGACGAGCAGCTGCTCCCCATTATTGCACGGCCGTGGACGCCGGCCACCACCTGCTGCTCTTGCTGGTGGTCGTCGGTTATCGTGCTTTGCGCCGGCGGCCCTAGCTCCTAGGTAGGCCGACTTCCTACCCAGCATTGCATCGCCCACCGCTTTTGACGTTGTCTGCTACCATCTCATGCCATCACCAATCCTGTTTATGTCTAGAACTAGGTACACCTATCTACCAGTTTGTACATGGCTTAGGATGTTTGTTAATCACACCGTCCCCTTGGGCAAGTCCATGCATCCTTACATTTTTATCAAAGAAAACCAGTATGACAAGCCGTTTCAGGGTGGTGCACGAGAGAGTAGAAAAATGGTTTCTTTTTCTTTGCTTTACATACATCAAGGACAAATGCGACGGTGGTGATAGAGAGTGAACAATGTCAGCTATTGAAGTATATAACTGAGTTGTCACATTTACCTTTATTTGGGTTAAACTAGTCAGTGTACATGCAACTCAAGTCTTAAGATAGGAGTGGACGCAATTGAACAATGTCTATTTTATAAATAGAGTCTTTGAGTTCAAATCCTAGCGGGCACAATTAAATAAAATATAAGTGCTGCCCACTTCTATCTCCACCTTTATTTGAGGCCTGAGTTCTTTTTTCCCTATAACATCTTAAAAATGGATGAGTTGGTGGGCGCGGAAACTGCTTGTTTTCTTCTTAGGATTCTCTCTAGATTTGTAGTATAACTATTGGCGTGTTATGTTGTCCCATTCCTTGAGATCTGAACTTGGAATTGGTTGTTGGCAACTTAATTACGAGCTTTGTCAATCCATGATTATATATGCAGACTTCCATTATCTGTTCAGACATGCCGACGTCCATTTTGGTTGCTCACGCTTTTTTACTTTTTAGTGACATAATTGGGGTCCCAATTAGTGGTCAGTTTTATTCATTTTGTACTTTATTGATCCTCCTTAAAATGAAGTAGAACTATTAGTTGTGAACCAAATGAATTTGTTGATCCATTCATAGCTGATTTTGTTTTTCTCAGTGCTTCAGGAATGAAACTTATTTAATACAGACTCAGGAGTAACTTCATGAAAGGTTTAATCACGCACTCTGAAAAAGGGGGAAACTGTAACGGTGAAAATGATAGCACTGACTTGGTGCTAAAACATTACAGAACACAGCATGACAAGTTCAGCTATGCTGAGCAGAAACTGCCCATTTCTTAACCAGAGGTAACCCAGGGCTTTTAATAAAGTTATATTTGACCTTAAATGAAACGAGTTTGTCATGCATAGATATCTCCACCTATATAAATATATAATAAGAAGGAAAATTTACTGGGGCTAAATTACTATTTTTACATTTACAGATGATCTAACGGTATCCATGGAAATCTTGCTGCCTTCATCAGTAAGATGGAAGTTCACGCTTCAGTGGATACCATTGTCGCTTTGTTGCTTCACAAATCAAGAGGATTTGGCTTTTTGTTTCAGTAGTCCGACGAATACTACGAATATTATTATTATACTAAGTCTCTGGGTTTCTCCATCTAAAGGGTTCAGCTTGTGTAGAACCGCCGTTTCCTCTATTGTCAATCCCAGGTTGAGCTGATCCGCCTGCCGGTGTCTCTGGTAGTCTTGCTTGTCCTGGTGCTCTACTGCCTCGGCGATCCTAAAACCAATGACAATAGATACATAAGTTAATGCAAATGCAAGAAGACAAACTGATGAAGTGATCAGAAGATGCCAATGGTACTTGAGGAGTTAAATGGTTTCAAATGAAAAATTTCAGAGGTATTTGTCAAGATCCTAATTCAGAGTGGTTGATATCAGTAAACTTTTGCTGGGAAGTGGGAAGAATAACAAAGTACACTTAGCATCGAAGCATGAGACTTCTGCAGATCAAGAGCATAGTGATTGAATCGGATTCTCAATTGGTATCATTATATATGATCAAAACACTTCTATCACATATGACAGAAGTGGCCACTGGCCACAGGGATAGTTGACACTATATGTTGCTGCTTCACAACTGATACCGGCAGAGAAGCAACATCAATTCAAAAAAACTATAGAAATTTTCTGAAATGTAATTAAAGAATATAGAATAAACTTCACTGACTTACATCTCTATATGGGAAATCCTCGACTTCAAGCATGTGAATGATGTGCCCAATCCGTGGTCTCTTAAGAGCATCAGGGTCTACACATCGCAGCGCCACTAGCAAAGCCTTTTCACTGCTCTTGAAGAAGGTTTCTTGGGTATCTTTGGATCCACAACCCCATCTGAGTTTCGGGTGCTTACCATTGTCTTAAGCCAATCAACTAAATTAACCTGAAAAGTATGATCCGAGGGTTTATAATGCACGAAACAAGCTTGTAATATAGCATTGTCTATAAGGAGGTACATGCATGGCTAACCTCTCCTGGTGGCCTGTTATAGTCCACTGGTACCCTACCGGATATTATTTCCATAATAAGAATTCCAAAACTATATATGTCACTTGTTTCATTCAACATTCCAGTCCCTGCGTATTCTGGAGCAACATACCTGTGATGAGTGAGAAGGAAATCAGCACCCATCAGTCACAGCCACCTAATGTTAATAAAAGCCTAAAAGTGCAGCGGACAGAGTCTAACCCGAAAGTTCCCATAACTCTTGTAGTGACATAACTCCTTTCTGAACCCAGAAGCTTTGCAAGTCCGAAATCCGAAAGCTTAGCATTCCAATGCTTGTCCAGAAGGATGTTGCTTGACTTGACATCACGGTGAACCACTTTTGGTTCAAGCCCCTCATGCAAATACATTAACCTACATGAGGGTAGAATTTTAGTTAATTAAACAAGTAGAATGTCAGTTAAACTCAGTAGACCAAGAAGAATAAGCTGACAGCACACATACCCTTTTGCTATTCCTAGTATGATTTTCATCCTGTCATCCCAGGTGAGAGGGCTCAGGGGCCCAACATCTCCATGAAGCCATTGTTCTAAGTTCCCGTTATCAACATATTCATATACAAGCATCCTAACAAGAACCACAGAAATAACATATGTTAGTATTATATCAACCAAATAAGCTAAACAAATGGTCTGCACACGCCTAGCATACCTCTGATTACCCTCGGCACAGAATCCTAGAAGGCGCACAAGGTTCTTGTGTCGCACACGCCCAATTGCTTCCACCTCAACCTTGAATTCCTTCTCTGCTTGCCCCCTAACAAGTCAAAGGGTACAAAGTTTATAAATTTTATCAACACGCTGAAGAAAGTCGGTCATGTCAAATTTCCACAGAATTCAGTCATCTTGTTAAACTATGCCTCTCAAAAACCAACTCAAGCTACTATCATAAAAACACAAGTGAAGTGTCAGTGACAAGTTTCTCCAATTGATATGCAAAATGAAATCCTCCTGCTGAAGGTGACATCTAAATTCAGCATTGGCGAGTTCGTACTTGAACAATCAGTAGCCATGTGCAATCAGCACAATGGCAAGCATTTTAAAAATTCAGCACTAACATGCCACTGAAAGTACAGAGTACTCCTAAACTAATCAGCTAAGCTGCAACTTCGGATAGTCAGATGCGAATGCCAATTGAATGCAAGTTTGCGGTCCATGAAGTTAACATCTACTGGAAGCTGGTTCGGTACCTGTTGTTTAGCAAGTTCTTGACGGCGACCTGCGTGCCGTTCTCGAGCACGCCACGGTACACGATCCCGTACCCGCCCTCGCCGATCACGTTCCCGTCGGCGAACATCCCGGTCGCCGTCTCCAGCTCCTTGAGCGTGTACCAGTGGCCCCACCCGAGATGGGACACCTCCGGCACCGCCGGCGGCGCGTGGTCCGCGGCGCCGCTTCGCCCACCGCGGCTCTCGCCGTTGCCGCGCGGCGAAGGCCCGTCTCTCCGGCGGCTGGGGTGCTGCTCCTGCTGCACCTGGTACGTGACGTGATGCTCCTTGCCGGTCACGATCTGCTCGGAGACCGGTGGCGTGGGGAGCTGGAGCACCTGCGCGAGCGGCGTCTTCGCTGGGGCGGCGGCGGCAGCGGCGGCGTGGGGGGGGGACTTCTTGGATGTCCTTGGGCGCCTTGACGTTGGCGGGATTCTTGGGAGGCGCGGTGGTTGGGAGCACCTCGGCGGGGTTGGGCGGCCGCTGGCGCCGGCGCCGGCGGAAGGCGAGGAGGCAGAGGACGGAGATGAGGACGAGCAGTAGCACGAAGGCGGCACCGACACCGATGCCGACGAGCACCCACATGCGGAGCCCGAACACCAGCGTGCTCTGGGACAGCTGCGTGTCCGACATGGGAGCAGCTGGCGGAGCACGAGACGCCAGGGCGACGCCGCCTTGGATGGAGCTTGTTGCGAATTGCCTTGCCGGATCTTCCTCGTGGCGGAATTAGGTGGCGAAGCTCCAATTCCACGGCTCAAAAACAGCATTGCCTGAACTGAAACTGGGGGCAAGCAAAGCCAAAGCACGGTGGATTTTGCGAAGAATCGGGCGGTAAAGATTGATTGGGCTCGGCTGATGGAATGGAACAGTGTGGCAAATGCAGCAGCTCTGTGCACAGTAGCTGAATTTGGGTGGGCAATCGGGTGGTAAAGGAAGGAAGAGGGGGCTGTTGTTGGTGACAATGTGGTTGTGATTGTAAAGATTGGATTTGTTTGGGGGAAAAGTGATGGTTTGGTGTGATGAAAATTTTGGATTCTGGTTGTGACTGGAGACCAGAGATGGTGTAGCTGGTGGTGGGCGGCTGGCGTGATGAGGATGGAACCCAGGGGAGGGGCAAAACGAAGAACACAGGAGAGCTGTTGATGTACTGTACTACAGTAGCAGAGATGTGGCGGAGCGAGAGAGTGACTTGTTCTCTCTCGGAGAGGAATCAGACGAGGAGTCGAGAGGAGGAATGGAGGGAGAGTAATGCGAAGTAATGAGGGTGCCGCTCCTCTGCATGCATGGCAATGGCATGGATGGAGGTGGAAGAGAAAGCCAGCAAGCAATGAGGAGAAAAGAATAATAATTCGAAGGAAGAAGAATTGGGCATCTGAATGATCTTTTTTTCTTGGAGATGATGAGGTGGATGGAATACAGTCAGTAGCGCGTAGTACTGATAGTCTACTGGAGGAGCTGGCATGAGGTAGGGAGAGCATGTTGCATGTTTTCTATTTTTTGTTCTTTCAAATGTCAAATGTGTTGTGTTGTTTTTGCAGGTGTTATTGTGCTAGAGGTCCCCCAGCTAACAATGTGCACAGCATCGTGCAATTAGCTGTCCGTGTCAGGGAATAGATGCTTGCAACAATAAACATACAAAGGACATGTTCGTAAGGAAGAGATTTATTGCTACTTGGTCCGAATCTCACGTGTTTTTTCAGGTCTTAGGTTGAGAGAAATATATCCCTATAAAAAGATAAGGCCATGTTTGAATCCATTTTTATAAAGGAAAAAAAAATTATTAATTTGCTGTCATTACATTGAGAAGATACAATAAAAATGAGTTGTCTTCCAGCATCTTCCAAAGTACACAACCACAAAGAAGAAAGTCTGATACTCTAATGACCACCAATTCTAAGACTAGATCGCCACTCATGAGACTGGGAAAAACGTCGTAGCCACTTGTATCAATTGTTGTCATGCCTTCAACACCAAAGCCCGTGTGAAGGGCTCTTGGAGAATAACTCATCTAGCGTGAGCCAATGGATTACCAAAAGATACCTGCAAGGGAGGGTAAATAGTTTTTTCTCAAAAACTAAATCATTTCTACATAACTAAATTGACCAAAAAGTAGCTGTTGCACCCAACATAATTATAGGTTTCAAATCCTTCTGAAAACCTCGAAGCCAACCCTTTAAGAAATGAGGAATACTACGAGGCTGGGAGAGCTTCAACGCAACATGCAACCCCAAATTACCTGTGAAAAAGCACGAAGGGCTTTTTTTGCAATATGTCAAGCCAAATTTACTTTCTCTATTCTAAATTATAAGTCACTTTGATATTTTTGGTGCATCGATTTTGCCATATATCTAATATAAGATGTCATATCTAGATACATAGTCAAATGGATGTACGAAAAAAAACCAAAACTTATAATTCAAAAGAGAGAAAGTAGCTAATTAATAGTTAGCTCTAGCTAATATTATATGAGCTATTAGCTAGCTAAATATTAGTAGATAATGAATCCAGGACCTTCATTATTTTCTAATAGTTAGCTGGCAAATAGCTCATGCATATTTAATGAAATAGGTTGGCTATTTTGCTTGTCATTAGTGACTATTCTCTCTTACTTTTTTCATGTCGGTCAGATCTAGCTAGCTAAATAGCTAACCATTACGGACACCCTTAGCTAGCTAACTATTAGATACTTATTAGCCGGAGGACTTTAGATACACAACTAATGAAAATGCTATTAAGATAACTATTAATTTGGTGAACCTAGTAAGGTAGTTATGTATTATTATATATATATGTAAACATCCAGCTAACAGTTAGTAATTTTATTAGCTGCACACATGATCTAAATAATGAATGGTCCTAGTCTCTTAGGCAAGATATTTGCCATATTGTCAGTTCCAGCGTTCAGGTTGATTTATTTTGCTATTCTTTCATTGTATGATATGAGTACTTTTGTGCCCATTTGCAGGACCATTTAGCATCATTTGCTGGCCAACTCATGTGATCGGAGTTGCTCAATAAGCATCTAGGTCAATGGTGTGCCCGCCTCCTGTTATTTTTTTAGAGAAAAGGTCTCTTCCACTTTTGTATTACCAAAAGCACAAACGTTTACAGCACTGTAACGGTGTGCCCACCAATTCAAACTCAAAGTCTAAATACCGTAACCAAGCTAAAGCTCAGGAACAACTGAAACAGACAACTCATGCTAAACCAAAATGTCCGAGGCCAAGCAGAACATCTAGTTGAACCGACCCCGGTGTCCACTGTAGTTGTGGCGGCAAGCTTGACCTGGCTTCCAGCTGTTGCGTGAACTCCTCCACTTGCCTTCTAGCATCCACCTTGAACAGGAGACACCATCTTTTGATCATCCTTGACACTTGCAGCATCAAACTTTTCATCCCTGTCCAAACCACACTCTGAAAGCACATCTCATTTCTTAGTTTCCATAAGGACCACAACACATCAAAAATAACAACTTTAACAACTACATGTCGCTTATGCACACTATCCACGGCCTAACAATGGATTCAAAATTCTCAACAATATTCAAGTCTAAGATCTCACTCACTATATTCTAGATATATTTAGCCACAAAGCCATCGAAGAACAAGTGCATAATTGATTCATTTTCAGCACAAAATAGACAAGAAGGATCACTAGCGGTTCTTCTTTTTGCTAAATTACCTGTTGTAGGTAATCTATTATTTGACAGCAGACACAGCCTATGGGGAACTACTAGCTTCCAAACTGAACTTACAAACATAGGGATAACACCCCTGTGGTTAATCACAGCATAAAAGGATTGTACCGAGTATTTGCCTGTAGAGGTATAATTCCGTAGAATGTGATCATCTTCGTAAGTAAGTTATAGATTCCATAATGCTACTCCTGTTAACCATTTGGAAATCTCAGACCGAATGTCTTTAATGCAATTTGGAGAACGAAAATATAGTCTATATACTCAATTCAATAACTGAAATTGAAATATACGTAACATGCAACCACATTTCCAAGTACATTCAGGAACCTCTCTAATATTATATGCGCTGGAGCGTGCTTTATTTGTCTCTTTCGAGTTGTGGGGATCAACATGACCGTCCATTTCTTTATTCACGCTTGCTATTTCAGCAGGCACCAGAGATCGATAATTGGTTTCTTCAGGAAATGGACGGTCACTACGTCACTATATATGTAGTGTAGAATATGTCAATAGCAAAATTGTTGAACGTACAAGTGATCTATTAATATGCCTACACGTGATGTGGACAATTATAAAGAGCAAACTTACTAGTAGTACAATATTATTATTGAAGGTGTCCCTAGAGAAAAAGAAAAACACGTTCTTTTCAGGTCTAGAGTATATTAAATATTGTCGATGGCTACCCCAACTAAGCTACATGATTGGTTATTACAAGCAACTACGAAGGTTAGCTGTTTAATAAGCACTGTAGATAACAGATCGAGAAGGATTAGAGAGGCAGTACAATGCCGTATGGTGCGTCGCTTGCTTTGGAAGCGAGGGATGGAAACGAATCGTGGTTAACTACCATCGACGTGGTAACAAGGTGGTGGGGCATGCCCATCATCCGATAATCAGACTTCCGCTGGATTTGCTCTGCAGGCCGCGATTTACATTGTTTATATTATATATGGTGGTTGGAACGGCAGTTGTCTCATCTCTTCACTTCACCCACATCTTGCCAACTTCATTGTTTTTACTACTAACTAATATTGATGAATTCCATCCACATTACTCTAGCATTAAGCAATCTCTTGCATTACTAGCTTGTAAAAACCCAGGATCTACTATATCCTCTGTCCAAAATTATAATATGTTTTGGCATTTTTGGATTCATAGCATTTGCTATGTATCTAGACATATATAGCATATATCCAGGCGCGTAGCAAGACCTATGAATCTAAAAAAAACCAAAACATCTTATACTTTGAAATAGAGGGAGTACTAAGCAATCACTAGTTGTAGATGAATTGAGTTCCATCCAAATTACTTTAGCGTTACTACTCCCTCCGTGTGTGTATGTGTCATGTTATCACATCTTATAATTTGAAGCGAGAGAGTAGCTTGTAAAAACAAAGTCAACCTATTACATCCTGTGGTTAGGTGACTTCTTTGGATTTTTATATCACTTTCGTGGCATGAAAAATATTCACTAGAACGATGGTGAAATGACAACAACATAATCCACAATATCTTCCATTACTTTCAGTTTACATAGTTATCACAAGATGCTGGTGGAGTTATATTTATAGATTAAACAACACATATATAAAGTTCACATTTTTCTAGTATGTCAAGACGGCTTCATCAATCTTAAAATTTATCAGGACACCTGAAGCTCGTATATGTTCCAGATATTAAATTAAAACAGAAAATAGAAAGAAATTTCAGAAGTAACGTCATTCAGTGCTTGGGAACTTCCTCTTCATCTGTGAAAAAAATGCCTCCATCCATCACGTCGGCAGTGTACTCGTCGGTAGTATGGAAATTAATCATTGTGCATCGTGATCTGATTAGAATGGTTGGCAACCACTAAAATATAGGAGTTTTTATATGTATACATATGTGGTCTATCTCATATATGCGCTCTGTCCATGTAGCGTTAGGTGGGAGAAAAGAAGCTAATTATTGGTCATATCGTCTTCTGCTTACGTCGATGACACACAATTGATTATATACCTCCCTAGCTATTTGTCCTTGTAAAACAATGGAGTAAAAAATATCTAGAACCGACACTGTGCGTACGACAGAAGGAAAACTGACCAAATAAAGCCCAATTTTGAAAAACCACGAATGACTCCAACCTAGTTGGTAAAAATAGATGGCTAAATCATCTCTAAAATAGAAAACTCTATAAAAAAACAAAAAAAGGCGAGGCTGTTAGGTTGTGCTGGACCTGTTGCAGCAGGATTGCTTCATCTAGAAACGGACCGCTGATGGGAAGTACTTAGCTTCCTCGGCTTACCGGCCATTCTTTCATGGTGCCATTCAAATGTCGGGGCTAGTCAGCTTTGACGTACGAAGGCGCCAGCACATTTGGCTGAACTAAGGAGGAGGCATGGTTTGCAAGATAACGATGAATGTGCCATGTGTGACCAGGGAGCCCGAGCACAGACCATCTATTCTTAGGCTCCGTTTTGCAAGAGAAGTTTGGTTTCAATTGCTTCACCCGGTTGGGCTTGCGGCTATGGTGTCTGTTCAGTCTCAAGACCTGCCCTCTTGGTGGCTACGCCAACGAACATAACTGCAGCTGAAGGTCAGGGCAAGCTTTGACATGCTGCTGCTACTACTCACTTGGATGATATGGAAGGAAACAAACAACAGAACGTTCAGAGAGAGAACGCGGTCGGTGCACACATTCTGTACCGACGGATCGTGCATGAAGCTAAAGCTTGGGTGGAGGCGGGCTTCTCCACTCTAGCGGCGCGTTGCTGCTATGGTCGCAAAATCTAGTTTCAATGTGATTAACTAGCAAGATCTAGAGGCTAGGGTGTCCTTGTTGCAGGGCTCCTTCGCTTTCACAAAATTGTATTGGTTCGAACTTTCCTCTTAATAAAATACGGACCCGGTCGCAAAAAAAATGAATAACAACACTTAAGCAAATCCAAGCTAGAAAAACCGCATTTTTTATACAAATTCATATTAATCATCCAGTCCAACCCAAGAAGAGAATTGCTGGACGCGTTCATCAAATTAAGGATTAGCTCACTGACACGGATCATTTAAACAGTATGGCAAATTTAAATTTGTAGAAAAACGTATTTATTTCCTTCCATGAGTAGTCTGACACGTTGTTACTACTACTTACTTGGATGATATAGAAGGAAAGAAACAACAGAATGTTCCAGAGGAAAGCGGTCGTGCACACATTCTGTTTCGACGGATCATGCATGAAGCTTAAGCTTGGGTGGAGGCAGGCTTCTCCACTTTAGCGAGCGCGTTGCTGCTATGGTCGCAAAATCTAGTTTCAATGTAATTAACTAGCAAGATCTAGTAGCTAGGGTGTCCTTGTTGCAGGGATTGCAGGGCTCTTCGCTTTCGTAAAATTGTATTGTTGGTTCGAAATTTCCTCTTAATATAATACGGACCCGATGGGAAAAAAAAAAGATGAATAACAACACTTAAAAAAATTCGAGCTAGAAAAACCGCATTTTTTATACAAAATCATATTAATCATCCAATCCAACCCAAAAAGAATTGTTGGACGGGTTCATCAAATTAAGGATTAGCTCACTGGCACGGATCATTTAAATAGTATGGCAAATTTAAATTTGTACAAAAACGTATCTATTTCCTTCCATGAGTAGTCTATCTGGTATACATCCAGATGAAATGAGTCAACAAGGACATAAAAGTTTTTTTTTTTGAACATCATAATAACACCAAAAACGAAATTCCTGTAATAACCAACTGATGTGTTTGGTTGATGAACAGGTTATCGTTTGGCGTAGTTGAGTTCTGGGAACCTAGTTGGTTTTGTTGAAACTTGAGCAAGTTGTGCCCTAGGTCTGTTACCACGAGGGCTTATGGGAAGCAAGTGGTGGTTCATTTGTGCTTTTCTAGATATGGCTTGTGGCCATTCTCCAAAAACTGCTATCTGTACTATCTCGAATGGTTGTATTTCCGTTGCTGATAATGAAAATGGGAAACCCGGTTGGAAAAAAAAAACTCATGTGGCTTTGTTTCCTAGAAGAGAGTAATGAATCTCTTCTGAGCCCAGAAGCACCTTATATGGACTTCGATTATTTCCAGCCCAAAGAATCGATGGCCTCTTGTAGGCCAGTTTCACCCAATGGTCGGACCGGAGGGACAACAACTGGGCCCTGATGAAAGCGCTCCATGTCCATGGTTGCACCGAAGTGCCTGGAGGATGTATGTCTTGGTTGCGGACTTTGGGAGACTGAGAAGCTCATGTTCCCTACTGCTTGTTAATTAACCGTCTCTGTTTTCTTTTCCTCCACGTGTCTCGCCGTGATTAGCCAAAATCTAGAGCTAAATAAAGAGACGCGCTAAATCGTGCTAAATAAAGAGCCAAAATCTAGAGCAATACGAAGAGAGTGCTCTAGATTTTGGCTAATTCTATGCGTCCGTCAATGCAAACAGTCTCTTCGTATTGCTGGCTACACCTAATATGTGTACTGATATACCATATCTAGTTATAGGGCTATTAGTGTTGTGTTTGATGGGTTCCTCAAAGCTGTAACTGATGGAGTGGCGAGCTCGTGAGCACCTTGTTGCTGTACCTGTACGTCTCGGTCGATCAGACGGGTCCTTGTGGTGAGAGAGTCTGAGACTGAGCACCGATCGAGGAGAGGACACCGCAGATCAGACGAAGCGAGCACCTGAAACTGAAAGTGAGCAGAGCAGAGGCGAGCATCGAACAGCGCCACACCGCACACCTGCGGGCTGCGGGGGCCGGGCCGGCTCGTTCGCATGGCGTGGTCAGAGGCACAGAGCTCCTTGATTGCACTGCGGTTCGCAGTATGTTGAGTAGAGAGCCCCATCTGACGCATTGACGCTGATCTGAGAGCTAGTGGCCGCCTGAGCCGCCGGACCCAGCTAGCACCAGGTAGTGGCCGCGAGTGTTATTCTACAGGAAATCACTCGGTGTTTGATAAATGCTTCTCCTAGTAATAACGCATTTCTTGTGAGCTAGCTTGCCCAATTAACATAGATCTATCCATATATGACTCCTGTATCAATATTCAACAACAAGTGGTTGTTGTTAGTACCACCAAGTTTTCACCAGTTGTTTGGACAAATGAAGCGTTGGTTTAGTTCCAAACACATAGGGTTGTTTGTCGATTCCAAATCATAGTTTGCCACGGCTTACCTTAGACAAGGGTACCCCGCACAAAATGTATCATTCGAAAATTTAGAGTCATAATTTTACCAAAAGTAGTCTGTGGACGTTGCAGAGACGAAAGGTGCTGAGGGGGTGTTCACTTGCTGAAAAGTGCACCCAAAAAGTTATACGGTACCCGTCACATATAAATGAAGCATTAAATATAAGTACATAAACAAATTAATTACATAGTTTAGCTGAAAATTACGAAACAAATCTTTTGAGCCTAGTTAGTCCATGGTAGGATAATAATTACCAAATACAAACGAAAAGTGCTACAAGAGCGAATCCATTTCACTAACTAAACACCCCTGAACCGTGTGACTGTGTCCCCACTGTGCTCAATAAAAAAAAAGGCAAACTTCTTACAATACAAGTGTTTTTTTGTTGTCTAAAAAATATATCGTTGCTTAACAAATAGAGATGGAGTGGATGGTGGAGCAGTTTACTATTTGTTGAACATGAAAAAAAAAAAATAGTTGTTCTCCATATACAGGTTTGTGAATTCATTGCATTATTCATGTTGAACATTGTTACAAACTGGATCGCTACCGGGGTGACCGTGGGCCGGGCTTTTGGCTTTGGGGCGGAAAGGCGGCGCTAGGAGAAAGAGAGGAAGGAAATAGATTTTCTTTTATTGCTTGTTGACCTGAAAGATTACAGACCATTTACTTTTATAACCCGGCTAGTGGGACTTGTGAACCAAACATTCTCTACTTTTATAACCCGGCTAGTGGTTTCCTTATATGATTGGAATACCATTTTTATAAGCAATCCTATTTATTTTTCTAATAAGGGTCTTCCTTATAGATTGAATATCCCTTGCACACCAAAAGTTTTTAAGATAATCCTAACCAAACTCTTTCTTTATTTCCTAATTAATTACCGTTGAATCCAGCGGAAGGGAGGAGGAGGCGACGGGCGGCGTGCATGCCCGGCCAGGTGGCGCGCTACCTTGCCCCCCTCGGGTCTCATGGACCTGTCATCTTGGGCCCTATCTCCGGGCACATGACAAACATGTAGATAACTAGATATCTTATTTGCATATATAATATATGTACTGATAGATCAGAAGGATTCCACTTTTTATAACAAGTGTTGACTCCATTCATGTTGGGCTTCTTATCTTATCTTATTTCTATGTATTCTTCGAATGCTACGTATATGCTTATATGAAAATTGTATTAAAATATACCATTTTCTATGAGAGATACTATAATATTAAAGGTCTATTATGGTCTTATAATTTTGTTGGCGATTGTCATAAGTTTCCCTACGAGTGTGCATGACCGACAAGGTTTTTTTATGTCGGGTTTCCACTTTTTTTTGTCGGATGAATGCACAGGATAAAAGGAATAAAGAAGGATAAAAGGAATCTCCCGTGTCTGCATTACGAACAGAGAACTTGTTTTTTTTGACGATGAACCGACAGAAAAAAAATAGAATTTGGCCGTTGAGCTTGCCATCTCGGGTCAGTGGCGGAACTGGGGTGGCCTAGCAGGCCCCCTATATTGCATAACAAAAATTTAATTATTTATAATCTATAATTGTTCCTTTGTAATAGAATTGAGTTTGGCTTGGAAAATTCCCTCCTAAGCAAGTTCTTTGTTCGTGATAGCAAGTTGCTTGTTTCTTTTTCTAGTTTTAGCTTTCCTTTTATAGCGTCGAGATAAATAGCTACTAATATATTGATGAGAAGCATAAAAAATATTGTTCTTGTTCTCGTTTGTTCTTAGCAGCCGGGAGCAAGTTTATCGGATAGACTTTCCAGCTCACATAATTTAATACTTTTTATTTATATTAAGAGTGAGATTATACAAAACTCTTGTCTTATAATATACCTATTAATATCTTCTAGATAATATAATAATATAAAACACAACTAGGTTATATAAATCATCGTCACTAAAATACCGAGTTGGTACTCAAGACTTACAAAGTCACCCTAGACGTCTTACGTCAACGGTCAAGTCATTTATCACCCGAAAAAATACCTAGGATACATATAAAAATTGCTAGCATAACTTGGATAGTCACCATAAGAAACCTAACGAGTTGAGTTGCACTTAGTTTTTACATGTTGGTTTTGGCCGACCCCCTAAGTATAATTTATGGCTCGCCAATTGTCTCGTGTATTTCCTATCATACACCGGCCGGAAAAGTATTTTCCTATAAGGATTCGTATTTTTCTATCAACTTTTTCACAAACAGGGCTTTTCTCGTTTCTCTAGTAGTGAAAGAAAATCAAAACGTCTTACATATTTAGAAGGAATGGTGTATCTTGTGAGCAGGTGTGTAAGAGCAAAACCGCCTGGAGTTGCTCTTATGGCCCTCGCTTGTTTAATTAGTGATAGGACTTGTGGAAACAAGTCCCAAAAAGCCCTAATGTGAATTTAGGAAAAAGTCCCAAAAAACATGTTCTCATGTTTAGTTTTCAAAGGCCTTTTAGAGACTTTTTTTTTAGTCACAACACAAAAAAAGTGTAGAACCAAACCTATTGTGACCACTAGTCAAAATAAATGATACTCCAGTGTGCTTAATCACGAAAATCAAATTACAAATGCGTGCAACGAGTCAATTTCATCCTGCCTCCTTGAT
Organism: Hyparrhenia diplandra; assembly: GCA_015847255.1. Classification (NCBI taxonomy): domain Eukaryota; kingdom Viridiplantae; phylum Streptophyta; class Magnoliopsida; order Poales; family Poaceae; genus Hyparrhenia; species Hyparrhenia diplandra. The sequence goes on from JADLZK010001010.1 coordinate 153,231, forward strand.
TTTGATGTACTATGAATGACTCCATGTACGGAGCTTGTGTTGTACTATGTCGTGCCACGCACATGCATTTTCCAGCAGCTGCAAAAGTGGACCGGAGGAGACTACGTACTACTGTAGATGGTAGACGCGTGTGCTGTTTTGGACCGTTGAGTCCCCTCCTGGAGAGTGGAGAATGGTGGGCACGTAGGTACGTACGTACGTTGGCGCGCATGCACTACGCAGTCCCGATCGATCAGACGCGATGACCAATGCGACCCAGCGCTCCTGAAGCCGCGCAGCGCAGTCAGCAGATGCAGCGCACCGCATCGAACAGGACTGCGCTTCAGCCCAGCAGGCAACTACCGCGGCGGCCGCAGGCGAAGCGACGACCGTCAAAGGCAATGCCAAGGAGGGGGGCCGGCCGGGACGCTTTGCTTTGCTTTCCGCGGCCCCCGCGACGACAGGGCCTGCTGGTGAGTGACAGGCGACGCAACGCCTATGCCGGCCCAAAACGGAGGCGGCACGCCCGCTCACGCCCGCTGCCTGTTCAATTCCGCGATGGCATGCCACGGTCCACCACGCCGCTCGCTCGCGGCTTTTCTCCTCTCCGGGCGCGACGGGACGGGGCTCCTCCTCGCCTAGTCGCCGCCTCGGTCCACCACCACGCCACGCCGCGCCGCGGGTCTCCGCTGGTCTCCGCTGCTTGCCTCCCGGATCGGAGTCCCTCCCGGGTCGCCCGCCTCCTGGAGCGCTCTAGCACAGACAGAGACAGAGCCAAAGGCAGAGGTGTGGCCTCTAGTGCCTGATCCTGATCGGGCGCGCAGCGCAGACGTACGCGTGCGGCCGGTACAGCGGATCTGACGGTGATCGGCGATATGATGGCCAAGTTGATGCCGCGACCGACCGTGATGTGAGAGCCACCAGGAGCCGGCGCGGCCCCGAGTGTTTTGTGTTTTACTATATTATTCCGTGCCACAAGACGGGCACACGACACGACGCTGAGGCACCGCTCACAATCAGGCTCGCAGTCAAGGTTCACAGGCCCTGGCTACGAGTATCGATCAGAACACCATTTCCTCTCGCTCGTACTCCTCTGTTCCGAGAAAACTTGCAATTCTCGCTCCCGAGAAAACAGTATTTTTAAACTGCCGGCAATTATTTATTAAAATATATAAAAATTTTATACTAAGTAATTAGTATCATCGGAAAGATCTTTAAGTCTAGTTTTTTAACAAATTTATTTGGAGATATAAATGTTGCACGTATTTTCTACAAACGTAGTCAAAGTTGAGTCAGTTTCACTGACACGCTTCCCATAGTTGCAAATGAAATGGAACGGAGGGAGTACTACGTCCAGCAGAGCAAAGCTCCGGCCGGTGGGGAGCTGGCCGGCGTCCGTCTATTTATGCAACGCCAGCCTTGCCAGGCGCCTTTAAAATCCCCCCCAGACCATCCAGTAGTCTACAGTAGGGTGGACGTGGACCGGCTGGGCTGCGTCACTGCAACAAGGCCAGAGGGGGTACACTACCAGTGGCAGTGAGTGCTAGCGTACCAACAGCTGGAGTAATCCCCAGAGGTTATTTATCTGCACCAGGCATGCACCAGCAGAAGCCCAACGTTTTCCGAGCCGTCCATGCAGGCCCGGCCCCGTGCATGCGCCAGTGCCATGCATGTGACGTGAAAGCTCCAGTCCGGCCTCAGCAGTGTCTCACACACCAGTCCATCACGAGCGCGAGACCACGACCACGACGCAGGCAGCAATGCGTGCAGCGAAACCACTGTCGGCGGTCCACTAGACTAGTGCATGGGATTGGATTGCTCCATGTCGTCGTCGTCTACTCGATCGATGTTGGCTGCTAAAAGTCTCGTCTGCAGTGCCACTGGCCGGCACGACTAGTGATAAAACCATGTGGCGCACGCCTCGGCCTGATGGGTACGCGGGTTCCAGTTTGATCACTGCACGGGCACGCTTGTTCACACCGTGGTCGGCATACCCGGACACATATGCTTATCCTAACGCTGTTTCGTTACAGTTTGTTTCTATATAAACAAACGACAGTCCAAATTAATACTACTCCAGTAGCAGCAGCAGTATCAATCCAAGTTGGCTACTGCTGAATTTGTCCTTTTTAAATAGGTGGTGTACATGATGATTAAATAATACAGTACGTACGTGTGCTTCGAAGTTGGGCTCACACATATGTCGTCACTGTACAAACTTCTATCTTTTGCTAAAAAGAACGAGTGCTCTGGCTCGAGGGTGTATATTTAGATTATCAATAATAGCTAGTTTAGCAGGGATTCCTGCTCCTCCCTTATCTAGTCTAGTTCCTTTTAAAAAGAGTAGCTTCTCTAATAGCACTCAAACTATTTTGGAAAATATATGGAACAAATAGCTTTATTCTTAAATTCTCATGGATGAATGGAAAGCGTGCACGGTGTTATGCTAAGTTGCACCACATGTGTGGGGAGATGTTAGCACAAACAGTGTTGTTGGAAACAAAGAAAAATGCCTCCCCCTCCGGGAAAGTTAAATTTACACCTAGGTGCACATGCACCCCTCCCCCCGCACACACACCAAAAGAAAAAGTCCAGTCACGTTTGCTTGCTAGAGATTGCATTCTTGGTGAGATTGCATTCTTGCTAGAGATCAAGTTATTGCAGATTAGCTTTGTTACTCTTGGTAATTATGATTTGGTGCAGCGCGCTTCCATCATCGAAGTACTCAATCGAAAATTGTTGGGTTCATCGTCGTCGGATGAGGTTCTCTTGAGGTGATTTGTGTGCAATTTAAATTAAATTCCACGCCAACCCATCCAAAGACACATGGACACACGAAGCCGCCCATGACACAGGTAAATTTCACACCAATCCATCTAACCAACATAAATTGATGTGAATACATGGGCAATCCAAACATATCCTTACGTGTTAGTTTGCAAGTGCCGTGGGATTCTAAACATATGAATTGCCACCACGTCAATGGACCAGTTGGTCAGGGCGTTTGGTTTTCACTCTACAAGGAGATATTGGGTTCGAACCGCCACTTGAGCGCTCTCTCGTCTGCCCCATGCCAAAGCATAGGTCTCGGCGTCGCCCTTATGATGACAAAGCACAGTGCGTGGGCGGCCCCAGTCTCACGTGAGCTGCGCGGTGTCGGCCGTGTATGGGTGGGGACGAGAGGTTGAGGGGTGTTCTAGACCGCTTGCGAGAAGGTCTCTTTTCTTAAGCACAATGCCCGGGGTTGTCTCCCCTATGGGTGGAGGGTTTATTTTTTTAACGTATGAATTCCAACATCACTGGTAAATTCATCACCAATCCATCCGCTACAAGCGAGGTAGGATTTGCACGTCGTGCGTCTCTCTCTCTCTCTAATCCGGCTTGTTCAGCAAAATAAAAACAAGGGAGAAGACACAAGAAAATAAGTAAATAAATAAAAGAGAGATGCAAGGATAAGATTAGCATCACAGCACACTCCTACTCCCATCGTGCAGTGGTAGTACGAGTACGACCACCAATCCATCCAAGTCCAAGGTGGCCCGGCCGATGATTCCGTACGCCGAGCGCGAGCCCCCGGCCCCGGCCCACGCCGAGCACGATGCGGTCAAAACTCGAAGCACCCGCGCCAGCTGTCCCGCACGTGTGCCGCGGCTCTTCCTCCAATCCAACGCACCCCACGAGCGGAGAGAGAGCCTGACCCCGCGCGCTGCCCGGTTGACCGGGGACAACCCGAGCCCCACTCATAGGCGCCCCGGGGCCCATCCCTGCCCTGTGGGCCCACACGCCAGGGACTCGCTCCCGTCCCGCACGCCCGGGCACGCGACCTCCCGTCGACACGTTGCGTCCACGGGTGAGGAGCCTGGGGCCCCCGCGGTGGCGTCCGACGTGTCGGCATCGGTCGGCGAGGCCGGAAGACCGACGTCGTCGTCGGGTGGGTGGCGTTCGTGGGACCCTGCAGGAATATTGTGCCCAGAGGAGTAGAGGACCGTAGGCTACGCCTCCCTGGACCCTCGTCCAGCGAGCGAGCGAGAAGGAAGGCCGACGCGAGGCTTCCAGTTCCACCGGCACGGGCGGTGGGCTTCCTCTCCGTCGCCGGGGCACGGGGGCGCGTCCGTCCGGCGGCGTCCCGGGGAGCGGGGTGGGTCGGTTTGACCGGCGGGGTCCCATGCCGTGCCGTGCCGTGCCCTGGTGCCCGGCGGACGGATGGGCGGCCCGGATTGGGCGCGGCTGCGACCGACACACGCGCGGGAAACCCACGCCCGTGCGGCTGTCCGGTCCGGGCAGAGCTGCAGGCACAGCGAGCGCGTCGGAATCCGCGGACGGAAGGACGACGGGCGTGGGCGGGGACGTCGTTGCCATTTGGATAATCTTGGGCACCGCAAGGACGGACAGTCGTACTAGTAACAGACGGCTCTGACAACCGTTATTTATACGGAGATGCCGTGGGAGACATTCACTGCGCTGCGTGCTTGCTCGATTGGTGCGTTGAACCTGCAATGTACTCAGGGTACCTTGGTCAAACACAAAACAGGATCCCCGTCTTGTGTTGCACGATCCTATTCCTCGGCCACTGAAAGACAGCTGTAGTACGTGTTTTACACTGTTGCGACTCAGCACACACAGTACAAACTAAGGTACACAGTACAAACTAAGGTTACTGTATCATCATGCTCAACGACAACAAATGAGGGAAAAAAAAATGAGGTAAACGGGTTGGAGCGGACAAATGGAAAGCAACATAGTACTCACTCCATTAATATTCATTACCCTTTGCTGTATACTCCTAATTACATATAAATGAAATATTGCATCTAAAAAACAAAACATTTTATAATTTACAATAAATACAGTACGGTATACCGTGCACGTTTATGGATAGGGGAAGTAGGAGAGTACTATTTTATAAATACAGTACGGTATATCAACTCAATTTTGTATTGAAAAAGACCTACAATACCAAATCCAGCTATTGTTTAGAGATATACGCAAAATTGACCCATCGCATGTTCCTCTCCGTAGATCGCTTGAAGAATGAGCTTGCGGGAGATGGAGAAGTAGGAGAGGAAATTGTCGAACATAGGGAAGGAAGATCTTCTCGGGCTCAACACAGAGACGCTACTAGAACCACGACCGACAAGGAAGACATTGGTGTTGTAGGTGGCAATTGGCAACAGAGTCCTTACGGCGACGTCGGGTTGGGCACACGCTCGGCGAGCGGGGAATTAGGGGTAGCGCTTGGGCGAGGGAGTCATCGAGGTTGGGCGACGACTTTGCGCGACCGAGGCATCGTGTCGTAATCGGAGGAAGGTGTCGGAGTGGCGACCGGGGAGGGAGGTGTTGGGGGTGTGCACCACGAGAATGCATGGTGTCGGGGGCCACGTTACAAGGAGGAAGATCCCTAATGTTGAGGTAGCTTCTAATATATGAGGGAAGGTGTTGGGTTTTTGGGCCCTGTGACAGAGGTATGAGGGGTCGATGAGCAACGTAAAGGGAAGCGAGCACTGTGGTCCTCTTGTTCAAATTCTATTAATAAAGAGCATTGGGCACTAGTACACAGTTGGTTTTACAAGCGTTTCCAAAAGATTTTTCGTGGCGATTATTTAGAAAACCGCCCACGGTTAATATCATGATTAAGCGTGGATGCTTTTTTTTTATTAACCGTGGCGGTTTTATAAAAACCCCGTCCACGGAAAATGAGGCCCAAAACACTCGGCCCAATAGGCCCGTTTCCATGTTCACATATTTATATCACGATGACTTAGGGTTTTCACCCACTTCTCTCCTCTCCATTCACTCTCTCCTCCTCCCACCGCGGCCTCCTCTCTTCCCCTACCGCGCGGCCAAGGCCGCGCGCTATGTCCGTCGCCCCTCCCTCTCCCCGAGCGTGGATTCGCGTCGGCGAGCAGCACGGATCCGGTGGCGTCGGCGTGCCGGGCACGCGGTCCGGCGGCGCACCTCCACCTCGAGCTTGCCATCGGGGACAGCTGTCTAGATCCACGACGGCGGCCTCGAGCTCCTCCACCTTTACCTCCAAGGCGGCGGTGGTCTCGAGCTCCTCCACCTCGACCTCCATGGCGGCGGCGGTCTCGAGCTCCTCCACCTCGAGCTCCATGGTAGCGGCGGTCTCGAGCTCCTCTACCTCGACCTCCATGGCGGTGGCGGTCTCGTGCTCCTCCACCTCAACCTCCATGGCGGCATGTGGCTCCCCTCCATCGAGATCCGTCGCCCCTCCCTCCAGATCTGCCGGCGGGAAGGCGAGATCCACCCACAGCGGTGGTGCCGGGCGACACCGGAACCCCGACGGTGGTGGACCCGATCCGGGCTTTTCGTTTTTTTTTTTTTTTTTAATTAACCATGGTGGGCATTGAAACCGCCACCGGAAATCTGGCATTTTCGATGACCCTACGTTGATGGCGGTTATGAAAACCGCCACAGGAAATCTTGTTTGCCCGCCACCAAAAATCAGTTAGGTAGTAGTGGGGGCTCTGTATTAGAAGAAGCCACTTCTAGTTGTAGCTCACAACTTAAATTAGAAATGTAACACCAAACATCACTTCCTTGAACGTCTAAATACCATAACTTAGGAAATCTGACTCCAATTCTCAATTCAAGGCTCCAATATGAACCTTGATTTGTAGCTCCTGCCGCTAGAGTCGTTCCTATAATATTACGATGATTGAGTAGGAACTCGAATTCGCGGTGTATTACCGATGATTGGAGTAGTGAGTAGCAACTCAATTTCCTTCGTTAATCAGTCCACAGATGCTTATGCATAAAATACGCAGAAACTACTGCAGTGGGCAATCGGGAAAACACCCACGACTCTCGCCCGCGCCGTCCCGTCCGTGGGCGGCTCTGAACGCAGCCCCCGCACCGCCCCCACCTCCACCCCTACCAACCACCCGGCCGCCGAGTGGTCACGAAGCCCGCGCAGCCGCAAGGAAGGTGGCGGCGGGGCCTTTCCCATCCATGCTTGCCCGTCGTAGTAGATCGGCGGGGGCTTTCCCATGGTGGCGGCTGCTCTTCCCGGTGGACTTGGTGGCGGCCTTCAACAACCGTGGTTAGTGGTAAATCCGCGACCCGGTGACCGGATTCCGCGGCCGACGGTCCCGGCTGGTCCGCGCGGCGGCGGTGCCGCCACGACCCGGTTTGCGAGCCGAGGCACGAGGCTGCGGGGCGGTGCTGGGGCGCCGGGCCGGGCGGGCTGCGAGCCTGGCCGCCTGGTGGTGGTGTCTCGCAGCTGGTGGAGGTGGCGGTGAAGGCTGGCAAGAAGGTGCGGGGCGGCGCGGTTCGGCGGTGGCCGGGAACCCGGGCGTTGGGGGGCTTCTATGCCGTCCCTCCTCCGACCTTGGTTGCCGCGCGTGGCGCCCGAACCCGCCGGTGGTGGCGACCGTGACGCCTGCAGCCTGGGCGGGTGGAGGATGTGTTTGGCGAGGAGAGACGGTTCTCGAGACGCTATCGGTGCTCCTCTTCCCCCGTGACGCCGATCTTTGGTGTGGCGTTGCCATGGTGGTGGGGCCGGGGGCGGCGGTGCTTGGCCGGTGGTGCGAGGTGGTGCCTCGGGCGGTGCCGGGCCTTTCTCCGGTTGTTGCGTTGTGGTTGTTGGTAGGAGCGTGCTTACGGCGCATGGCCGCAGAACGCGCAACAGGCATGGTGCCGACGGGCGAAAAGCCTTCATTGCCGCTTTTATCGGTTGCAATGGTGACGGCGGTCTTGGTCGTCGTTCTCCCGCTTGGGGCACCATTGAGGGCAACCATGTCCTTGCAAAGACGGGGTCTCGGGGTGAAAACCTAGTCCTCTTTGGACGTGCGATGGCGGCGCCTTTGGCGTTGTGTCCTCCTGAGGCGCCGCATCGAGGGACTTCGTCTCGGCTGGTGTCGTTGGTGAGGCTTGTTTGGTGGTGCCTGTGGCGCAGCGACGTTGGTGTTGGCGAGGGATTTGGCGGAGGGACCCGGGGTTTGGCGGTGGTTGCGGAGGTTGGCTTGTTGGTGAGGGGTCGCGTGGTGGTGGCGGCCGGGGACCTGCGGGCGTTGGGGACGGTCCTCGCCTATGCCATCCCTCCCCTCTGGACTTTGGCGGCAGCCGCGGCGGCGGCGCCGAGGGGAGGCCGGACCGGCGTGGTGCCGGGTTGGCGGGGGTGACGCAGCCGGCTACTTGCGTGGGCGGCGCGTCAATCCTCTCCGGTGTGGCCTGGCTGGGGTGTGGCGGACGAGTGGTCGTCGTTTTCCTCCGTGTGTGTGGAGCTGGTGGAGTTGGCGGTGGCGGCCGCCGTGTCGATATCCCAATCCGACCAAGTGGTATTGATGGTTGCTCGGTTGATGCCCCAATCCAACCGAAAGTGGAGCTTTCAGGTTTTACTTTTATTCCATCCGCCTGGTTCGATTAGTTGAGTTGTGTGAGTTGTTGGTGTCAAGTGGTTGCTCGCGTCGATGACCCAATCCGACCGAGGGGTTGTGGCTCGTGTCAATGTCCCAATCCGACCAAGCAAAGAGTTGAGTGGGCGCTTAGATGTGGCGCGAGTTGAGTTGACTTGGTACCTAGTGTGCGGTGGAGTAGGGTACCCTCCAAAATTATATGGTTTTTACGGCCCGGTTTCCGTCAAAAAACTGGGCCGGCACTTGCTTTTTTCTTTATTCGATGCAATAGAAATCGCGACAAATTTTTTGCCGTCCCTTGAAAAAAAAAACTACTGCAGGGCACAATGTCGCTCCACATCCACCATTACCAAATACTAGTCGTTGCCAGATCATTAATTGGCACTACATATCGATGGAGACCTCAATCGGAAATCAAAATTGACGGAGTAGAGTAGTACTAGCTCGTAGGCGCCCAGTGTGAATTGGACAGGTTTAAACGATGAACCGGCCGGGCAATGCGGCGACCGACACTTTTCCATTGACTGAAGAAACAAATATCGGTCGAGTCATCTTGAGATGAATAGCGGCGGAGCAGCGCAAACCCTGCTACTGCTACTGCAGTCCGAGATGAAATCGACGAGAGAGGACACTGCTAGCTGTGCACTGTGGTATGGAGTACATTTCAAGGAGTATCCGCCATTTGCGATGGATCGGCATCTAACCTGTGATGTGTATGGTGTTGAGTGGACAGTACCTAGCTAGCTGACCAGTGACCACTCTCTAGTACTCCTAGGCGATGGGCCGGCGCCATCTTCGTGCGTGCCCAAACAGGCTAAGCCCGTAGGCTATCATCCTGTTTCCCGTCCTCTTCCTTGCTGTACGTGCTCTGTTCCTTTAGAACCACCCAAAGCAGAGCAGCCGGTCGCGATCGTTTTCTAGTGCGCGAGGAGAAGAAGCCTTGTGGCCGGCTGTGGCGTTGCTAGCGAACAAGGCGCATGTGACCATGCATGTGTGCCGTGTTACGTTGTAGCTGGTGGGCAGGCAGACCCCGATGGATCGATCCCAGCTTGCATTGCGTCCCCGCGTGCAGGGAAAACTATGCCGTGGCTGGCCGCAGATCGCGTTGCGTGCTCTATCTACGTCCGTGTGGGTTGTAGTATTATTATTTGCCTGCGAGATACGAGAGCCTGCAGGGGATGGCAACAAGCCTTCAAGTTTTTGCTCCATCATCATCGCCTGCGCTGTGCAAGAGCGTCGTCAGCGAGTAACAATAAAATCTCAACAAATATTCTCAGATTTGTATGGCCCGCTGCGCTGTGGGCCCGGACGTGTCAGGACCAGGTGGAGGAAGCTACATGTGTCGCCTCGGCCTCGCCCCGGCCGGCCCAGTCAATTGGGCCTGCCTGACGGCCTCGGCCATAGCCAAGCCGGTTGTAAAGTTAAAAACGCCGTCGCATTGGCGCCCCGCCCGCACTGCTGCGCCCAATGGGCATCCGCCAACAACCGGAGTCTCGACCGGTGGAGCCGCACGGCCGTCCATCATCGGACTGGGAGTGGCGGTCGCCATGGCACGGACGACTCCCTTCCCTTCCCGCCGCGGTAGAAGTGGTAATGCCGTCCGTAATGGTACTCCAAGGATTCCCACTCCCAGCTCCGGTAGGATCGCCTAGTAGCGAGCAGTGCAGTGACCCCACCACGCACACGTGCTGGCCACCTCCCGCCTACTTATACCCGGCGCCATTCGTCGTCCTCCCTCCCGATCGACGGTCTCCTTCGCTTCCTCCACCACTCTCACCACCGCACCTGCAGTCAGCAGCATCCTCCCCTCTCCACCCACCACTCGCTCGGCTCAACCACCTGCCTCACGCGCATCCATCTCCATCCAAATCACACGGGGGCAGACTGCAGAACCACCACCACCACCACCATTCTTACGGCCGGGCTTGCAAGTAGAGGAATGCCGGGGAGCGTGCCGCTGGGTCTGGGCCTGGACACGGCGGGGGTGCAGGTGCCGTGGTACTTCCGGTGCCCCATCTCCCTGGAGCTGATGCGCGACCCGGTGACGGTGTCGACGGGGCAGACCTACGACCGCGCCAGCATCGAGTCATGGGTGGCCACCGGCAACACCACCTGCCCGGTGACACGCGCGCCGCTCGCCGACTTCACGCTCATCCCCAACCCACACCCTCCGCCGGCTCATCCAGGAGTGGTGCGTGGCGCACCGCTCCATGGGCGTGGAGCGCATCCCGACGCCCAAGCAGCCCGCGGACCCGGACCTGGTGCGCTCCCTCGTCGCGCAGCTGCAGGGCCCGGGCCTCCCCGCGCTCAGGAGGCTCAGGGCGCTCGCCAGGGAGTCGGACAAGAACAGGCTCGTCATGGCCACGCACGAGACCAGGGCCGCGCTCGTGGAGGCCGCCTTCGGGGCCACGAGCGAGGAGCTCGAGGCGGAGGCCATGGCGGTGCTCGCGCTGGTGGGCCTCGGGGAGGCGGAGGCCGCGGAGGTGGTCGGCAGGCCGGAGAGGGTGGCCAGGCTCGGCAAGGTCCTCGGCGGCGGGGTCGTCGCCCCGCTGGAGGCGAGGGTGAACGCGGGCGCCGTGGTGGAGGCCGCGACGTCGGCGTCGGGGTCCGAGGCCCGCGCCGCGCTGGGCGCCGCCGAGGGCGTCATGGACGGTCTCGTGGCGCTGGTGGAGGAGGCCAAGGCCAACGCCCGCGCCGTGCGCGTCGGGATCCGGGCCGTGTTCGCGCTGTGCCTGGCCAGGGAGAACCGCGCGCGCGCCGTGGCCGCGGGCGCCGCGTCGGCGCTGGCGCGGCGCGTGGCGGAGGGCGGCGCCGGGGAGCCCGAGCGCGCCCTGGCGGCCGTGGAGCGGCTCTGCCGCGCGGACGGACGGGGCGCGACGCCGTGGTCGCCGGGGCCGGCGGCGGGGCCGCGGCCGTGGTGGCGCTGGTGCGCGCCATGTCGGGACGCGCGGCGGAGCACGCGGCGGGCGCGCTGGTGGCCGTGGTGGGCGGGTCCGAGGCGCTGCAGGTGGAGGCGGTCCGCGCGGGCGCCATGAGCCAGCTGCTGATGATGGTGCAGGGCGGGTGCTCGGAGCGCGCCAAGCGCAAGGCGCAGCACCTGCTGAAGCTGCTCCGCTCCGCCTGGACGACCACCGACTGCATCGCCAACTCCGACGACTTCCTCCAACACTACTGATCCTTCCTCATCGTCCGTCATCATCAGTAAATTAATTAATTAATTGGCCTTCCATCCCATCCAATCCCTAGTGCTGTTCTTCGATGATCTGTTCCCCAAGGCGGAAAGATCGATCATTCACTCACGGGCCAAGCTGCTTCCCCGGCTTGTATGGCCTCGCGACCACCCAGTGAGCAGTGCCCGTGGGACGCCGGCGCCGGCGGCGTGTATGTATGCCGGGACCAGGATGGTAGCAGGACGGAGAGATTCTCTAGAAATGTTTCCAGTTTTGTACGTACGTAATGTTCGCAGGCAGGCAGGATGAATTCGTGATTCTCGATCGATCAATTGTAGCACTAGCAGCATTGGGTGGGTATTTCTTGGGTCGTCGGACGGATGGCAAAAGAAAATGTTTGTTTTTTAGTTTTTGGCACTTGGCCCCGGCCCAGGCCAGGCGCGCGTGCGGGCGTGTGCGTGTTTTTGGTCAGTGAAAGTACAGGCGAAGCAGCGAGAGGACTGGGGAGATTGCGCGCATTGAAAGCTGAGAGCTTGGCCGGTGTGGGTGTGGCGGAGAGAGAGAGAGAGGGAGAGGTGGGGCTGCCCCGTCCTGCAGCCTGCAGGATGCTTCTGCAGAATGGAATGTTGTTGCCGTGAAATTATCACATCCCCTCCGGCCCTCCCTCCCATCCCATTTTCCTCTGTTTCTCTCTCTCATGGACACACAAACACATGATAGGAGTACCAACAGCGGCAGCGAAAGAGAGGCGGGAAATCATGTGATTTCAACAGGAGGACCATGGCGTGGCATCAGGCCTCAGGTGGAGGAGGGGCACGGCCGGCACGGAGACGGTGGGCACGGGCAGGGCAACGCTCGCTCGCTGCTGCAGGCAGGCAGGCTCCTGCGCCCCCACCGCTTTTGACCGGATTGGTGAGCAGAGTTGCGAAGAAGACCCGCTCCATCACCACTCACTCATCATCATTAGTGCGGCCAGGGCCAGGGCCAGGCAGCATCGATCAGCCATGCACGACTTGGACCGGGGACTGCTATGTTGTTTGCTAGCTTCTCCTCCTCCTCTCTCCGTAAAGAATGGTGTGGGACTGTAGCTGCACCGGCTGCACGTACTACCCACCGGCAGGGGAGCAGCCGGGCAAAGCACGTAAATAAAGGCCGGTTCGCCGCAATCACCGATCCGTTCCTGCATGGTGTCCGTTTCCTTTCTTCTCTGGCTCTCTCCCTCCATGATTGGCACCTGAGGCTGAGGCTGTGGCTGTGCACGCAGCAGCTCCATTATTACCACCACCTCGGTTCGGTCGTCTCCATGCCCTAGCACTAGCACCGGCTGTCGCTGTCGCCGTCTACCAGTCGCTAGCACCCTCCTCGATCCTGGCTCCTGCTGCCGAGTCAAGATTGGTCCATGATTACATGCCGGCCGGCCGGCCGGGGCCTACGGTCGATCGTGCGGGACGGACGCGACGGCGATGCTTGACGTACAGTACAGTAGGGAGCACTAATCTAATCGCGTGGGGTACGGCGGCCGTTGCTTGAAAGATTAGTAGTCCATTAATAAACAAACAACACAAAGGGAAGGGGAGGGAAGGGAGAGTGTCCGTCCGCATCTGGCATCCCGTCTCCGCGAGCGCACTGACGGGAAAAAGCGCCGTGGATGGCGCGCTTCTTCCGTTGCTGCCTGCCTGGCTCGCTGTCCGATCTACGTTGGTTCGTTCGCTGGCAACAAGTGGCGCGGGCTATTACTTAAATCGTCTTGGTTTTTCTAAATTTTATGCTCAAAATTCAAGTTGTTTTAGACATGTTTAGAATACAAAGTAGTGACAATTAGACTGTATTTTTCCTTTGTTTGCCTCTAGTAAATATATAATGCCAGCTTTCTCGCTACCAACAAACTCTCTAGACTGGTTAACGCTGTGAAGCCCAAAGTGAGGAGTCCTACTAGGTTCGATCCTGCGCTAGTTGCCTTTAGACCAAGTACAGCAATTGGCGAAACGCCGACCATGTCAGCTGCGTATCCCAGGTGGAAGACAGAGAAACTTGTGCTTGGCGCTCCTGCCGTCGCCGAGCTGTACACAGAACCCAAGATTTCTTTGCCTTCGCTGAGCCCTGCCACTTTCTTTCTCGCTCTCGTTCAAGCGCTCTCTTGTGTAGAGACTAACTATTGTATCCATCAGCCTATATATAAGCCAATGCTTTGATGAGTTGGCTTGGCTTATAGCCAAGGATTATTGGCCTTGCTCTTAATGTTTGGACTCAGGACTAGAGACCAAAATGATTTAAGATTATGTACATCAAGAATACTAATAGCACTAAATTAGTATTATTAAATACACCATGTAATGTCGTGTATATTATGCTTATTTTGGTGTCATAATTATTGATGCTCTTCTACACGTTAGGTCAAATTTAGACAAAATTGACTTATGGAGGGAGTATATATAATACGTTAACACGATGCTATTAGGCATTGTTAGTTGACCTTTCGACGGATGCAATTAGGACATAAGAATATCTTCAACAGTTCTCCAATAAGGCCTTGTTGGCGTATCCACGTACCTCATGGAGTGGATTGGAGTGGAACTTGGTTAAAAAATACTCCAACCACCGCAATACATGTGGATTGAGTAAATACAAGGACATTAACATCCCTTGTCTTCATAAACCCGTTATATTGTGGGAGATACGTATTTTATTTTCCAACAACTACCCATTGGTCTCCTTTTAGCATATCAGAAAACCTCATCTCCCCTAAAATAAAAAGGGGAGTTGTATCTCCCCAATCGGCTTGGGCCTACTCCCAGTAGCATGGTGATGCAAGGTGGTATTGTTTGGTGACGATGGTAGTGAGGAGAGTGGGGAGTGCCTAGAGACAGTGTAGCAAGGGCCGGTTGGGTGGCACAACGAGGAGAACACAGAGAGGTGAACGATGGTGACAGGAGGCTCTGGGGGCGCTGCGGGTGGTGGATAGTGATGCAAGGTGGTAGTGTGTGCAGACGGCAATGGTAGTGAGGAGAGTAGAGTGCCCATAGATAGTGCAACGAGGCCCAGAATTGAGGAGTAGTGAATAGAGGAGGTATAGGGAGGTGGGGCGGTTTTTGGAACATGATCGAGGAAGTGGGCAGAGTGAGATAGAGAGAAGAGTAGGGGATTTTTTTTTTTAAAGAAAACTAATATGACACCATGTATGCATGGTTTACACATACCGGTGGAACTTATTGATGTTCTGCTTTAAAATGTTATCAATGATCTTAAAAATCCATAATAGGTAGGTCACTTCATTAATTATCACTTTTCAGTAGAGTTGTGTTGGCATATTTTAGGGCTGCTGAATGTTTTTTTTTCCTCTAAGCCCATGGACCCGACGATAGCCAGCAGGGCCAGCCAACGCCCCCGTGAGCTGCTAGTGCTAGGACGCGAGAAGCAACAGACACAAGGCAAAAGGAAATGATTTGTTTGCTTTAGCCAAACTGTTTCGTGAGATGCATGCTTTTGAGCTGTGATGATGCGGCCGCCACCGCCACCAATGGAGCTTTTCTTGGTCCGGAATTCATTCAGCCCGTGGATCTGGATCCCCGGCCGGCCAGCGCGCGCGCTCGCGCGGATCCTCTCCTTTGAACGCAAACGAACTCGATCGACCGCGCCGGGATTCATGCGACGCTTGTCGTAGCAGATACGAATCCGTGTGGGGCTTGCTTGTATGAACAAGTCGATCCAGCGCGTTCAAAGCTGCACGGCCCCTCTGATGATGCGTAATAACTTATATATATACACATACAGAGTATAAGGAGAACGAAGCAGAAAAAAAATGAGAATCTTGTCGTCATCATGCATTATCCAATGCCAATTGCCATGTTGAGACTGGGAATTCCTACCACTAAAATACTCGATGCTGACATGTACTGTCCCTCTCCCTCTCCTTCCACCGGGCGGTCCTGGTCAAAGTGATGCCAACTCCCAAAGTTATGCAGCTAGTATATCAAATGGCCAAATACCATATCCGGATGCAAAAGTGAGGAGGAGGGGGAGGTGAAGCGCTAAACTAGTCGTCGTCGTCTCGAGCCCCCACCAACCGAGACCAAACGAAAAGGAATTTGGTTTGTTTAATTAAGCGGACAGATGGAGGTTGGGAAAGACCGGCCGGGGCCCTTCCTTTCGCCGGTATCTGCTGATCGACAGGCAGCTACCAACATACCTGTTTGGATGTTAAGGTTAGAGTTAAATTGGATTATTTTTGACCCAAATAATCCAAAAGTATCCGAACACATGAGTTAGACTGGGTTATTTTGACTCTAACCCACCAAAAAGAAGTAACCTCTCAAGGGGGTGATATTTGGGTTATTTTGGTAGAGCCCACCAACCCAAAGACACACTAACTTTAAAAAGTGATTGGAAAAAGTGCTTCTAACTCTGTCATCCAAACTGGCCATGAGTTAGAGTTACTTGAGGGTTACTCTAACTCTAACCAAGTTAGAGGATCCAAACAGGCCCATTATCTATCTACTACTTGGTCTATATATCATCACGAATGAGCAGAACAAGCTAACAGCACCTTTCAGAGAGGTGAGAGATCGACCGGTTGAATAAAGTGGACAATGATGCTCTCTTTGTGCTGCTTTTGGGTTGGGTTGGGGGAGAATATATGTAATCGTTCGGTACTGTGTGTGTCCTACGCCGTGGTCTTCAGTGGAGTGCTATGCCTACGCTGCTCCCTCCGTCGTTTGTTGGCCACTCGGCCGCCTGCATGCCCTTTTGTTTTCTTTTTTCGTCAGTAGAGTATTTTTGTAGGGTAGGAGGAGGAGCACCATTTGCATTGTAGTAGTAGTTGTAGGGGAATCCACATCAGAATTTGTGCGCGCAGGAAAGACCCTATCTAGTCGTACTCCTACGCACCAAAAGGAAATTGGGAATGGAGCACTAGCAATGTGCTGCTAGTTCAGTTCCCTACACGTACTGACCTCGTCAAGCAGAACGAGCAGTGCTGTGGCATGAGATTCCTTCAACTGCACTAGTAGTTCTACTGCTAGTACTCGCTAGTGGGCAGTGTGACATACAGAGGTGTTTCTGGCGCGGTGGCATTGCATTTGTTCGGCCACTGCTGACTGTTGTTGAACAGGTCGAGAACTGATGGGGTGTGGTGGTGGTGCGCGCCACGCTGCCCTTGTTGGCCCTTGCAAATTTGCAATCCTCCACGCCTGCTGCATCTCTAGCTCCCTTTTTCGGTGCTGTTGCTGCACGCCTTGCCGTCGTTGGAGGAGCTAGTGCCTTCTGGTGTGCTGCATGCGTGCGTGCGACTTGGAGTCCTGCGATGCTACCTTAGCTTAGCTTAGCTTAGCTTAACTACCCTGTCTGTCTGCCTGTCTTTGAACGCAACTTTATTATCTGTCTCCTCCTCCTGCTGATCCATCGTTTAGTTCATTTTTTCGGAAACATAGAGTATCGTTTAGTTCATTTCTCTCATGGTGACTGGTAAGTTTATTATATATAATATATAATAGTCGGCCACTCGGCCATCATCATCATCATCATCATCATATATACTAAGGCAGGCCATGCGCTCGAGATCTGGCTGCTTGACACAAATAAAGCATGCATGGTTGCATGTGGTAGCGAGGTCCGGATGCCGGGAGCAGGCCAGGATTTGTGTATGCAGGCTCAGTACAATGATATGGCACGACGGACGGATCGACCCCATCGATCGCCATTTGTTGGATAAGCCCCCTCCCCTTGCATGTCTTCTTTTTTTCCCCATGTGCAGCACAGTATTCACCTATGGTCTTTGACTCCCCCGAATGAGGACGGAAGCACATGCGGGTGAGCGTGCGATCGAGAGGAGCAGAGGCAGGTCTAGAATTCCACCAGTGGCCGCCACATTATAGTATGAGCTGATCGATCCAGGTGACAGCCACCGTCGTAGCTGGCACCACATGCGCCTCATGACGGACCAAGAGGATCAGAGATCAGCTTGCACGGTCGATCCACTCGTTTGTTTTAACGCTAGCTATTGCTTTCTGTTTTTTTTTTTTTTTTTTTTTTTGAGGGGAAGCTATTGCTTTCTGCTAATCAATCAGACGGGACGACAAATCCAACGGGAATCAAACCAGCTTAACTGGGCCTCGCTTCTCTGCTACTATCCTCATGGGCCTTCTGTAATAGCCCAGAGTCAACTCAAAATCTGGCCCAAGCCCAACTAACCCAAACCAAACCTCGACGTATCAACCTCCATACTATAACCACCAGGCGGACCAGGGATGACACCAACACCAAACACAAGCAAATTAAATGTCCCAGAAACTTACACAGTTCATCAAACTGAGACGATGGTGACATACTTACGGCACGACCAGACGATGCAATGCAGGGAACTTGGCATGCGCACACAGATGCGGCGATACGGCAACACCGCCATGGCTCTCTTCTCCATCAGTTACGACCGGACTTGCAGAATGCAAGAGAATCACATCTATCCATCGACCTGCAGCAAAGCACACACAGTGAACAGCAGAAACCATGTAAGGCCTCGTTCGGTTAGGGCTGGAACGGCCTGGAACACGGCCCGTTCTCGCTTGGAATCATCAGGCCTAGAATGAAATCAGGTCCAACCCGAAATGGATGTTCGGTTCAGCCCAAGCAGGAATGAAATCATGTCATTCCAGGCCTTTCCACCCTCTTTTCAGCCTGAATTGGATTCACACCTAAGGACACCTCGATTTGATCCAAGACCAGGTTTCAGTGATCCACTAGGATCCACTCAATCTGGCCCAGGAAAGAAAACGGGCCTGTTTATAAATTGGGAAAACCAAACGAGGCCTAAGTGAACCAAACATCTTCAACTTTATTAAAGCAGTTCAACAGCAATTTACAAGACGGTGGCACGATAATCACAACACAAAGAAACGTTGTAAAGCAGCGTCCGCAAGGTTTCAGTTCTCAAACCTTCAACAACTCACACAGGTGCTAAATAAGCAACAAACAAAGTTTATTTATTTCGGATTTCTCGATCGCTCCAGACTGAAATTAAGCTGCAAGCGGATGAGCAGATCGATGGCACTGGCAGGCCAGGCATGCATGCAATGGCACGCCCCTGAGACCTTGACGGCGGCTCCGGCCTAGTTGTTGCTGTTGCTGCCGTGGAGCCTGTAGATGATCTCTGACACAGCCCTCTGGTACACTTCCTCTGACGAACGATTCTCACCATTTGTTCTATTCACCTGTTAAAGATACGAATAATTGTTATATTACTGAGCTTGTGAGATATAGTATATGGCACATATTCAAGTAGCAAATACAGTAGCCTTAACAGTAAGTGAACATTCAAATGGTGGTATGCTGCTACATTAATCAAACTGGTAATAGAAAAAATAAAAACCTCTTGGCAAAATAATAGACTCCTTTATCTATTTGGACAAGTTTCTAACATTTTTCCTGTAAAAATCGAGTTTGACCATAAAGCAAGTTACATAATAGTTATTATTCCTATAAACCACAAATCCACAGGGGCATTCAAGGTATGTGAAAGGTATCAAAACTTGGGTCATCTTTATTCCTAATTATAGTGATATGCTTTTTGTACTTTGTTATGTCAACTTCCTAACAAATCATGTTTTCCATACACATATACACGCAACCAAAAATATGGAGCCTCTAACATACAATTTTTCTAGTAGTTACGGAACCCATAACCATAGTTGTTGCATGTTTGCTTGCAAACCAATATCTCTTGTTAAAAGGATGAGACTGATTAAGGAAAGGTAACCACATTTGTCGACTAGTTTAGCTAGATTTATAGTATGATCGATATCTAGATCACCTTTTATCATTAAAGCGCGACAAAATAAAGCTCTAACGTACTACTTCTGTGTGGTTGCTAGAACAATGCAGCATCAACTTATGTAAATCGTGTCGGTATTCGGACCACCCCCTTCTTCCCATCAGACATAGTACGACAAAAATAAACCTCTAATGTATTTTCTTATGCTTACGTAATGAAACCTAGACTTATATAAATCATGTCGGTTTTTGGACCACCTTTTTTCCGTTAAATGAAGTGCGACAAAAGAAAACCCTAACATGGCCTAATTTAACACTATTTTGACCTATTTTTTTGTCGTAGGCTTCAAGATCCGCCCACACGAACCCTAATTTAACGGTAAAAAAGTATCCTTTTCAAATTCAAATACAACGGAAAAATAGGTGCATTACTTTCATTTCTAGGTCAGATCAAATCCCGTCGTTGTGACAAGAGGATTCGCTTATAAGAATGCCAACCAATTGCCCAACGTCAACTCATATAAGCTATGAAACCAGGAGGGACAGAGGATGGATGGAGCAGGACTAGCTATACATACATGGGCATAGATCATGAACAGGGCCCGAACGTTGTTGGCCGAGATCTGCGTGGTGATCACGTCGATCCCGTGGTTGTCCAGCACAGACATCACTATGGTCAGGGTGTTGGGGCGCCGTGGCACGCACACGCTGATGTAGGCATGATCGTTGGCCACGGTGAGCACCATGTTTTGCCCTGACCATGTCTTGAATCTGACTGGTGGCACTGGTACGGCTGGAGCAGCAGGCGACACTGGCACACCGCCCCAGTGTGCACGCGGGGCGTCCGAGGAGCACAACGCCGCCATGCCCTGCGCGGTCTGGGGCATCATCGTTGCAGAGAACGAGGAGGAGGAGGCCTCACCCCTAGCGGCGGCCTGCCGCGCAAGCGCCTGCTCCAGCTTCTGCTTCTCGAGCATGGCTGCCTTCTCCTCAAGGAACTTGATGTACTGGATCGCCTCTTCCACAATGGTCACCTTGTCACTCTGTCAGATCAGAAGAGATAAACAACAGTAGATTAATCATCAGATCACGAGAGATTAGATGACATGCTTATACGTGTTCCAACTTTCAAGCCCTAGTATGTATATGCGCTTAGCTTCGCAGGATTGAGACTGGGAGCTTTGATTTTACCTTCTGAGGGACGTGGGGCATCAGGTCTTTGAGTGACGTGAAGAGACCCTTCATCCGCTTGCGCCTCTCCCGCTCCTCCAAGGCGATGCTGTTGACGTTGAGCTTGCCGTCATCAGCAGCGGCGGCCATGCTCTTACCCTTGTCGGCGCCGGCATCGGCAGCAGGTACCTCTACCACCATCTCCTCCGCCTCCAAGTCCAAGCGCGGCTTATCTTGGGTGATGCCGCCCGCGGAGTCGCGCTCCTCCATGTTGAGGTCAGGGATAAGGTTCTTCTTACCCATTCCGGCGCCGGCGTCCATGGTGTCCGTGTTACCACCCGCCGAGGAACCACCACCGTTGCCGTATGACGGACCAGCGCTCATCAGGGCGAAGCAGGCGACAGTGGTTGGTGGTGGTGCGGTGTCGTCGTTGTCGGAGGAGGCAGCGGCAGCGCTGACTTGGTGGCCGTGGGGTCCGTTCTGATCCATGGCAGCCGCAAGCAGGCGAGGCCGTGAGGGCGAGGACGGCTGGAGGATTTTGGACGAGCGAGGGGATCGATCGATGGTGTGCTGGGATTTTGGATGGCCGTCGCCTGGAGGCTTTATTTGTTAGTAGAACAAAGTTACCTCACCATGTTGTCTTTTTCTGGAACTTTATTAATCTCTTCCACAGATGCGTGCACGCGATGACGCAAAAAAAAGAAAAAATTACAGTGTAGAGGACGTGACGACGTGTAACGTCTCTCCAGGTGGATTATAGTTGTCTTATATGGTAAATCCGGCTGTCTTTGTTGTTCACTGTGACCTCAACTCCAAATGCTCACTCAGTGCTAGCAGTAAGATTATTCAGCAATGAGTAATGGCTTACGATATTAATATAGATTTCCTTTCAAACAAGGCCACACAGTATATTTACAGCTATCTACTTTGCTGGAGTTATAGGCCAAACGATAGATAGATACAGGTGCTTAGTGCTCTAGATGGCCAAGCGGTGACACATTCTTGAACCGTGCATTTCTGTGAGACCTCTCTCTAATCAGTCTTTGTTCAGAGTGTATGGATCCAGATTCCTTAATTTCGACGACTGACCAGTAAAACATTCGCGTGTTGGCGTGTTGGCGTGTGAGCATTTTCATATACAGTGTTTTTTAAAATATAAAAACCACATCTATCCTACTTTAGTAACTGACCACAGCCGAAAATCGGGTGCATAAATCCAAGCGAAACCACGTCGTCAGTCTTGATCACCATAGAACAAAAAGAAAACCACGTCCTTCTCCTCACTCTTCATCTTACTTGTGTAGTTGTGTTGTACCAGTACTGCAAGCATACAAATTCTGTTTTCACTTTACAGCCACAGCAATTAATAAGCAAGGATTCACGCAGGGCGCCCGACTGTATCTCCTCGCCAACTTTGCCTTGTTGCCTATCCCACCAAACACACCTGGCTGCAGGTCTCATGCCAGGCGGCAAGCAAAGATGACAAGAATTGATGAAGCTCATAGCTCGATCATAGGTCTTACAGCTTGGGGTTCCTTTGGCCGCGAGCGTAATTAACAAGAACTGATGAAGCTCCACTGCGGCATCAAACATGCCGGTGTTTGCGTTTCAGTTTCTGCTGTTCGATCGAACTTCTAGCTGTCTTTCAGAGAAGAAAGAAAAATGTATTAAAGCTTACAGCATAAGCAAAGGGGCGAGATAAAAATTAAAGCTTGAGAGGTTAGTGATGCAGGTTTTGCTACCTAGCCATCCACGTGTGAAGGGATGTCCTTTTTGCTGCATTTCTTGGCCTGTGTCTCTACAGCTTTTATTTGATCGGCCTTTGCTGACTGTTGTATCTTGTATGCGTGTGCCGTGGTTTTGGCCTTTTGGGGAAGTAGAGATATATGCTTGGACGGAATGCTCACATCCGGATAGAGCCATCCGATCACTGAGAGAGGGATGAGAGAAGTAGCTAGCCGTTCGATCGATCGATTCCTTGGGTTGGCGTGATGGCAATCCACCATATCCTGGCTGCTTTTGACCTGGTTTATTGATCGCTGGCTGTGGTTTGTTGTGTTGCTAATTTAGCGGCTTGTCTCCCACGGTGATGGCAAATTCGGTGTAGGTGTTTGGGTCTAGCTAGGTGTGAGGGGCTTTTGGGCGAAGGCCCTCCTTGGACCGTCTCTTGGCCATGTGGTGGTGTGGCAATGGTGTCACTTTTGGCAGCACTTTCCTTGTTAGAGAATAGAGATATTGTCATGAGGCCTCTCCATTTTTGGAGATAGGGTTGAAAAAACTTAGTTCTTTGGTCAGGATAAGCGTGAGTTATCTTTGGATGTAGTTTCCCTATTTAGAGGCAATCATATAGAAAAATCTTCTCCCTTCCTAGCTATTAGGATGCAGGATGGCGTTTGGCAGGTTTTGGAGGTTCATTGATATTGATTGTATGTTTTATGGTGGCTTTCTTGTTCTAGCTTGGTTTACGCTTTCTAAATCATGGTTTTGTACATCTCCTCTATTAAAACATACCTAGCATATTCATGATGATGGTTCCTTTGTTTTTAGGTGAAAATAATTATATAGTAACATACACATTGTTAGAGATATATGCCCTAAGCGATAGGAAGCTCCTTGCACTTAGAGATAGATGTGCTAACCGATGGATATATAGCTAGCTCCCTGCTTGTTGATATAATTTTGCATAGCCTCAATGTAGCCTCCAAATGCAACTTTTGCACATTGAAAATTTCAATTTGCATTCAAGAGCACTACACTTGTAAACACAATGTTAACGCCGTTGGCATATCTCTTCCTTCTCAGGAATCTCTTTCAGCTTAATTACCTGATCTTATTATGTCATTTGATGATCTTGATACCTTATAAGCTCCTTTTACTAAAGAAGAAACTGATTTGGTTGTTAAGAATTAGCCTTCAGACAAGTCACCTGGCCGGATGGGTTCAACAGATTTTTTTTTTTTTTAAATGCTAGTAAGTTATCTGCAATTACTTTTATTCACTCTGCCAGTTTTTTTTTTTTTTATAATGGAAATGTTTATCTGCAAAGTATCAATGGATCTCACATTACTTTGATTCCAAAGCATACATATGCTTCAAGAATCAATGACAACATGCCCATCTCTCTACTTAATGCATCAATCAAGATCATCACCAAAATCCTGGCCAATAGATTACAAGAGGTTTTACCCAAGCTTATTCAAAAAAATCAATATGGTTTTATTAGAGCAAGGGCAATTCAAGACTGTATAGCCTGGTCTTTGGAGTATTTGCATCTTTTCCATCAAACAAGACAGGAGATTTTCATTTTGAAATTAGATTTTGAGAAGGCCTTTAACAAGGTGGAGCATGAGCTGATGCTAGATTATGAGCAGCAAAGGATTTCAGCCCAGATGGATATCCTAGCTAGATGAAAATGATTTTTCAGTCAGGCACCTCAGCTATTTTCCTAAATGGAGTATGAGGGAAAACCTTCCACTGTAAGAGAGGGGTTAGACAAGATGACCCTCTCTCACCATTACTTTTTGTCTTGGTAGCAGATTTTCTTCAATCAATACTCACCTTAATTTTTTTACGGGGAGATGAGACTTAGCTTCTTTCCCTCAAGGAAATTCTAAATGATTTTGTAGACTCCACAGGTTGAAAGGTGAATTACTCTAAATCAATGATGGTATTTGTTAATGTTTCAGAGCAGAGGCCGCAAATCCTTGTCAATTCCTTTGGCTGCTCCACGGGGTCTTTACCTGCTACCTACTTGGGTATACCTTTGAGCCTGACCAGACCAACTGTTGCTAACTATTGGCTTCTGGTTTCAAAATGTGAAAGAAGGTTCTTTCCAATTTCTTCTCTGCTCAGTGATGCCGGTAGGCTTCAGATGAAAAATGTAGTATTAAGTGCTTTACCAACCTACCAAAGACAGTGATAAAATAGATAGACAAATATAGAAAGCACTCGCTTAGGGAGAGGATCAAACATTAACAGTAAAAAAACCCCCAAAGGTAGCTTGGGAACTAGTTTGCACTTCAAAATAGAATGGAGGTTTAGGTTCCCTCAATTTACAATCTCAAAATTAGAGCCTACTCCTTAAACATTTACAAAATTTTTTTCAACAAATATCCTATCCCCACGGGTACATTTAATATGGAACACCCACTACGAGAATAGCTCACTGGTGCATCACAACAGGAAAGGATCTCTTTGGTGGAGAGATATTTGCAAATTTCTTGACACCTTCAAAGGTATAGCATCAACTTCCATTGCTGATGGTTCCTCATGTATTTTCTGGTCTGATGTTTGGAATGGGAGACTGCTTCAGATAGCTATGTCTGAACTCTTCTCCTATACAAAAGATGTTAATATTTCAGTTCACATCTTCCTAGACAATCAGAATTTTCAGATCACTTCCATCGACCTCTATCCATAGAGGCCTTTGCTCACCTACAGGAACTTTCCCTCATTCTTTAGGAGCTAGAATTCCAACCAGGTCAAGATTCTTGGTCTTATATTTGGGGCTGAAATATTTTTTCCACCAGCAAAGCTTATTCTCAATTGAGGGGAACAACAATTGTATCTTCCATCTACAAATGGCTATGCAAGTCTGCTTGCCAACCAAAAAGAAATTTTTTCTTCTAGTTAGTCTTAAAAGGAAGATTGAGTACAAGAGAACTCTTAAAAAGAAAAAACATGATACTTGATGACTACAATTGTGTTCTTTAGCATTTGAGTACAGAAGAAGACTTAGAGCATCTTTGTCTTTTCTGCCCCTTTGCAATGTTGTGCTGGAACCTGTTGGGTGTTGCCCACCTCATTCAGTCAGATGTCATGGACTCCTTTATGTTGTTCAAAATGCAGCTACAAAGCCCAGTTATCTTTGAGGCAATCACAATTATGTTTTGGCTATCTGGTCAGCACGAAATGATTTGATCTTTAGATAGATTCCTCAGTCTCGGCCTCTATTGAAAGAGTCTTCAAGCGTGAATTAGCTCTAGTTAAGCTCCAAGCTAAATACTCTCTTCTTGTATATCTAGATTTATGGATCGAGCACTTTGTGTAATTTTCCTTATTTTTTCTTTACCTTTTTTGTTTCTTGAATTTTCTTGTAAGGACTCCAATTAATCAATAAAAAAACACAGTAGGGGGTTTCCCCTCCTATTTTGTTCCAAAACAGAACGTCGTTGACATATTCTAAGCTATATGGATACACACTACAAAATAGAGCATTCACCACTCTATAGTTATCTAAGCCAACGACTGCACTAGTGTGGCAATAATTTTTTGTGGCAAGAGCAAAGGTCTGGTAAGTGTGACAAACCGACAACTGGAGGAATAAAAGATGTAGTCAAAATGCAACCTGTAGAAGTGTTATATTATTAGGAAACAACACTTTTGGTTGAGCTCGTAGTAACCATTATATTCGTTCAATGATGCTAGGATACGAGGTTGATCCACCATAAGTTGTCCCTTCTAGAAATCCACCATAAGGTGAACTTGAAAAGATGATCCATGCCAACTTTTGAATTATATATTATATATTATTATTATTGGAGTTGAGCAAATCAGGTCCAAAAATAATTTTTTTAGAATTATAGTACATGATAAAAGAGTAAAGTAGGGGACATTAAAAAAGAAGAGAAAGGTAACGGAGCGGTGAAGTATTGGCACGGGTGAACACAATATATGCAAAATGGTACGTTCCTTGTTTCAATCCTATGTTTTCTAGCAAAGATGGGAATTGTCCATATATATTTAACCATCATGTATTAATACCGGATTAAATTAGGGCCTTAGCTACTTTGATTTGAGGGCTGTCTTTTAGGGTCAACTCCAACACCCAACAGCCATCGAAATCAGGACCCCTAGTTTCTTTTTATCTCTATTCTAGCACTTGCTCTATATATTCTATGTATTTGACCAAACATAATAATTTCAAACAATATTGCTATGAGTTTATACAAATGACTAATATTCAAAACAATGAATTCAAGCAGAGGGGGTCTTTGGGAGCCCAAACTTGGGTAGGGCGATGCTAGGAAGGTCCATGATAGGTAGGATGCCGCCCGGGGATGCTGAGAGAGGGGAGACCGAGCTCAAATGGACTAGAGATGAGAAGAGCACACAAGGCATGCCAAGATTTTTGGTGGCTATAGAGCTAGGGTTCTGGTTTGTTGCATCCACCGAGATAAAGTGGGGAGATTAGAGGAGAGTTTGCCCACCGGAGAAGGTGGAAGACGTGGGCCGTAATAGGTAAATTTGGATTTGATGGGTGACGACGGTGGAGGCCTCACACAGGAGAAAAAAAGTGTGCATCCGTGTAGGTATGGGTGAGGAAAGTTGTTAGAGTTATAGGATTAGTATCGCATCGTCTATCCATTTTGGGTGCAAAAGGTGTGAAGTGAAGCCCCCTCCCTCCCCCCACCCACCCACACACACACACAAAAGAAAAGAGTAGTCGAGGAGGAAGAATGGGATCTTCTACTTTTTATTGCCCGTGTAGGGGGGCTTTCTAGAGCGCACCTTTTGCACTCCGTTACGGTAACTAGGGTATGGGGCAACTAAGGGGTTTGCTGAAGTTACTCTAACTAGACTTCCATTATTTTAGACAGACACTTCTCTCGCCCCTGTGATCCACTTGAGTATAGTGCTATCGGTGTGTCTTAAGGCCCATGCCCATCACGGCTTCCCTTGACATCTAGTCTATTGTCTTGAAATCCTTCTAAAATCTAAACACTGCTAGCTTAAAATCATCCTAATCCAAAATCCTAGTAAACCAGCCTAACCTTTAACCCCAGTAGAAATCCAACCAATATAACCAAGCAAAAATCCAGCCAACACGATGTAAAATGGAGCACAGAACTTAGTGGTAGCAATTGTGTTTCATTAGCGAGTAGCAAACACAGAGGCATGACGGCTGTTGGAACTTGGAGGTGTTGTGGCATCCTTCAGCTTGCTATAAACCTTGCAGATGAATTATTGCCTAAAGTACTTATAGGAAGTCTAAACTTAAGAAACTCAACACCTATCTAGCTAAAAACTAAAATACACACAATAAGCACCACTCCATCATTTCTAGCTCTATCCTTATAGCGAGTAAGAGTAAGTTGACGCCCATCTTATTTATGAATGGAAGTACATAATTTATATCTTGATGTAGCAAAAGAAATATTCAAAAAATTTGAAATAACTTACGATTTGGAATGGACCGAATACAGAAAATTTCCAGTAATACTAGTTTTTTATTAAAAAAAAGTATTAGAGAACCCACGGAAAGAGAGTGTGAAAGACCGATCCTTTCAATCATACGGTTGTCCCCTCCAATAGGTTCTCTGTTTCATATAAAAATGCTATGCTGAAAACTGTACTTTCATGCATACTATGCAAGATGTATCTGTTGAACTTTTTGTACCCTTATTTCGGCGGAGTATCGTTAATAATATATAATTTGTTTTCTTGTAAAAAAAAAAAGGCCGAGCCTCTCCTGGACCTTGATGGCCTCACTTTAGCCCTCCCTAGCTGCGGCGACCCAATAATCTAAACTTGTTGGGCCTTGATCGGCCCCTATATACACACGTAGTACTGCAGTTTCTCGCGTATATTCTTGGCCTGGCCTGATACAATACAGCGTCGGCGTCCGTACGTGTGAATGCGATGCAGCGAACAACAGCTAGGGCGGACGTAGAAGAGACAAAGACGATCGATGACGACGGGGCGACAAGATCAGGCCTCGTTCTAGGTCTCTACTGCACCTATAGTACGAGCACACACGTAGTAGCTGGCTTGACGGCTGTGTGCGCGACGGTGCCGGCTGAACTGGAAGATCGATCTTGGTTCTAGAAGTTTCTACTACCCCTTAGCTCAGAACGATCGATCCCGCGTGTGGTTCGTTCTCGGCGATCAGTAGTTTTCCTGCGTACATGCACCAGTAAGTACTACGTAGTCCACAGGAGGCCAATCGGCCAAATAAAACTACCGTCGGCGGCGGCCGTCGTCTACTGGTCTCTGCATTCTGGAACAAGGATGAACGTCCGGCCGCCGCCGCCGGCCGGCCTCCTCCCTCCATTCGATCTAGACAGCCGACACACACACACGGAGGAGACTCTACACGTATGTCTGTTTTCAATTCACTATCACTTCGCCTTTTTCTTCTTTCTACTGGATATAAATGCCGTACGCGTCCAGCGCGTTCTTTCAACACGCGTTGAGCTAAAGCCAAGTAACAACAACTACTCCTACTCCGCAGAAAAATACAAAACCTTCTAGTACAGGTACTCTATCGGTTCCAAAATAAACACACGCCATGTTTTTGCTTTTTGGACTAAATAATCCTTTTAAAGTTTAATTTAACTAGGTAGATGAAACAATATCAATATTTATATGGTAAATATGTTTGTTATAAAATTATGAATGACAGGTGTCATATATACATATTAGTATTAGTATTTTTTTATTTAAAATTGCAGTGTTTTCTCTCGCAACAAAACAGTAGTAGCCAGGTTAATTATCAACCATAAAAATCATCAGCCGAACAATCCCAAAGTAGTAGATGCTTCCCAAAGTTCTAAGGATATATATACTTTGAATGCCATGGCTATTCTAGAAGAAGAGTCGGCCGCGACGGTGCAGCTAGCGCTACGCGGTCCTTTCGTCCGCGCAAGCCCAGCCCCAGCCGTTGTCCAGCTTTGGCCCTCAAGACTTGTTTACACAGGCTATTATTGGTTTGGACTTTGGAGTACATGTACCAATCATCCGCGTGATGCCAGCTTCATTTCGTGATCCTTTTTGTAAGCTTTGACCGGCCAACAATTAGTCGGTAATTCGATGAATATAGGGGCTGTTTGGACGAAGCTATGGAGAAATCTATCTATCATGCAAATTGTCTAAACCATATATTGCTTGAAACCTGAGAAACACTTGTTCTGTTCTAAATTACAAGTTGATTTGAAACATCCATAGAGCAAAATGGAGTATTTCTAAAAAAAAGATCAAAGCGATCTATAGTTTGGAATGGAGGGAGTACTTATATATTGTAATCTAAAAATGTCTAAAGTTGAGTTTTTGAATGTATATATATCATGTGAAATTATTAACCTATCATTTTTTTAGATAATGCATAAATAATCTGGCTTCATCTATCGGTAGCTAAAATCAGGCTAATTATTACAAAGTATCTCACATTTTTTTATAAAAGATGACGGCTGCAAGATGTTTACAGACTGGAGCAAAATATGGTTTTCTCTATACATGACCAATATGTCTTGCAGATAACCATCCACTAGAACAAAAAAATTGTAACGCTGATGACTCAAGATGTTGTGCGGCGTGTATCGGTCGTTCTACGCTGATCCTCATGCCGTTGCGAGACTTGCCTTGCCGTTGACGTAGCCAATGCGTTCCCTCGAACACATGCAAGAAAGATTTTGGTCTACAATACATTTATCAAAAACCACTTCATTCCTTGTCAACTAAATTGCCCAACAAAGTGCAGCAGCTCTTTTGTTAATAACAATGAATTATACTTTTTATTTGTAATTTTTGACCACCTTAGGAATAAGTCATTCATATAAGTGGGAGGAGCTAAACCAAAAAGTATATG
Organism: Hyparrhenia diplandra; assembly: GCA_015847255.1. Classification (NCBI taxonomy): domain Eukaryota; kingdom Viridiplantae; phylum Streptophyta; class Magnoliopsida; order Poales; family Poaceae; genus Hyparrhenia; species Hyparrhenia diplandra. The sequence goes on from JADLZK010001010.1 coordinate 183,272, forward strand.
TATAGCACGCCATAAGAATTTGGTATAATAACAATAAAAAAATGTTGAATTGTTTTCAAAAAGTGAACATAATAATTTTTGTCACCATTCGATCACGTCTAACTAAATTATCTTTAGTTAGAATCACACCTTTTTTAGGTACCAAAGAAAATTTTTAATTTTCATAGAAACCTTAATTCACCAAATGACTTGTGACACTCTAACTCCATTGTTAATTGACGCAACATGCATAGACTTGATTGTAAAGGTTCAGGATGCATTAAGCTCCCTAAATAAAGACATCCCTTTGTTCACTTAAATTAATATCTTGTAAGGATGCAACAATTCTATACCAGGCATTTAAATTTACTCCCACTAAATTTCATCTAAAGAAAATATTTAGTGGGACTGAACTAAGCACTTTTGCTACAGAATCATTTTTTTTCTCCTAACAATATTAAACAACAACGGAAATTTATCTTTCGGTGGCTTATTACCCAACCAAATATCATACCGTAACCTGATTTGGGTTCCATCCTTTACCCTGAAGGAGCCAAGATAAAAAAAAAAACAATCTTTGATATTCATTAAACACTTCTAAAAATGAGAATCTGTTGGTTTTTTAATGCAACTCCTAAAGTCTTATCTTCAATATATTTGTTTCTTATCAATTGTTGCCAAAGGTCATCTTCATTTAGCAATTAGAAGAGCCATTTGTTTAGTAAACATTTGTTTTGTATACTTAAATTTTGAATACCTAACCCTCCTTGGTCTTTAGGTTAGCATAAATTCTCTCATTTGGCTGATCTATATTTCCTTTTGTGGTTTTTATTTTACCAGTAGAAAATGATCTAAAACAATCTATTTTTTCTAGAACTCCTTTCGTAGTTCGGACAAAACATCACAAACATCAATAAACAAGAAAGTACCGAATTTATTAAGACCAGTTGCCCAGCTCATCGATAACATTTTATCTTGCCATTCACTTTCAGTCTTTTTTTTTTCAATTTTTTCTTGATAATTTTCCAATCTTTGTTGTTTAACTTTCTAAATTGCATAGGTAAACCTAGATAACGAAAAGGATATTTGCCAATAGCACATCCAAACAAGCTGCGAATAGAACTCTTCTTGCTCTTTTGCTTTGCCAAAGCAAAATATCTCGTTCTTATGGAAATTTATCTTTAGACCCAATAGTTGCTCAAAGGTGCTTAATAATAGTTTTGTGTTTATTGCCTTTTGAACATCATGGTTCATAAAGATTCTTGTGTCATCCGCATCTTGAAGAATAGGCAAACCATCCTAGATTAAATTAGGTATAACCTCTTCAACCTGGCCTTGTTTTGCTCTAGCAATTAGTATAGCTAATATGTTTTCCATCGTATTAAATAGTATGGCGGACATAGGGTCATCTTGCCTTGAACCTTTTTAGTTTGGAAGTAATTGCTTACCGTATCATTCACCTTAATATTAACGTTTCCTTTTTCTACAAAATTTTATACCCATTGACACCATTTTTGTGAAAAACCTTTCATTCTTAATGTTTGTTATAAAAAAACTCCATTTACCGTTATCATAAGCTTTCTCAAAATCAATATTAAAAATTACCCTATCTTTCTTTTAGAATGAAGTTCATGTATAGTCTCATGTAGAATCACTTTGCCCCTTCCATAATATTTCTTCCCGGCAAAAAAAGCCATCCGAGTGGGTCGTATTATCTTTTGTGCTATGGTAGTTAACCTATTAGTTATGACTTTTGTGAAAATTTTGAAAGACACATTCAATAAACAGATAGGTCTGTCTTGTTGAATTACTTTTGCATCCTTCTTTTTGGTAAAAGAATGATGGTTCCAAAGTTAAGGCGATTTAGAGGAAAATCCCCCGATAGAAGTCCGTAAACGGGGCCATCGGATCATCTTTATGACATTCCTAAAGACTTGATAAAACTTTGCCGAAAAACATCCGAACCTGGTGCCTTATTATGTTCCATCATGAAAATCGCAGCCCTTACCTCCCTCGAGAAGGGTTTAGTCAAAAAATCGTTCTCGGTGAGAGACTTGTGGAATGTCCTCAGCATTTGTCTCATCGTGCGTGATTTGAGAGACCACCGATGGACCAAAGGACTATTACAATAATTGATAATATGCTCATTTAATTGGGCATCACCATCTATTATATTGTTCTCATCCTCCAAACTGAAAAGATACGAGTTTTGCGATGTCTACCATTAGCAAGCAAATGATAATATTTTGTGTTTGCATCCCCTTCTAAAAAGATGTTTTGCCTTAACCCTTTGGTACCATTTAATTTCTTCCTCCCTTAAGAGCTCAGCTAGTCTATTATTTAGCAAATGTTTTAAATCCAATTTTGATTGATTTAGTGTGATTGTTTCTATTTTTTTAATCTAGTTCGTCCGGTTTATTTAATAAAATTGTCTTCTCTTTCTTATACACACCACTGAGATTCTTGGCCCAGCCACGAAGATGTTGGCGTAGCCTTCTAATCTTGGCCTACCATCTTTCTATAGGTGAGCTGTCAACAAGAGTATTTTGCCACACATTGGTAACCATATCTCAAGTAACCACCCCAACTCAAATTTGAACGGATGTTGATGATACGAAGATGGATTATTTGTAGAGAAAAGTAAGGGTGTGTGGTCTGAAATTTCTCTATTTAAGGTATGTACAAAGTGATGTGAGGAAATTTGTTTTCAAAGTTAAGAATTCTATCTAGCTTTCCAAAGGTTTGATTAGGTAAATTATTTGCCCAAGTAAAATTTCTACCTGACATTTCTATTTCTCTTAGAGTTAGCGAATCAATCACAACATTGAACATAAAAGGCCATCTATCGCAATAATTAGCATTATTTTTCTCATCCGGTCTCCGAATAATATTAAAGTCACCACCTATGATAATAGGTAAAACTTCTTTAGAACATACACGGACTAGCACAAATAGAAAATAAGATTTGTGCTCAGACTGTCGTGCAGGACCATAGACCAAAAATTAAACTAAATTTAAAATCATCTTCTTTGTGCCTAAGTTTAAATTGAATGTAGAAGTCACCATCCTCAATTTCACCTATGTCAAAAGTTAATAAATGAACTCCTAGAAGCATACCACCGGATCTACCCCGTGGAGCCATACAGTGGCACATAAAATCTCTGTATGTATAGATATTATTCAGTGTGGTTTGTGGAAAGTTGGCTCTACCCGTCTTCAATAATGCAATGAAATCTAAGTTTTTTTTTTTGTTAAATCGACAAAAACTTGTATTTTTACGGTCTCGCAAAACCCATTGCAATTCCAAAATATTCTTTTCGTTTAAACTAATTTTTTTGTTTGTTTTAGATTTCTTTTTTTATGGCCCTTAAAATGTGATATGGGGGCTTGTAAACACTTAGGGTCACAGTCTCCATCACCTTACCCTCTCGCAATTTCGAGCAAATCAGATTTAAAGCCTCTAAATCTAAAACCATCTTTATTTGAAAAAATGTCGAAGTGTCATCAAAATCAACATTATTAGAAACAATTCTCTTTTGATTCTCAGCTTATCGATGACATTCAATATTTCTTAACAAATCTAAAGACTTATGAATTTTATGATTATTATCCCCAGCGAGAATACCCAAGGATTTTGCTGAATTAAATAAATGTGTATCATCTCGAAAAGTAAATGGGAATTATTACCTTTTTCCGAAGAAGTCTCCAAATTCGATGGGCCTTCAACTTGGCGCCTTCTCCACTGAGTTACGGTCTAGGGTCGAAGCATTACGCTTATGGAATTTTTTGAATTTTAGCCCTTTTTCAAAACAAATTTCAAATGTATCCCCGATTTGAAACAATTTACGCCGGTATCCCTTTTTGTCGCGCCAAATGCGTTGGCGTGACATTTACACATGTCGCGCCGATGCATGCGGCGCGACGCTCCGTACACGCCAGCACGGGCGGCGTTGACCGTTCTTTGGCGTGTGGTTTGGGGTCCCACGGCGTCGCGCCCTACGCATGCGGCGCGGAGCGATCGCGCCGGATGCCGGGCGATAGGGCCGTTAGGGGTTTCCGTCCCGGGCCTCGTCAGCGCGTGGGCCCCACAGCGTCGCGCCAACGGAAACGGCGCGGCGATGTCGATATAAATGCCTCCACCAACTTTTTTTTTTTTGTCTCCCTCTCTTCTCCCACTTTCTCCATTCCCCTGGTCCGAGCGGGCGAAGCGTGGTCGTCTTTGGAAAGGGAATGTTCCCTTCACCTTTTGTCCTCCTCTCCATGATTTCCATTTGGTTTTTGTGTGAAGCTTGTTTATGCTTGTGTTATGCTAATTGGAACTCATTTGTGGTTGATTTGCTTTGGTAATCTTCTATTGCTTAGATGTAATTGTCCTCTCAAATCCCGATCCCTAATTCAATTTATATTGGTCATGGCAAATAGGAAATCTTGTTTGTGATGTTTATTTGTTCTTGTGCTATGTGGTAAAACTTCTTTGTTAGGAATGATGCGGTCGCTTGCAATTGTCCTCTCAAATCCCAAACCCTAATTGAATTATTAGCTCCACATGGCAAATTGGAGATCTTGTTTGGTACTACGTAGATGACTTCATTATCTATTGAAGATGTGTTCATGTTTTGTGTTTTTGCTTAGGGTTTATGAATAGGGTTTGAATATTTAAGCATGTTTTATGGTTCTATTATGATTTGTTACCATGTAAGGAATATGTTATTTGTTGGTTTCAAACTGTTGTTGTCATAGTTGTTTATTGTATTTTGATTTCTTAAGAAATTGTATGAACATTAATTTGATTGAAATAATTTGATACTAATATTGTTTAGATGTTACCCATCCAAGGTTTGTTGTTTGTGTTTGCACATATGTTTCGCACAAAGGTGACATTGTTATCTTTTTGCTAGGTGTCATGGACCCGTCCCTGTTCGTGCACCATCCGGAGGACCATGATGGGAAGGGTCCATTCCCAGCACCTGTGCCGACGCCGCATTGTCACTGTCGGTGGCCGGCCAATGTGAAGCAGTCCAGGCATCCTTTGTCCGCCGGGCGTGCTTTTTTCTGTTGCCAGCTACGGCGTGGTCCTCTGACAGACAGATGGGGAGACGGATGCAATTTCTATCAGTGGATCGATGGTCAAGAATGTGTGGATCATTCCATCATGTTGTTTCCTTATGACCCTTGGAAGACCGTTCGCTTGATCGGTTTAAAGCGGTGGGTGCCTCCGCCGAACCCACCGAAAATGCGAAGCGAGAGAAGGTTGACGCCTTTTGCACCGTCTAGAGAATCCTCCTACATGCCATTGTGGGGAGAAGGCGTTCCTCCAAGTTCGAGCCGGCCGGATTTGTTCACCCCTTTCTATCGTTGTGGTCAGCGCGATTTGGTAAGTGGTGCTGCGATGCATGTTCTTTGTGAACTCATTTGTGTTGTGCATAATGTAACCTTGCACCTCATATGTTGTCTATTTTAGAGAGGTTTTCCAGCTTGTGACTTTGAGGAGTATAACTATGGACCAAAACCTGCATGGCCTAACGAGAGGTTGCAAGAAGAGTATTCCAATGGACGCTTGCCATGGCCATGCCTTGGTCTTCCGGAGAAGAAGTGCAAGTGCGGCATCAAGGCCCGTGAAGGAGTTGTTCCCTCTGAGTATGGGATTGGTTACTACTGTGTGGCAATGCTTATGGTGGGCCAAATGAGTTCTTTGTGAGTATAACGAACTTGTGCCTTGCATGCCTAATGAGTTCTTTGGCAATGCATAATTATGGTAATGTTTATTTATGTTTCACTTAGGCTGGAAAGTCTTGTGATTGGGAGGATTTCTCAGGGCGCGGTGAGGTTATGGCCAATTTATTTACTCCCAAGTTCAAGTCCCCCTTGGAAAGGAAAAGGATGATTATGAGAAGGCAAACGGTGAAGAGACAAGTGAGCCCTGAAGGCCGGTGTTGCAAGACCTGGTTCTAACACATGGATCACGCTCGGTGAAGACTTTGTAAAGCTAAAGGGAAGACAATAAGTCCTTACCATCGCCATTTTATGGGTGACGAGCTCCTTCGATCTTTGGCGGGAAAACAAGGAACACTACGACCGCCTCGGCGGAGGAAAGGAGGGAGATTCATGAGATGCTTGAGTGGGCTCGCGAACATGAAGCTCAACGTCAACGGTCCCAAAATGCGTTGATACGCGAGCTTTGTGAGCATTTCTTGTTCTTCCAAAACTTGTTTTCACATTTTGTTACTTGTTAAGGTCGTTGTAATGTTGACATGTTTGTTTCTCATAGTTCCTTCGCCAACAAAAGGGACGGGGGTAACGAGGACGATGGCAACCACGTGCCACGATCGGGACAAGGGTAACGAGGGCGAGGCCAAGGATGTGCGCGACCCGGGGACAAGGAGAACGCCAATGAGGATGTTTGGAATGACTCCGACTACGAGGATTGGAATCGGACTTCTTGGGTGGGCGATGATGATTTTAGCTGGCCTTGACTTAGCTATGAGGAAGGCATTAGTGGCCTTGACTTAGCAACACTTTTGTTTGAACCACGAAGTGTATGATGCATGGACCCTTTAATTGTGGGTGAACCACTTGTGTAACTCATTGTAGTGACTCTTCTCTATGCTTGGAACAATTGTGATGCATGTGAAGTAATGGCTAGGTGTTGGCATTTAAATCTTTGTACATCGTGTCTGTTCATTATACTCAACCACGAACAACACTTCCTACTCCGAGGAAAATAAAAGATCAACACCATACATAATTGTTGATACATGGTTCAATACAACAACTAGAGATACATGGTTCAATACAACAACTAGAGATACATGGTTCAACACAACAACTAGAGATACATGGTTCAATACAACAACTAGAGATACAACGACTAGAGAGCATAGTTTCGTACATGGTTCATTACAAATAGATTACACATTGTTCCATACATATAGTAACAAATGAACGTTGCACTTCACAAATCGTCATCCGTGCCCCAATCCTCCGGATAATCGTCGTCCGTGCCCCAATCCTCCGGATCTTCGTCGGGCGTGTCCCGATCCTACGGATATTCGCCTTTGGAGTCATACAAGAGCTTTGAAATGTAGCCATCATATGGTTTGTCTTCGTCCGTGTCGGAATCCTCCGTTGCATATTCGTCGCTTTGGCTATCGAGAGCCACAAACATAGGCCTCATCCTCTTTGTTGTACGTTGCATCAACCTCATCTGCTAGCTTCGATGCCTCCTCCCAGAATTGGTCCTCGCTGCCCTCCTGCAAATGTGCCAAGTCCGGCACAATGTCCTCCTGGACGGGATGCACAAAGTCGAGGGCATGTAGTATCCGATTAAAGACGGTTTTCACACGGGGGCACGCCGGCAGTACGCCGCGACTTGCGCCCGGTGTCCTCCCGGGGCACTTGAGGCACCGTTGGAGCATTGTCGGCCTCCACATTAGGCACCGCGGGTACGGTGTCCTCCTGCACGTGAGGCCCTGTGGGGACTTGCTGCGGGGCTTCTTGTCGGGCTTTCAAGTCAGCCTCAGCTAAGGCTATGAGCTCATCCAACCGTGAGGTGTCGTCGTCACCCTCAACATTTTCACTATGCATCTAAGCCTTTGCCTACTCAGCCTTGGCACGGCGCGCATGCTCCAGCTTCCTCTCCCTCTCATCCCTTTTGACTTGAGCTAGCCTCCTTTCCTCTTCCTCCCTGCGCGCCTTCTCAGCAGCCGCTTGCTTCATATTCTCCTCGGACCTCCGTTGAAACCATGCCCTAAACTCCTTGTGACCTTCCAAGAATTTCTTGTGTTCCTCACTGATCTCAAGGTCGATCAACTGCATAAAATCACAGAGTGGAGGTGGGGTCTGCAACACAAACAATTGTTAGGAAGCGAATATATACTCATCAAACAAATGCTCCATCACGAATATACGCACCATGAAAGCTCAAGGGCGTTGTTTCGGCCTGGCTCCCATTGATAATTGGCACACATCCAATACTTCCGCATGTAGGTTTCCTCATCATCTTCATCCCATTCAACTTTGCATGGATCACCACACCAACAGGTTTGGGCACGGTTCACCCGGTGGGAGTGGCTTATGGATATAGGGATCCGCGGCCTCAAGTAAGGATTGAAGGCCTTTTTTTTTACCACGCCTCGGCATGCTTTGCTCGTTGCGAATGGAAGCGACAAACTGTAGCTACGAAACAAACGAGCAAAAGGATGACGAACACATTGAGCAAATGTAAGCAAGCATAACAAAATTCAAAGGAATGATTATTTGCAATTGTAAGAAATCACACCATCTTCATTTGCATTTATACGACATCACAACATCCTACATTTTAATAATTCACACCATTTTTCATTTGTAACCACGTGCTAGACTAAATATACTAATGGCATACTAATTAATAATATAATCACATATCATGCACGTGGTTACAAATGCATATCATGCACGTGGTTACAAGTTGCTTGTGGTTACTAATTAATAATATAATCAAATATCATGTACGTGGTTACTAATTAATAATATACTAATGGCATACTAATTAATAATATAATCACATATCATGCACAATATAAACCATGTGTCATGCTATATTGACCACAATAAATCTTTTCTAGGAAACGAAAGAAGAAAAGTAAATCCGAATCACTTACATAATTGACAAGACAAGGAAGGAGATGCCGGCTTGGTGGTGAGGAGGTTTGGGGCGGTGGGGAGGGAGGAGGAGAGGTGTTGGGAGGAAGGGAGGGGTTGGGGTGTGGGGGATGGAGGAGGGGGAGTTAGGGGGCTTGGGGGCTTTGGAGTGGGTTGGGGCGGTTCTTGGGGCTGTTGGCGGCGGGAACGAACCTAGGGTAGAGGAGGAAGAAGAATGACTGCGCGAGGAGGAAGAAGGGTGTTTATATGTAGTCCACGTCGCGCCAGACTAATAGGCACGACGATTCGTCGCGCCAACGCATCAGGCGCGATAAGGACACGTGTCGGGGCGCTGTTCGAGGCGGGCATGTCACGCCAAAGGTCCGGCGCGACTCGTCGCGCGCACCTTACCCAACCTCCGCTTTGCGCCGGGGGCTGAGCCTCTTGGCCTTGTCGCGCTAGGGCGGTCGGCGTGGATCGCCGCGCCAAACATGTTGGCGTTACGAGGGCTGAACACGTGGCAAAGATGTACAAAGGCGTCAGCGCCGTTTATCTGGCGCGACCCGTCGCGCCATGGGAGGCAAAACTCCAGTTTTGCCCGCACTGTAGAGTCGCGCCTAGGCGAGTTGGCGCGACGATCGTAGTCTGGCGTTATGTTTTGGACGCTGCGTCGTGTCCGTGGTTCATGTCGAAATGGCGTCGCGCGCGAGAATACTAGGCGCGACGCCTTTGTATAAATGGCTGTCACGCCTATAGCTTTGGCGCGACGGTCATTTTTTAAAAAAAATTTTGGCAATGACAAGCATAGCAAAATACTATTATGTCGACCACAGTTCATACATATACCAGATTTCATACATATACCACATTTCATACATAATTTGGTTCACACATATCATCATACCACATAGTTCATACATAATTTGGTTCACACATAGCAAATATCGACCACAATTCACCATAGTGTGACATAGTTCACCAAAGTCTACAACCATAGTTCACACATAGATCACCAAAGTGTCGTGAGCACAATTCACATAGTTCACCCAAGTTTCATGACCACAACTCACATAGTTCTGACATAGTTCAGACATAGTCCATACATTCATAAACATAGTGCACATGCAGCCATCCGCACTCGAAAGAGCAAAGCACGGAGTCCACAGAAAGGTCGTCAGGATTCCTGCACGCATGGGGATTGTAAGGTCATGAGTTATGTATTGTAACTTGTCATTTCCCCAACGTTGCTTCTTATTTGCCAAATACGCACCTTCTCACGGTTGGGGCGTGTATGGTAACCTAGGACGACGAGGACGGCCAGGATCTGTTGGAAGGACATTTGGCGTGCCAACGTCCGAGCGGTCTTTAGCTTTGCGTTTAGGCTGGTGACGGCGTCCCCCTTGAGGTGAGCTCTGAGATCCCCCCTACAAAACCCAAATTGTCATATGTGCTGCAAATGTATATATATGTATGGTGACAACAAGCCCAAGTTCCACAAGATAGAAGAAAAACCAGAGTTTCGGTCACGGGAGGAGCATCATACAGTTGAGAAGAGCCAATGACGTCATAGCCATAGCTTGGGTCATCATTTGTCTTCACCACTTGTCTTCACCGCTGCCTTCTTGGCTTGTTTCCTGAGGGGTTTCTGCAATTGATTTTCCCCGGTACCGTCTTGCACCGGAGGCCTCGGTTGTCTCCTGCGCCGCCTCTTCCTCACTTTGAGCTCTGCGCTGAGGCCTCTCCTCGGCTACACCGAGCGCCGTCATCATCGGCTCTAAAAGCGGCTCAACTTGCGGCAGGCGGCGGCGGAGAATTTCTTCACTTTCTGCGGTCGGTTTTTGGCGAGTTAGGAGTATACATACAAAGACATGCAAGTAACTGGAATGATATTGAGTCAGGCGTCATACCTCTGCAAATTCTACAAGGTCACTACCTTCGTGGCCCCCCGCGCGCCCAATGTATGCTCGGCTTCATTTGAAAGGTGGGCTAGGCTGCGTGGTGCGTGTACGAGGAGCAAGGTTAAAACTTGAATGCGGCCCGAAAGGTTCAAGGGAATGAACATGAATGCTTACCGTGTAGTTAACGAGAGGGGCTCTCTCGGCCGCCGGCCTCCCCTTGTTACCTGTCATAGGGGTCTTCTTGGTCGCTCTCTCCATAGAAGACTGGAGTCACCGAGACGGGCTCGTGGAGATGCACTCTAGTCACCCGGTGCAGGTACAGCAGGTAGGCATGGAACTCTGTGGCCACCGAACGAGGCCCGCTGTCAGGCCACACTCTCTCAGCGCTCATCCACTGCTGCACATAAGCCGCATGGATGGTGAGCCAGTCGTTGCCGCCACCAAACCTCCTCTGCCTCGAAACACTGAAACATTGATTGTTAGTTTTGAGTACACAATTAAAAATACGGCAACGAAGAAACTGAAATCTGAACTGACTTACTCGTGCAAAGCATCTGAACTGAAATCCGTGATAGGGTAATCCCGCTTCCTCGAAGCGCTTCATGACCCTCCTCGAATGTGGTGCTCCACAACGAAGAACATGATCATGGGGGCATTGCATCTCCATCGCAGCTTGTCATCATCACTCCGGGCGGGGACATTCAAGTCCTGTACTTGTTGACGCTCATATGGAGTCCACTCCACCTGAAAATTGAGACATTTAGACATGTCCAACGGCTATTGTAAAGTAGATCACAATATGTATAACAACATGACTCACCTGTCCGTAGGTCAACAAGTCCAGGTCGTTGGAGTACCTCCTGTACCTCATCTCCGACTCGCCCTTGACCATCTTGTTTTCGTGCCACAAATACAGCAATGGGGCCCGATACTCGCCATATTGCCATGCCTGAAAAAAAAAACAGAAGACACGTATAAGAACATGAATATCAGATAGGGCAACTAAGATGAGAACATGAATATTAAGACATGTATGAGTTACGTACAGGAACCGCCTTCCTGTAGTCCCTTCCGGTGGGTATGCGCTCCCAAATCCAGATCTGCAGGAGGTACACGCAGCCACCCAAGTTCGAGGACTTTTTGGCCCTCCTACAGGCCTCACACAGCTGTCGATACAGCCATGCGAGCGTCGCAGAGCCCCAGCTGTAGCGGCCGATGTCCTCCCAGTCCTGCTGTAAGATTGGGAGCACCATCCAGGACAAGGTGTTCCCAGAAGCGTCGGGTAGAAGGAAAAGGCCGATCAGGTGCCACAACCACACCTTAGCATGCCTCTCCACCACTTCCTCGGCGGCGTTGGCAGGGCAAGTATTGAAGTGCCGCTTCGCCCAATTGGACGACACACCTGAAGTCTTATGCTCCCTCTTTCCCTCTGGAGGTGCGTCCGGGTAAAGACCGGTGAACTGGAGCACCAACTCCTTCCAGTTCGCTGGGTCGATGGCACCTGACACCGGTGGACCGTGCACTTTTAGGTCCAGGATGTAGCTCACATCTTCCAAGGTGACCGTCATCTCTCCACACGGCAGGTGGAAGGAATGCGTCTCCGGACGCCATCTGTCCACGAAGGCAGTCACCAGCGCCCCGTCCATCTCCGGGAGCCCCGCCACAATGGCTCGAGCAAGGCCCAGGAAGCCCGCTCTAGCCAGGTAAGGGGCGTACCGCTCGTCCCAACGTAGTGGCTTGTGAGCTCGGGGACGAAGCGGCTTCAGTTCCTGAAACAAATGAAGGAATGTAACGATTACAGATCATAAACGATGACCACAATATTAATTTCCAAAAAATGAACATGGGAATTACTTGCCTTGCCCAAGTCCACCGCCAAGTGCGATCGGTGGTCCTTTTCATAGCAGGCCTTACGAAGGGGGGCCCAATCCTCCTGCGCCATCCTGAAAAAGGCCAAAAACCACAACATTAGAAAAAACACATGAATTATAACAATTAAAATAACAATGCATTACGAAATTATTGCAACAAGACGTGAATAAATTATTACAACAAGGTTGAACAAACAACACCTATGTACCTGAACACTATCATGAGTGGCTGCAGTGTGACCGGTCCTGTGGCATTTAGAGCACCGGACCGGAGCCATGGCCTCATCAAAGTCTCCATAACCATACATATCGAGCCCATAGCCATTGGATTCATACACATCAGGGCCATCGGCATTGGAATCGTCCATAATTCCTTTAAGGCGTTTTCTCTTCCTTCTTCCAACCTTTGTCTTTTCTTGATCCGGGTCGGGGACATAATCCAATCCATAGTATGGAGGCCTTTGTGAAGGATCTAGGTACGGCTCAATTTGGATTCCCACACTTTTAGGGTGTTTGATTCGAGATAGAATGGAGACATGAAAAACGGATCTTCATGGTCCAAACCCCTCAACTTACAAGCGGTGATGACGTGTGAGCAAGGCACATGAAGTAGCTGCGGAATGCAACAAGAACACTCCGGTTTCTGGAGGTCCACCCTATAATTTTTCCCACCGTACTTCTCACCGCCCGGATTGGTTCCTCCCGCTGACATTATGTTGTACACTAGCCTTGAAGGTCCGTAGGCATCACCAACCTGATTGGAACCTATGGCCTCCGCAATTTCCAGGTGTCTCCTACCGGCCCGGCCCCATTTTTCTATAGAAGCCTTGGCAATGTTCCAGCGTTTAACAAAGTATTCGTTGCACTTCTTAAACGAGTACTCCACAATACCGGACACAGGTACTGCACGGATACCCTTGAACACTTTGTTAAACGATTCCGATGAATTGGTGGTCATCACGCCATACCTAAGGCCACCATCATCAAATCGCGAGCCCACTTGTCCACATTATTCATCCGCCCCGAAGCCAAGTCCTCGCAGGAGTGTTTAGGACCTTGTTCAACTCTAATAGCTTCTCCTTAAACCTTTCCTTTCGTGCGACAACAACACGGGACCTTCAACTTCAGACGACCTCCTTCTTCCTTTGTCGCTGCCAAATGTTGGCGGCAAAGTGCCGCATGCACCATCGATGCTCAAGAGGGGAAGCCCATCTATCTCCTCTCTAGCGACCAATAGCAATCCATTGTGCCGATCGGATATCATGCAAATCCTACGGGACGACGACGACGGATGACATCTCTTCTAACAAGCTTCATGAACCAAGACCAGCTCAAAGTGTTTCGCTCTCGGCCAAAGCAAACGCTAAAGGGACAAGCCGGTTCTCCGGATCCACACCGACCGCCATCATCGAACACCTTTGTACTTTCCGTAAGGAATGTTGCATCAACAAGCACTACGGGACGACAATGCTTGAATGCCTCGGCCGACCGGGAAAAACACCAAAACAACTGTGCGAGAACATGTTTAGGCACGCCGTCCGTGTCATCCACTATGCGCCCAAAACGAGGATACCACCTAAGCCCCGGATTGTAGTGTTTCATGGCTGTAAGGATCCTAGGAGCTTGGTTGTATGCCTCCTTCCAATCACCCCACAACAGCTCTATGGCATGTTGCTTTGCTCGCCATGCCTTCATGTACCTCACTCGATATCCGGTCCACCCCCATATGCTCTCGATCAGGGAGGCAACAGATATATCGCTATCGGCCTTAACAAGGCCGACAAGACGACGACTCAGATAACGGGCCGTGTTTTGTGCGTGCACCCCCTTAGGCTTAGAAGACCGACACGTGTGAGGTTGCTTCACATTTTGAATCCTCCAAGTCTTGATTGTCAGCTTCCTCGCCCAAACTCCCCAACCACACTTCTTCTTGCAAAGCACTGTGTACCGCTTGTCAGGGTCGCAGTGATCAACATAGTAGGGCCTATGATACCTAACGGCGTAGTCCGCAAGAAAGAACTTGAGATGATCCAATGTGTCAAAGACCATCCCCTTCTTAATCTCCATCTCCTCGCTCTCTGTCCCCTCATCGTCCAACAACGACAGACCGGTGTCACACACCGCTTCATCAACCATACTAACGTCCATGAAGTTGGGTACGGAGGGTACCTCAACATGGACCTCCCTCAACTGACTTAGCTCCACATCAGTGTACTCCATTCTAAATGACCCGTCAGGTGGATGCAATATCCCCCTATACTCATCGCTTTCATCGTCCGTACTAGGCCCCGACCTATACTCGTCCTCTATAACCTCCTCCGAGCTACTTTCACTAAAAGTGAGCTCATCTCTGTACTCTCCATCGTCCTCTGATCCTACAAACATGTCGTCCATAGCACCAATCTCCTCCTCATCGCACTCTTCCATACCTACCATCACTGCATTATCATTGTCTCTAACAACAGCCGGTTGCAACTCTTCCTCCTGAGTAAGGTGCTCTACGGGCTCCTCATCCACGTTCTCAGCCGCAGGCACAACAACAGGGTTCATCACCTTCTCCACAACGACTTCCAAGCAACGAACACTACTACCCTTCACAACCTCCACAAAGTTGTTCCAATCATCTTCACATGACAAAGGCATCAGTGCATAGTGTGCTCGTTCCTTCCCACAGTCAAATCGACCAATCAAGCTACACGGCCATCCATAGTTGTCGCGACAATGACCGACCAAATCATCGAAGCTAGGAGGTCTACCAAAAAAATGAACTTGTTCATGCATGTTCTCAAACTTGCCATCCCCTCTAACTTTGCCACCATTATAAAAGCGCACTAAACGGTCCATCTACAAATTATTCGAGAAATAAAAGCTATAAGTAAAACAACCATATTGCCAATATATATTAGAAACAAACTCAACACCTCCATGCAACAAAGAAATTTATTCATGAAAAAACTAATCTAGGTGAAATCCACAGCAAAAAAATATCCTAAAACGTTTCCACGTACCACATTGCATCAATAAACGGCCCAATCACTTATAATTTCACATTGGAAAATAGAAATAATATCAAACCCTAAACCTCCATGCATGCATCAATGAACTACTTTCATGCAACTCGTTCTCTATGCCAAATCCACAGCCAAATCGAATCCTAAACCGATTCTACGAACCACATTGTACCAATTGACGCTCCAATCAACAACAATTTCATTCAAATCAAAAATCACCATGAACAAGGCAAAAAAATAGGAAATGGAGGGGGAGGAGAGGAGGGATTAGCACCTTATCGTGTTGGAGGAGGGGTGGGAGGCCGGCCACCGATCAACGCCGGGCGGGCGGCGCCTCCTCCACCGCCGGCTCGCCGCCGGCGACGGATGGCCCCCGCGGCCTCCTACGCGGGGGCGGCGGGACTCGCCGGGGGCGGCGCTAGGGGCGGCCGACGGGGTCGTCAGGGGGGGGAGGCCGGCGGCCACGCCCCGGCGGCGGCGGGGAGGCCGGCGGCGGAGCCGAGGAGGCGGCGCGGGCGGGCTCGGGCGGAGGAAGAGGTTGAATGTGAGAAACAAATGATTGAAGTCGGGCGGTGGAAACCTAATTTAACGCTGCCGCGCCCCGATGCGTCGGCGCGCGACGGGGAAGGGCCCACACGCTTTGACGAGGCCCAAACGAAAACCCTAACGGGCTGGTCGCGCCACGCGATCGGGCGCGACGGGTCCGTCGCGCCGCATGCTCAGCGCGACTTGGGTGGGACCCACGGCTATCCACGCAACCCTCCGGTCAACGCATGCCGCTTACGTGGCGCGGAGCGCCGCGCCCCGCATATATCGGGCGCGACACATGTAAATGTCACGCCAACGCATTTGGCGCGACAAAAAGGGATACCGACGTAAATTGTTTCAAACTAGGGATACATTTGAAATTTGTTTTGAAAAAGGGCTAAAATTTAAAAAAATCCTCTGCTTGCTTGATCTCTCTGGTGACACTGACCCACCAATCTGTTCTTTCATTTTATTTAATATTCTAGAGTCATTTATGGGGCTCATTAACTTAGTATTCTATTGACCATTATTATCAGGAGCCATCAATACAGGCAGCCCCCAGGTAACTGAGTAGAAGCAACCTATAGCTTTTGTTAAAATCTGAAAAAGAAAGAAAAAGAAACACGATGAATCTACTCTCCGTTCTAAAATGTTTGTCGCTTATGCTTTTTACCAATAAACAACTTTAACAAATTATATATTAAAATATATTAATATTCATCATACATAATTATTGGAAAGGTTTTTCAACCTAGGTTTTAATAAATTTATTTAAAGATAGAAATGTTACAGGTATTTTATATAAATCGAGTCAAAATTATGGTAAGAAAACAAAAAAACGACTGACATCTTGGAACCAGGGAATATATCTAACGATTCTCCTTCAGTGCTACTGCTACCGAATAGCTGCACAGGATATAGGAGTAGGAGTAGTACTAGGTGCATGCATGGCAGCAGCCGGCCTTTAGTGCTAGGGGACAGCCGGATAGGGCCAGTGAGATATTTCGGTAGTTCTCCAAGTAATTCCCCGTGTGTACATGGACTCGAAGTTTCCAGAATAAGTTTCTAGAATTAGAATTTCTCGATCAGTTTTTTCCAGTTGCTATTGCCGCGTGCGGGGATTTGTGCATCTGTCTCGTTGTCGCGCCGTTATGGAAGGAGTATGGAACAGCTGCTGTACTTGCGTGCTGCCAAGATCAGCCGGATCAGCCACTGACAGCACAACAAGTGAGCTGCTCCTATAAATATCTGCAGTTCTATACAACCGATATACGAGAGCGCCGAGGCAGCATTACACTGTTACACTGGCACGAACAGAACAGGGCATGCGGCCACCTGCTTGGTCTCCGGCACCGATGGCGGCGGCGGCCTTACCGGAGGACGTGGAGGCGGCAGCTATCGTGGCAGCCCTGATTCACGTCATTGCCGGTGGCCGTACAGAACCGAGGGCGCTAACGCCAGTGCCGCCGCCAGCGCCGTCGCTCGTCGTGCCGCCGTGTGGGTGGGCGCCAATGGGTTGCCAGTGCCATCAAGGACACGTCTGGCCGGCGACGAGCCAAGGCGGGACCTGGACGTCTCCGGCGTCGCCGCACATTGTCTCGGGTACCTCTGTTCGCTCTCCTGCACCCGTCGCGTCGCCTCGCCCGGGTGGATGCTCACGTCACGTGGTTCTTGTGTTCAGCCTCTGCAGTGGAAGACGATCGCATCGAGCCTGCGCCGCCGGACTTGACAATTATGGCGTCGCCATCGCAAGCTCCATCAGCCCGCATGTGGGCGCAGGGGACGACGAAGAAGGGGATGCCACCGCCGCAGGCGCCGCCACCGACGCGGCGTAGCTACCGCGGGGTGAGGCGTCGGCCATGGGGCAAGTGGGCGGCGGAAATCCGTGACCCCAAGAAGGCGTCGCGGGTCTGGCTCGGCACGTTCGTCACCCCCGAGGACGCGGCGCGCGCCTACGACGCGGCGGCGCTCCGTCTCCGTGGGAGCCGTGCCAAGCTCAACTTTCCAGAGGACGCGTCATCGCTCCGTTGCCCGCCGGTCGCCGTGGGTTCTTCTCCGCTGTCGTCCCGTTCACGGTTGGGTTTGGATGGTGGCACCACGAGCAGCTCGCAGTGGCCGTGGCCGCAGATGATGTACCGGAGGGACGCCGCCAGGACGGATGGGTTCATGGTGGGCGGTGAAAAAAAAATGGCCGGTTCTTGGGTTCCTGGAGCATCGGAACTTCAACGCCGTCGCCCAAGCCTGTATGTTCCAGTGCTCCCGTCGTCGTCGCTCCTGTGCTTTCTGTGAGCCACGGAACAGGGGAGCAGCGGAATAGAAGACGCGGGGAATGCTTGAAGCTACTACTAGAGCCTCAGTCCCAGAGAGTCAGAGACTTGTAGGATAGGAAGAGACTTGTAGGATAGGAATCACGGTCTTGGCTTTCTTTGTGTTTTTTTTTTTTTTTCGAGTTTCGTTTCTTTTTTCTGTCTATTTATTATATTATTACTTCTGTGTACATATACCCTTTTCTGAAATCAAATTATATTTCCGGTAGGCCAATTTCTCTTTAACTAGTAAAATGTCATCCACAAAGTTACGGATAGAACGTCCCACCCACTCTCAAAAGTCGGCTCAATGTGCACTGTTTTGCGGATTCATATTTCTCAAATGAGTTCAAACCATATATTGTATGGTTTTCAGTATTTTACGGATGATATTTCACAGTTGTTTTTTCACACCTCATAGCCCACGACAACTTTTTTTTACAGTCATAGCTCAACCAAATCGATCCTTAAGAGTTGTTTAGCTTTTGAGAAGTCTAAAAATAGTAGTCTAACAATGGCGAAAAGCTCAAATAAAGTAGTCTTTTTTTACTCCCAAGGACATTTAGAAAAAGATTCTCAAGGAGGAGCTTTCGAGAGACTTTTAGTAAGAAATCCCAAAAAAAATCCTCTTGTTTGGTTTCATAGGACTAAAATAGACTTTTTTTTTAGTTCCAACTCTAAAAAGTCGCTCCAACCAAACAGGTCTACGTGTTACACCCAACCGCTAGGCATATTTCGTTTCCATCCATTCATTGTTCATTTCACTAAGCCCTATTTTCATGAATTTATTCTAGTCTTCGACTTTTTAACAATGTTTCATGAAGTGGTAGACTAACGTGTTTGTCAACAATAAAGTGCATGTATTGACTCATGTCTCACAACCAACAGGCTTAATTTTGAAGGTGCTCATAGTGGGTATGATGTGTGTTTGTTCATAAGGATACGTATGCATGGACGGAGCCAGCAGTGGGGCGGGTGGGGCTCAAGCCCCCTCCCTCTAAAAAATCCCGTAATCAAGGTTAATTATCTGTAGCAAAAATAAAAAAACACCATTAAATCTTCATGCAAATTAACATCTACTTTGTTTCAACCCCACCTAAATATTTTTCACGTCACTGTACGTATGCGTACATATATGTGAGCTTCTATACTCTGATTTATATTTATAGTAAAAAAAAGGAGTTGATCTATAATAATTTTTTTTCGAGAACAGGTAGAACATGTGTTTCATTAAGACGAAAGCAAATGTTTTACAACATCGACCAACTCCAACTGCTTCATGCTCACTAGCAAGATGCTAGCATGCATGAGTGGCCAAAATTTATCGATCAGCTAGAGCAAACATCGACCAGAGTTGATATATAATAATAGTGATGTATTTATTAAATCTATTTTTTTTTTGTGTCCTAATATGGTAGGCAAACAACAAGTTTATATGGATTAAAATATTTTACTCTAATTATGTTTTGTGTAATTTTCTAGTTCATAAAACATCAACAAATATATGTGACAAGAATAGTTCAACTAAGTTGCAATTGAAATTCATGAGCACAACATACTGGAAAAGGACTCATGACACATGATAGGTAGAACTTTGCAGATACAAGTGTGAAGCGGCCCTACTTGTGTTTGTGATATATCCAGTTTAGTATAAGCGTTATAGATCATTGTTATCAGCCCAATGGCAGCCCGTAGTAAAACAAATAGCTTGGACACATTGTGTTTGCTTAACATTGATCCCTTTTATCCATTAAAACCGAGCAAGCTAAGATCTCATGTCCTGCCTCAAGCAAGAGTATTCAATTTTGATATTTTGGTTGGTGCTCAATACAATAGTGCAATCAAGACTATTCAATTTCAAGATTTTGACTAGTGCCCAATACAATAGTGCAATCGAATGTCTCTGCCTGAAATGAGAACATAAACCAAATTAATCTTTTTTCTTTCTTCATTTAATAGTTGTTCTCGTTCTTTTATGCCCCAGTTCAAGCACGACTGCCATACACAGATACTGCTAACGAGAGCAAAGCAGTAATAGAGTATTGGTTCGGTATCAGTTCATCCCATAAATTTGTGGTGAACAACTCCTTTTCTCATGCTTATAATTATTACTAATAACAAGAGCAAAGCAGTAATTATTATTAGCTTGTGAAGTCGAGGCGGTGGTGGTTCAACTCATTAGCCATTCCATTCCATCCCAACCAAAGAGCTAAAAGATGATTGACCATCACATTTCTGAAACCCCAATAAGTTGTCTTCAGTAACATGGAGACAAGACACTTGCAGTAAGGAACTTCATAACAACCCAAATAAGTTTTCTTCAGTAACATGGAGACAAGATACTTGCAGTAAGAAACTTCACAACAAGTGTTACTTTTCATTCATGCAACTTACAAGTTGCCTTCATAACTAGTAGTTTGATCATCTAAAAGGCTCACAAACAGTGTAGATGACTGATAATACCGGCTTCAAAAGGTTTTAGCCTCAGAGCTGCGAGCTACACAACCCAACAGTACCGCTTTTTTTCTTCTCTCAACGTCACAGCAACAAGGTGTGTATGAATCCCATTGGGTCACTCATATTTCATGCTGCTTGAATCCTTGCTGCTACTGGATGATTTGGAGGAATAGTACGAATAGCACATCAAACATTTCTTAATTCAAAAAAAAAAAAAATCAAGAGTCTTCAGGTCCAAACACGAATAGAGCCATCCACAGAAGATGTCAACATGCAGGCCTTCGTTGGGTGGTAACTGATGCTAGTTACCTGCCAAAAGAAATAGTGTTACGTAGATGTACATTAAGCTGTTAGACAGCATAAGGTGCAATTCTTCTGGAAAGAAAAGTACCACAGAACTATGTGCCCTGAATTTTGCAACAACAGGTGCATCCACTAACCCCCAGAAAAATACATAACCATCCTCAGATCCACCAACAACAAATGCATCGTCATTCGTCAGACAGGAATCCATCTTGAAGGACTGGAAATATTATCAACCAGAAATTAAACAATGCAAAGTTGCAAACGAATAGGATTAGAGTTTCTACTGAAAACCCTTGCATCAATCATCGAATCATAATGGTTTATTTAGTTTTTTTCAGCTCTAACATCAAGCAAGCAATCTGCTCTCCTTTCAATGAATTAAGCAGACTAGCAGTGTTTCTCTACTTCATCCACTAAAACATTAACGATGCATCGTGGTTCACTATTTTACACAGCTGTATACATTTCCTGCATTCTTATGTGAAACTTATCAGGCTAAGTTGAAATCAAGACTTATATCAATGTAAGTATTCATATGTTGGCAGTATCACAAATGAAGATTATTGAAGAGATACCTTGCACATATGTCCCTTATACTCCTGTAACAGTTCTCCAGATGACCTAAAAAACGCAACAGACATCAAAACGTTAATATTTTGTACATGATGCCCCTCTATTTTTACATTGAACAGATGGCACCACTCTACTCAACAGACCAGAAAAATCACGACACTTTTGTCTTTATCATGATGAAAAGATAATATGACGAGTAATTGTATCACACATACTTAACATTCATAGACTAACAGTTAGTGATGCACATCTAAACTTGCTATGGATATATTGTTTCTTCCTTTTCTCCCCAGACAGCAGCAACTGTCAATGATGAATGGGCAATGGGGCCATTATAATGCGGACTCTCAAAGCACAAGAAAATCGTTCTAGTTGCGTGCACCAAAACATGAAGACATGGCTCCTAATTGTGATGGCATAGGAATTCAAGCATGATGATCTTCTGATGCACAGGAACGCACAAAGTAAATAATAGCATGTGATTTGTTGCAGAGACAAATAAAAATGGTCCATTTAACTTGCTAGCTACCCAAGAGAGTACATGCTTCAATACCAAGTTAACTTAAAGCCTTCTAATGTATATGTAAAAGGAAACACGAGGCAAGCCTGAACTTGGACCACAATTCGCAAAATATATTACTGAGACATAAGGAGCCTGCAAGTGCAACTGTAAAAAGCACCTCCATGGCACCAACAGCAGCTTAGTGCAGCTGCAGAGCACAGTAATTGAATATATTTGGACAACAAGAGTTCCATGAGTAATGGTATGGCAAAGCAGTGACGAATCAGAGACCAAGGGTTAAGGAGAAAATTAGCTTTGATCAATCCATTAAAGATGGTAATGAGATTGGCAGCTATGTTAAGATGAGGAATTTCTTCTAGTCCATATTGCCATCATTGGTAACCATATCATAGGTCCAAAGCTAAAGGAAGAGTGTGACTGCACCCTTCTATAAAGTAGAGGAGAATAATAATAACCCATACTTGAGTAATGGGATTTAGTTGCTCCAAATTGCTAGATAAAAGAGGTTTCCCTGCAATTTTGTGCCCGAAAACAAAATACTGAGAAGCTTGTAAATAGCACTTACTTGTCTAGAAGACGCACAGTAGAATCCAAACAGTTAGCTAAAAGGCAATTGCTGTCATTTGATAATGACACACAGTTGACAGGATGCCCCAGATTATCAACAGTCTCCCTGTTACAAGCAAGAGGGAAATGAATCAACAAACCATACAGAAACAATTGACAGGAGTAAATGGCTTAGGGTTCAAGGTACTTCCATAAGAAGAGGGAATAACCAAACTACCAAAACCAAAGAGTACATGCCAGAAGCTAAAAGGTAAGTTTTACAGGACGGCAATTCGCCCGGCGATGTTATACGGTGCTGAATGTTGGCCAACAAAAAGGCGACATGTCCAGCAGCTGAGTGTGGCTAAGATGCGTATGTTGCGCTGGTTTTGCGGGCATACAAGAAGGGATAGAGTTCGGAATGAGGAGATTCGGGATAGGGTCGGGGTGGCACCAATCGAGGAGAAACTGATTCAACAACGGTTGAGATGGTTTGGACATGTCCAACGGAGGCCTCTCGAGGCGCCGGTGCGTAGCGGAGTTTTAAAGCGGGAAGACAATGTAAAGAGAGGCAGAGGTCGACCTAGACTGACTTGGGACGAGACGATTAAGAGAGACTTGAAGGAGTGGAATATCTCTAAGGAATTAGCTATGGATAGGAGCGCTTGGAGACTAGCAATCAACGTGCCTGAACCGTGACCTTTATTTTCGTTTCCTGTTTAACCTTTCTTTTGTCTTGTGCCCAGCCTACCCCAACTAGCTTGGGACAAAAGGCTAAGTTGTTGTTGTTGTTGTTGTTGTACATGCCAGATGTAATTCATAACAAAATAAGGCATCACATACCTACCCATGCGAATGTCAAATGCCCGGACAGTACCATCAACACTGCCAGCAATTATCTCTGTCTTTGTTAAGTTAACTGACATTACACTATCTTGAAAAGTATCAATTGTCTGCAACATGACAGAATAGACAGCAAGTGTATAAGACAACAAGAAAAGGAAATATAACAAAACATGACACATCTATGTATATCAGGTAACAATGTATAACTACCTGAATAGGGTCGCTGCTATGTGACCTGCAGTCAAATGCACGCACTGTACGGTCATAACCAGCTGAGACTACAACAGCGTTGTACTCATTAAACTTCACTGAATTGACCTATCGAGAGCAGAATAAAGATGGCTGAGCAGGATAACAAATCTCAAAAATTAAAAATCTAGCACGCAGAGACTATCAATTTATAAGCATCACCAACAGGCCTGACCATAATAACAAAGTTGAACCACAGTGTGCAATGCCAACTGCTAAATGCAAGTGATACTATCAGATAAAAATACAAGTACAACCACCAGAACTCCAGAAGTATGGTTCAGAGCACTGCTTTGGATGCAGCTGGTATTATTTTGTCCCAGGTGTTCTTCAGGTAGCATTCACCAGTGTTCAGAGCAACAAACAAGAATTGTAATATACAAATAATAGAAGCACTATCACCCACACAATGAGCACGGAACTGCTAGATTTAAATTGTGCGAACTGCTCAGCTCCAAGAACAATCACATTCTGTCGTGGCCATCAGAAGACGGATGAAAAACTCCATAAATAACGGAAAAAAGAAAGCATCAACTGATTTAATGCATTACCTCGCTGTTGTGACCGCGGAACTTGCGGATGACGCGCCCGAGGCAACGCCCCAGTAGAAGATCTGTCTGTCGGCGCCGCAGGACACCAGTTTCGCGTTATCCCTGTCAGAAACAAACGAATGAACAACAAGAAGCACTTGGGCGAATTTTCCGTTGCCGCGTCTCCAGATCAAATACGAAGGGAGGAGACAAGGAGGTGGAGAAGGGGGCGCGTGCTTGCGTACGTACGAGGAAGAGTGCACATCGCGGACCTCGCGGGCGTGGGACTTGTAGGTCTTGACGTGGGCGCCGGTGTGAGGATTCCAGAGGCGGAGCGTGCGGTCCTTGCCGCAGCTCAGGCAGTAGTTGCCGCCCCGGTTGAACGCACGGCCAGCACCGCTCCCTCGTGACCCGACAGCGAGCACGCCTCCGTCCGCGGCAGCTGCTGCGCGGCCCCCCGAGGACGTCATCTCCGCCGCCGCCGAGGATGGGATGGACGGAAGACGACGAGTTCGAGAGCCTTTTACCTGTATGCCATTACAAAAGATTGACCAAACCCTCATGCCATTGGAAAGTTCAACCCGACCTGTGCGCCATCGTTCAACTTCGCTTTAGCCTGTGTGCCATTCTGTCAAACTGAGCTGCTAACGGTGTTAAACAGCAGGTCCAGAAGACATGGATGCCCTCATGTACGCTAAACTTTGTGCTTTACCCATGTGCCATCAAGAGCCACAATTATCCCAACAATTATAATTGTAAAAAAAAAAATCACAGCCATCAAGAGCCTCTATATATGTATATGTATAGACGCATGAATGAAGCATTCTCCCAATAATTATAATTGTAAAAAAAAAAAAATCACAGCCAACAATTTATAAAACAGATGACCAACAGGAGGGGGCAATCAACACTACGAGTGCAGGACACGAAATAGAAGCAATTGAATCGAAGCAGGCAACATTAAACACAAGGAAATCGAATAACAGCCATGAACCATTGCGCTCACCTTGTTCCCCCCGTGGGTCGCCTATCCTCTGAATCCACGCTCCACTACCCCATTCCCTCCACTGGAACTGGATTCGCCGGCCTTCTCTCCCCACCGACGCTACAGCCACTGAGGACTAGGGTTTCAGCATGGGGGCGAGTATGGGCGCAGGGATGGAGAGGGATAGGGACGAGGTCCGGGTGGAGGACGAGGGCCGGTGCGCCGGCGGACTGAAGAGCGGCGGTGGCGCAGTGAGGAGCGGTGGCGGCAGACTGAAGAGCGGCGGCGGCGTACTCGCGGACTGAAGGGCGGCGGCGCGAGCTGAGCGGATGCGGGAGTTGGGCGGGAGTCAGGACCGGCGCTAGATTTTCTTTTTTTTTCTTTTTTTTTTTTAGGGAGACACGTTAGATTTTCAGAAGGGTAAAATCGACATATTACCTGTCTGGTCCCACACGTCAGGACACCCAAACGGCAAAAATCTCACGAAGCACGGACGGAGTGGCACACAGGCTAAAACGAAAATGAACGATGGCACACAGGTCGGTTTGAACTTTCTAGTGGCACGAGGGTTTGGTCAATCTTTTGTAATGGCATACAGGTAAAAGGCTCCGAGTTCGACGACCACCGGAAAAGATGAATGGTGGGCCGGTGATGTGGGTTGGGCTGACTAAATGGAATGCAGCCCGCAACCCACGAGACAATCATAGCTGTCTAACACCCTTTGCAGCATTCCGTGGTGCCCATAAAAAAAAAAAAAAAAAAAAAAATCGCATAATCTTATCAGTACATATTGTTTTTTGTTGCTTTTCATTACGTGCTTTCAGGAAGGTCTGAAATAACTACTCGAATGACTCAAACCCAACAAATATACACCAAAAGGCCTGCTCTCTTTATTTATTCCAAAAGTGTGAGCATTTTAGCATCAACCCAAAACATTTGCTATTTGTTCAACTTGGTCCATTTACAATGCATATTGGATTGACGGGTTCTCATTATTTTTTCTCGTAAAAGTACATAAGCATGCTTCCTCGCTTGACCATATGCCACCTCTCATTGCCGCTTGCCTCGTAAATAGATCTTGTGATCACCGAAAGTGTGTAACTAAGATTAAGTGAGCCACCAACTTGATCGTAGCGGCTCATGTCTCAATCTCAAAACCTTGTAAATCTGAAATTTTCATTTGAGACAACATCAAGTGTGAGGTTTGTGCCAACCGAAGGATGCGATGTGTTCCAAAATCATATCGATCACGTTATAATTTTCTCTCTCTGGTCTAGTACAAGACCCATACAAACTTAACAATCGGTTCTAGTTTTAACTCTCGGACACTTTATTAGCGACTTCTTTTATCTTGCAATCTATGACCCTCAATTGTATAAACATATCTATAGGATCTAACCTTTCCATCCGACTTTCTTTTTTTTTTTGTGTATATTTTTTTCTAACCTCAAAACCCTTTCCATGCCTCATTTATATTACTGAATTTCATGCCAACGTGAGGTAACAATCTAGGAACGAAACACTCTAGTCTAGAAATAAAAAATAACGATTAGAAAACGTTATATTTGCTACCAAGTAAAAATCTAAACAACTATCGGATCTCATGGATAAAAAGGAATAGTCATGGTGTAACACATCTTTTTCTCTTCCAAGACAGAAGGAGAGCCAAACGTGCTATTCAGGCCGTCATGTCCTCGTCCGCGTCCTACAATGCACCTCGAATGAATTGTGGCCCTGTTGAAACTCGTGCAACGCTTCCGTCGTCATAGGAGATAGGGGCTCGGCAAACGCATCATCTGAAGTAACTTTGTTATTTTTCGTCTTTATTGCTTTTGTAGTTTAACACAAGAAACAATAATGGCACAAACATGGTCTCACCGGCAAAAGTCCCCCTGGCGACTGATGGCGCTCAATGATGGTTTTTTTTTTTTTTTTTTTTTGCAACAACAACAACTAAACTCAATGGTACCGGCCATCGAGGCATTCCCATTCTCATAATTGAGTGAGTCCATAATTGAGTTTGTGTGTTATGTATGACTATGCACAACTGAGCTGACACATAAAGTTCTCCATCCATCTCAAATTGTAAGTCATTCTAAGAATCTTGAAAAGTCAAACCATCTAAAGTTTGACCAAATTTGTTTGATGAGATAATAGTTTAGGATGCCTAAGTATCATTATATCCTTTGTCAATTATATTTTCATAGTATACTTATTTAATGTCATGAATCTTTATAATTCTTTCTATAACTTTGGTCAAATATGAGATGTTTTGACTCTTCATTATTGGAATTATTTACAATTTGGAACGGAGCAAGTAACTATGTAATAAGAAAAAATGTCTTTGTGTTTGATTTTTTTTCATTAGAGTGAGTGATGCTTGCAAGCCAAGCTTTCCTGATATGTATTGCCCATATAACTGGTGTTGATGACCTGTCCCATTGCCATTTAACTGATAGACCATTGTCACTCTAAATTTTGATTTATAAAATTTGTACTACAACACGGTATATAATAACTTATAACATGATGTAGCCTACAGCAGAGCACAACTCACCAACAGAGTGGCACAACTCACTCACGTAGCCTACGATAACGCCCCGCCCAAGTCATAAGGGGTTGGTTTCCATAAGTCAGGTGACTTATTAAGTTAAAAAAGTGAAATAAGTAACTTATTTTGCCAAACAACCATGACTTATTAAGTCATGAGACTTATAAATTAAGTTAGTACATTCCTACTTAAAACTTATTAAGTCATGAGACTTATAAATTAAGTTAGTACACTCCTACTTAAAACTTATTAAGTCATGAGACTTATAAGTTATAAGTGACTTATTTTACCAAACAGACATGACTTATTAAGTCTCGATTTTAAGTCACCGACTTAATAAGTCGGCTTGACTTATGAAAACCAAACAAAGCCTAAGTCCCGGCAATTTTTGCACATTTTTCACGTGAAAATCTACAAGACCGGCGGAATTCAAACTTGTGACCTGCTCGTTGTGCATAACCTCCTCTACTACTGCACCTGTTGTCACATATGTTTATGGGGAATTTGGCTCCTGGACACCGCTTTAAAAAACGTATAATTGGCCGACACACACCGTAGCCGTGCGTGAATTTGCCCAAGCACCATTATAAATTCGTGTATGTTTGCCAGAAGACACCGCGCCGATTAAAATAATTATTTCTCAGTTTTGGAGTGGGAGAAGGTGCGTGAAATGTCCAAAGCACCCTCGTCTTCAACCTCCGTCTCCTCGGTTATACCTCGGTTATATTTGCCGTAACACATCGCCGCCTCTTTTTCTTCTCCGGCGAGGTCTTCCATGGCCCGGCACAGCCAGCCGCACCTGTCCATGAGAAGCTCGGAGCTCACTGGCCTCCATGGCCGCGAGCTTGAGCATGTCCACTCCGCCGCTCCGTCTCCGCTCGTCCGCTCTCGCCGCGGCCATCCCAGGCCCCAGCGGCGGCTCGCTTCCGGTGCGGGAGGCGCGAGGGAGGGGCGTGTAGCGGGGACAGCGGATCCGGTGGTGCGCCGCCGGTGGTGGCCAAGGGAGCTCACCGATGCCGACCGCCCGCCATCGGGCGTTCTCCGTCCTTCAAGCGACGGGCGGCGAAGCGGCGCGGCCTCCTCTCTCGGGGCTGGCCGGCGACAGAGATCTCGTGGCGGAGGGAGGCGGACGGGCGCGGGCGGGCGGGTGCTTGGCGTCCAGCCGGCTTGGTGGGGCCGGAGCTCGCAGGTGCGGCCTCGCCGGAGACCTGCGCGGCCCGGCGAGGGAGGAAGAAGACAAGGGCAAACCCGTCATTTTCCCTACCTTCTCTCTCCAAACCAGCAGATATTATATTTTAATGAGTGCGGTGTCTTGTGGCAAACGAACACAAAATAGTAATGTCTTTCGGTAAAGGAGCCCGTTTTTGTGTCTGACCAATTTGGACTTTTGCGGTGTCCCGTGGCTAAATCCCCTATGTTTATACTCTATTTTAGTCCCCACATATTATTATAAACAGAGTGTAAACCAATTGTTTGAGACCTAAACAGATTCAAATGAAAAAGTTGTCAAATACTACAACTTTCATTTTGGTAGTCCAATCAATAAATCTAAGTATCCATTAAAATAGATTATTTATTATTATTGATACGAGCATCATATAATATAAATCATATAAATCATGTGTCTTGTCGCAACTCACCTGCATTTTTGCTGGCCAGAAAAAAAAAAAAAATACCTTAAATTCACTCGAAAGATGTTCAGCTTGCGATACGTGTGACTGCTATATTTACACAGTGACTATTTATAGCAATCATCAATTCTGAATTTCCAATCAATATGGCCAACCGAGGGGAAGCTCGATCTCCCCAGACTTTCAGGAGATGGCGAAGCCGAAGCCGAAGAGGCCCGCGCCCCGCGTCGCGGGTCAAGCATTCTCCGGCGACCCGTCGCGGTGGGCGGCCTGCCGCTGGCTGCCGCGGCATACGTGGGCGTCGACTGCCTGCAGCATCTGTCGCCCGTTTGGCACGGCCGGCTGCGGCCGCCGCTCTGGGCAGCGCTGGCGCTCGCAATCGCCGCGCGCTCGCCGTTCTACCGGCGCTGGGACGCCGAGGTCCGCGCCGCCCCGCGGTTCTTCGCTGCCATAGCGTTCATGTTCGCGGCACTACTTTGTGAGGCCCTCTCCGTCCGATTCGTCAGCACCGTCCTCGGCCTCCAGTGGCACCGGTCAGTTCCTTTCTCCTGACTGATGCAATGCAAAACCGATCGACCGAATATTTGAACATTTTAGAATTTTCCTACACAAATCACAAATGTATCTCAAGCTGAACATTTGTATGGAGACTGTAGTTCATAGGCATGTGTCTGTATTCATTTGTGGAACCATAGATATTATATTGTGTAGATTTTCTGATGAACATTTTCGTACATTTGTGTACATTTTTATGGACTACCTATGAATTACATTTGTGTACGCACAGCTATTAACCGATCGGAGTTCTTGTCTAGCATAGTATGTGTCTGTATTGAACGACTGTACTCACTTATTTGTGGATGATGGAGTACATAGGTGCAGACAAGAACCATAGATATTATTCTGTTTTCATCATCTTGTGATTTTGTAAAGATTTTGTTTGTTGGGGTTGAAACTTGAATGTTTTCTTTAATTAGCATGATAAATTAAATCTTCACATGGTCTTTTTTTTCTTTACTTCGGCTATTAGTAGTTTAATATTTTCTCCCCAACTTATAGTGGAGCCAGATACTTTTAGTAATCTGAGCAATTCTCGTATGCAAAATTGTTTACTTTGAAAAATACAGCACGCTGGGCGACCTCGAATCATGACATTATCTAATATACTAATACTGTTAGACTTTCACAGACCAGTTTTTGTCTTTTATCATAGATTCCCCTGTTTAGTTTACATATTTCAGTGCAATCAATATTCTGCTCATCTGAAGCACTGGAACTGTTCACTAATAGAGATTCACTGTTATCAACAGATCTACTGCTCCTCTTCCTGACATTGGCCAGTGGATGCTTCTAGCATTGAGTGGGAAACTTCCTCAAACAGTGGTTAATCTACTGAAAGCTCGCATCATCACTCTTCATCATTACTTGATGTTGTTTATCATGTTGGCGTTTTCGCCATTGTTTAACTGCATCAAAGGTCCTGGACTCGGAATAGGCTCAAGGTATATGTTCACTATGGCAGTTGGACGTTTGCTCCGGACCATAACATTTCTTGCTACGATTCTTCCGTCTCCTCGACCTTGGTGTGCCGAATCTCGATATCAAATACCTGACCATCCACACCCTTGGGCACAGAAATATTATGCTCCTTATGCTTCAGATCGAAACATGATCTGGAGGCTCATGAAAGAGGATACTCTATACGGTCAGTACATTCAGCTTATTATCCTAACTTTTTTGAAGTGTTATTATCCTTACTTTTAACCGTATAACATAGCTGCTTTGATAACCAGTGTGAGCTCATTTTCTTTTCACCCTTCCTGATTATAGCTACTCCTCAAGATTACCCTGATGAGTACAAACCTGACTGGGGATTGATGAGTTTCTTAATAGACATTTTGAGGCCAAGCCCTGGAGAGGGGCCCTCATGGTATCATCTGCTGAGGAAATCAAGTGGTGGTTGTAATGATCTTGTATATAGTGGACATATGTTTGTTGCCGTCCTAACTGCTATGGCATGGGCGGTATGCGATGTTTTCTTCTTCTCAACTGATTGAATTGTTCATGTCGTGCCTTCAAATTACCCTTCCAATGTCATGCACTCCTTCGGCAACTGAAATCAGTTTTAACTTTTGTTTCAAAAAAAAAAAAATCAGTTTTAACTGCCAGAGTCATCCTATTTTAGATATGTTGCTCCATGGCCAAAACAAAATTGATAGAATTGTCTGGCTGTATATAAAGTTATATTTGATTCCTTGCAACCTATATTGATGTGTCGTACTGTATCCTATATGCTTTATGACAATTGCAGTTCAATCAAGCACTACATTTATAATTTGTTACTCAAAAAACAAATCAATACAATGGTCTGATATGCATAACGAATGCTAAGTTGTGTTGAGAACTTGACAAGACCCTCCTTTTAATTGTCTTCCTTAATTTATGTGTTCATATGTTACTCTAGAACAAATATCATTTTAACACCTTAACATATTATCCATCTATATTTCCTCACAGGAAGCATATGGGGGATGGAGCTCTGTTGTGATATGGTTCCTCGTGATCCACAGCGCTCAGAGGGAGGTACGGGAGCGCCATCATTACAGTGTTGACTGCATTGTAGCAATCTACATTGGGATCCTCTTGTGGAGGATGACTGGGTTTCTTTGGTCTGCAATGGAAACCAATCGATCCAAAAGGCTTTCCAAGCTTGATGAGGTTCAGAAGAGACTATTCCGTGCTGCAAAGGATTCTGACATCTTTGAAATAAGGAGCCTGTTAAATGAAGTTGAGCTGGTTGGTCAAGAAAAGAAGGGCTTTTCACAGCGTGTTATCTTCTCCTTTGCTGCAGCTGTAATCGTTTTTACCATGTTGTTTGTTCTCCTGGCATTCACGCTAACCAATGATGGATGATCTTTCTAATGTCCCACTGATTTTGATATTCACATTCTATTTAGAAGACTCAGTGACTTGAAAGTAATGGATTTTAGGTTGAAAGGGGATGGCGTTCCCTGGTTTGTGTATGGGGAAAATATTTTCACATAGAATCACTGAGTACCAAGTCCTTTTGACAGTACAGAAAACATATTATTAGCTGAATTGTGTAGATGAACTCCTTTTCAATAGAAACAGGTACTCCATGATAAATATTGTCAGCTGAGCTGTAGATGCATATGCAGCTCTTTTTGTCAAAAGCTTTCTATCAGTTGATATGTGGGATAACTGCTGCATATATTTTTAAAATTTTGTGAGCACATCAGGTGATATCATTTTTTACAAGTAGTTCTCCTACATGGAAATGGTCTGCAGTTCAGTTTGGTTCAGTGCCCTCCATCTCCAGTTACCGTAGAGATGGTTCTAGGCTGTTCTGATGTGTAGCATCAGTTGTACATTTTCACTTGCTAATTTGTTCTTTCTAGGATTTCCACGTGTTGCATCTGAGGAAGTTTTTATACAGCCCAAGTTCTCGATGTGTTCAGGCCTTGCATTCAGGCCACTGTAACCTTGCGAAAGTATGAATTGAAATTGGCGGCCCTTATGCTGGCAACTCCACGAGAGATTATCAGATGCTTGTAGTGATCATTGCAACATCTTTTTCTCTCTTGGAAAATAGATGTGCCAGTATTCGAAATTCAGTTCTTGAGCACGTCCAATCTAATGCCCCTTTTAATTTAATATAATGCCTCTTACACATGCTATATGTCATATGAGAGTGATCCTGGTGAGAGTCAATAAAGCTCACCAAAAAATAACTGTGATCTGATAAGGTGATTTGCAACCTTAGCTCCGAAGAAAACCGACGAAATGGACATCTAATGTGTACCTTGGCTTCCCGTTCCGTCTCCATTCAGACCGATGCAACCGATGTATGCAATCCATTGGACTGACAAAAACTAAGTCCCCGCCTCGTGGGTTCACAAAGGATCAAGGCTTCTTCAATTGATAGCGTGCGTGTGTTTTCCAATTTCCAATCCGCGTAAGGGCGTACAAGTAATGATCTTGACTTTGCTCCTGATCATATAGCTCTATTAAGCCTAAAGTGTTCCAGCTTTTGGTTGTTGAACTTTTGAAAAACTTGCATGTCCAGTATTCAAATTTTTCATAGACTTTTGATTGTATGGCTGTAGATCATGCCTCACGCACCACGCAATAAATCGTGTAAATTTTGTGCAGCCTTCTCTGATGAATCACAATCGGGAGCTGATTAGAATTCATAACATGTACTACTACATTTGAGTAGACACAGATCTTCAGGGACGCCTGCTAGACGTGCTAGTACATCTGAGTTTTTAAAACTTGGGTAACTGCTGATAATATCTATGCAACGCGCGACACGAATACGACGTCTGATTTGTCCCCGGTCATTAGTGGGTAACTAAGAATAATCGCAAGTGGAGACGGCGGTATTTGACCGCGGCTGGTGGTATTGGAAGAGCAGACGGAGGGTTCATTTCGTTTAGTCCTATAAATACCTGTGCATATAACTCAGCTCATATCCATCGAAACCCAGCAGAAACTAAACTTGCATTGATACGCTCGCTCTTCAGTTGATCGATCTGCAATGGCTGATGAGGAGAAGAAGCACCGTCACCACCTGTTCCACCGCCACAAGGACGGCGAGGATGAGGCCAGCACCGGCGAGGTGGAGGTGGACTACGAGAAGAAGGAGAAGCACCACAAGCACCTGGAGCAGCTCGGCGGGCTCGGCGCCATCGCCGCTGGTGCATACGCAATTTGTAAGCGTCTCTTACTGATATTACTCGATCGATCACCTCAATTATTTACTCCAACATCATGCATGTTTATTTATATATGGCGCTGGATCGATCGAGCAGCACGAGAAGCACAAGGCAAAGAAGGACCCTGAGAACGCGCACGGGCACAAGGTGAAGGAGGAGGTGGCGGCGGTGGCGGCCCTGGGCGCGGCCGGGTTCGCGTTCCATGAGCACCACCAGAAGAAGGACGCCAAGAAGCACGGCGAGAGCTGCTAGGCAAGGCACGATCCTGTGATCGTGATATATATCGTCGCGTCCGCCGCTTAGTATATATAATTGTGGCGTTAAATATTAGAATTGTGTTGATCGTCGTCTTTGTTGCTTTCCAGCGTTGAGTACTCACTTATACATGTCCGTGTGGCGTCAGGGCACGAACTGGCACTAGTTTCCAGCGTGCCAGGCCGTATTATATATTGTGCCCGATCTGTATCCAGTGTGTTTGTGCCCACCAAAATAATGAAGCACCGGTTTACTCAGCTGCACCTAGCTAATGTCCCATGTGTTACGATTTGGTGGCGCGCTTCCTGCAAACAAAACGCAGAAGTATTAGGGACTCGATCGGGATATGCTTGGTTCTTCCTCTCGGCACTCTTGCCTTGTACCGAGCTAATGAGTACATATGTTGAACTACTAACAAAGTAATAATAACCCCTAAGGAAACTAGAGCAAGGCCTAATTAAAAATGAATCCTCGATGTCTCTCGCCATCAATGCTGTGTCTATCTATTT
The DNA here is from genome assembly GCA_015847255.1 of Hyparrhenia diplandra. Taxonomy (NCBI): domain Eukaryota; kingdom Viridiplantae; phylum Streptophyta; class Magnoliopsida; order Poales; family Poaceae; genus Hyparrhenia; species Hyparrhenia diplandra. Next base: position 218,187 of record JADLZK010001010.1, read on the forward strand.
GTATTTGGTTTTCTATCCTAATGAAACTCAGTTGAATGGTCCGATCGCGAAAAAAATTAAAATAAACCAAATTATTGGTTGTATCTTAAAGACCTTTATGCGTAGGTCCTAATCGACCTTGGAGGTGTATGAGCTTCTAAAAGATTTGTATATGGATATGGATATGGATATGGATATGGATATGGGCTGGCTATGCGTTTGGATGGGTTGTCAAGTTGGGAATGGGATTGGCCGACCCAGTCTTGGCCTTGGAGCCGGCTCCGTGGCCTTAAGGCCAATCAATTTTAGAGACCATGGGTTGAACCATTTTTTAAGACTAATAGAGTTGATGGCCGCTGGGTAGTATGGATCGACCCCGTATATCTGTCTACAATCATAAAGAATGAATGCTATCAACACTTTTAGAAAAGATAAGATACAAGAATAAAAGTATCGTAATAATATATTAAGATTGTTAGCAATGTATCAAATTAAATAAGTTTGCAAGTGAAACATAATTTTTGTTTTTATCATTTTCCACTTCCAAAATATGATGTTCATGTTTATAATCTCAAGCGTAGAAAATCTTACAAGTTATGACCAATGATATTTATTCGAGAAATAACAGTAATAAATTAAAAAAAGATTATATTATTAAGATGATGTGTGGGTCGACCCATGGTACGAGCGCATATGCTCCCATTATGATTCGGCTAAGGAAAAATATATTGCTACATTTAGTGCTTTCATAAGTACTCCCATGTAAAAGCCATGAAATTTTTTGATAATATTGAGAGATAGAAAGGTGAAAGAATGAGGTCATTGTTTGCACAACACCATAGTATGAGTTATTATTGCTATGTACTCCCTCTGTCCCTAAAAGACCGTCACCGTGGGATGTGTGCCATAAGTTTGACTCAATTTGTAGAAAATACTAGTACGTGCAACATTTAAATTTTTAAATAAATTTGTTAAAAAACTAGACTTGAAGATCTTTCCGATGATGCTAATTACTTAGCACAAATGTTTTTATATTTTAATATATAATAATTGTCGGCGAGTTGTGTCTCGGGGAAACGCGGTGACAATCTTTTAGGGACGGAGGTAGTAACTCATATTTTTCCTTTGTCCTATGGGTAAATTATGAAATTGTTGGTTACTATGCGACAACTAAACAGACAATTCTTTTTTTTTTTCAAGAGCACGCCTAGCGGCGTTTTTCATTAAGCGCATGTGAGTGTTACAAACTATGGTCGATCTGGTAACACGACGATTACCAGGATCACCACCCCTACTTCTACCGGATCTTACACGAGCGATTACATTGCAGACAAACTTGCGACAAAGCGAGATAAAAGAACAAGCCCTATCTAGCAGGCCTCCTCTTCTTCGATCCCGCCATGTTGAGATCCATGGCGCAGTTCAAGCCCACGGATAAGCGGGGCACGGAAACAACTCCTCTTTTTTTCAGTCATCTTGCCCCCAAACGCAACCACGAACTTCTGCTCAATATCTGCGTCCACGACATCATCGTCGACCTTCTCGCCAAGCTTACGAAGCAACACCTTCTGTGCTTGAACCGTTGCATTGGGGGCACGCGGCTTAGCTGCAATGCGTCCACTCCTCCGCAGAGAATGGACCGATATTGGTGTGCGGGAGCGTCGCAGCTTGGGCCCAACCTTGATCAGAGGAGTGTTGAGAGGGATGCACAACCTTTCCTCCAGCTCCTCCCGGATCGACAGTGACACACGCTCAACATCATCGTCGGAGGATGGGACGCTTGGCGCACTGTCGATGTCAACGTCAGACGTCGGAGGAGCTGTCGCCGGCGGATCAACGTCCGACGACGGCAGACTAGTCGGGCCGAGCACAACTTCGAGTGGCTGAGCTACCACCACGGCCATACCTGGGCACACAAACTCAGCATCGACCATGGCGGACCACCAGTCGACAGCGACGTCCGGTCCGGTCTCCGCGATGTCCCAGTACATAGCTCGCCATCGACACATCCGGAGCAAAGATCCACAACCGGAGGGGCCTGGTCCAAAGCGGCGAACTGCTCCAGCATTGGGTCGATCCGCGTGTGCGCCGACATGGTCGCCGCGGGGCTCCCACTCCGCCGGGTCAAGCTTGGGGAAGCAGCCCGCAAGAACCACGTAAACGATTGTCACGGACCCTGGCGGCAGAGGTGGCGACCTTGTCATGTGCCGGAGGCTTCAGCTCAGGCGGCGGCGAATGCTGCGCGGATAGGGTCCGCGCGGTCGATGGGCCACGCTTGGTCCTGACCTCCAGCATGCGCCCACGGCGGTGGCGCGCCCTATGCCCTTCGGCCGGCGGTGCGGCAACGCCGACACGAACACCGCGGCCGGCCTTGACGTGCCCTTCCCGGCGGTTGAAGCATAGACCCGAAGGTCCATGGGCACGTGCCGCGGGCGAAACCGACGCCGAAAGGCGACGGCGGCGGCCTGCGGACCTCACGAAACCCATCCGCGTCGGGCTTGGAAGAGAGGCGCGACGGGTGCACAAAGGTGGCAAACAGGGCGCGGGGCGTAGTCACACGAGGGAGGAGCCCCCCGTGTCGGCGGCGACATGGTGGCGGTAGGGGGGCGCGGCGATCGGACGCCGGTGAGCGAGGGACTCGCGCGGCTGCCCGCGGGCCCGAGACGCCGATGAACGGGCACCCGCGTGGCGGCCACCACCACGCGGCCCCTTCCGGCGGCGCGCCGCGCTGCGCGCGCGTCGTGGGCACGACGACGGACTAAGAAAGCACTGGGTTTTTCATCGGTGGCGACCTGACTCGGGAGCCGTGGTGTAGATCGGGGAGGGAGCTGGAAGCCACCCCGCCGCACCTATCCCACGACGGGCGACGTCGAGGTAGGACGGCCGCGGCGCCGGAGAGGGGATGGATTCGCCATCCGAGTCGTCGTTAGACTCGGCCGGGCCGCATGAACTTGCGGCGGCGCCGGCAGAAGGCCGGGCGTCCGACGATAGCGAACTGCTGAGGCGGTCGGCGGCTGGAGGCCGTCGGTGCGGGCTTGGTGGCGCGCACGCCCCGGTCGAGGTAACGCCGGTACCGCTTCCGCATCGTCTTCGTCGTCTTCGTCTTGAACGGCATCACCGGCCTCCTCGGGGCGAAGCGACGAGGGAGGGGGCCGGCGGCGCGGCGAGCGGCGGCCGCCCCGGGGGGCCCGTCCATGGACGCCCCGCCCTCTCCGCGGGCAGCGGCCTGGGAGTCACGGACGAGGTAGGGAGCTGCAGCAGAGGACTCGTAGCCATGGCCGGTGTCCGCTCTGCCCTCCTCGTTCGCAAGAGGGGAGCTGCCCCCATCACTGCAGCCCAAACCGGAGGAAAGGAACCCACCAATCGATGGAGCAGCATGAGGAGGGAGCAGATCTGGAGGAAGGGGATGAATTTGGGGGGGATTAAGGGTGGATTTTGGTGGATTTTGGGGTGGGGGCGGAAGAGCTCCCGAGGGGAGCGGGTGAGGCTCTAACGGCTCCATCGTGACTACCACGCCATCGCGTGCAGTAGACGTTATGTCACTAAACAGACAATTCATTATAGAAATTGTCTATTAAGCCGACTCAGGATTACCTTGTACAAGATCATTAGTAGAGTCACTATAACCAAACAAGAGGTCACTAAACTTTAGAGGGGGTCACTAAAGTCGTTAAAATTTAAGGACCCCGAACCAAACAGGGAGTTAGATCTTTCCGTAACAAAATGGTGCGATAGATGATTCGTTTCATCATCATTTGTATAATCGCATCATCAGTAATTCAGTATGTATAGAAACATACACCAGCATGATGACACCATGATTGAATCCTTTCCAGCGCCTCGTCCGTGGGCCGTGGCCGCATGTCCTTGGTTGGCTCGTCGGACAAGGACCATGCATGTGTTGGTAGCGGAGTGCCATTTTTCACGCAGAGATTCGTATGCGACGAATCCAATCCCGCGGTCCCGGCCGGTAAACCAACCAAGCTTCAATTCGTGCCGCTGGCGCAGAGCAGAGCAGCTGGAGTTGGGTGCTTGTGCGGGCAGCAAGACACACAAATGAACCGTCGAGCCGCGCAGCAGCCCGGAGTTGGGTGAAAACGATCTGAGCTCTGAACAGGGCAGGGCTGCATCGGCTCTGTATCGATCTTCTGGGGACACCGACGAGATTCTCTCGGCGCGGCGGACGGGAAAAAGTTCGTCGGTGAGTGGTGGGGAACCAATGGCAGTGCGTGCGCGCCCGTGCCAGCCATTCATGTCACAATTATCGGGCCCAAAAAGGCGCTCTCCTCGCCCTCGATACCCACGCACGCGGGTGCGTCCTCCCAGCAAATTCAAAGCTGCACGGTTCCATTCCACTGCCCTTCTCTTCTCTCTGTCCCTCCGTGTCTAACCTCTCGCTTAATCACCTGCTTAAAGAACGGCGGCCAGGGCGATTAGACGCAAATCAGCATGAAGATCAGCGCAGATCTGACCATGGATTAACATAACCCTTTACCCCATCATCATGGTGGCCGAAAAGTATAGCAAATAAAGCCTGCTACCTCCTGCCCCGGCTTTGTTCTTCTTGTTACCTAGCGGCGGCAGGCTTTGCTTTGTGCTCGCCTAGCTCTTGACATCTTGTGCTCTGGCGTGGAGGGGGTGGCTGCTCTTGCTGCTGCCCCGTTGTGCTTTGGGCTTTTTTAGCTGCCGCCCTCTCCTCTGCAGTCTGTGGTGTGCACTCTGCCCCTGCGCACCTGCACTCAGGTCACCCAACCTACCAGTGTCCAGTGTCCAGTGTTCAGTGCTCCTCACCACCATCTTGTGCCCCCGCCCTTCTTCAACAACGCCCTCAAAGGCTACCACTAGCTTCATCACTCTCATTATCAGGGCACCGACGTCTCAAGAGCACCAGCACCAGCATTGCAGCTTTGCAGGAGCTGAAGCGAAGAGCGGTAGTGTGAGTGGACACTGGAGCTCAGCTGATTGAAGAAACGATATGGGTGCTGTGACGACGACGACGCTGCTCAGCAACGCCGTGGCCATGCGCATGCGCGTGCGGCTCCTCGCGCTGCTGCTCTGCTTCCAGCTCCTGCACACATCATCGCAGGCCTTCAAGGTACCTTCGTAGACACGCACTGCACTGCAAGGCCATTGTTCGCTCACTGCCCTCGTCGCAGCTATGCTACAACAATGCACAAGTAAAGCTTAACGATGATGTGTACATTTCAGCTGCGCGGCGGCGTCAGCGTCATCGGCGGCTACGAGGAGAAGAAGGTCCCGCTGGCCGTCATCGTGCCGGACCCGTCGCCGGAGCTATCGGGCGTGTCCCCATCCCCGCTCGCCGCGCCGGCGCCGGTCCACGGCGGCGGCGGCGACGACATGCGGCCGAAGCTGCCGACCGAGCGCTGGCGCCGGGGCAAGGGAGAGGTCCGGCGCGCCGCGCACCCGCCGGCTGGCACGGTCAAGCACGAGGCGCCCGCGCCCACGGCGACGGCTCCGTCGGCTGGTGGCCCGGGCCCCGCTCGAGCCCCAACCGCCGGGGCGCCGGCGCCGGACTCCGGTAGCAGCGGAGGTGGCGGCACGGCGTTCATCAGTAGCAGCCCCGCCGTGGCGGTCCCGCGCGGCGTCACGGACACGGCCACCATCCTGCCCATGCCCGCGCCCGGAGAAAAGCGCCAGGTGGGTGGGTAGTGCGTTGGTGTCTTGGTGCACGCACGTAGTGCGATCTCACCGCGCGGCCCATTGCGTTGCATTTGCTTGCATGGTTCCATACTTCCATCATCATGCATCACAGTTTTACTTTTACATGCATAGTAATACACTGCCATTATTACTTTCACTTCTCCATCTTAGTAAATAACTTGTTCTTGTCAACAGTAACTTATAACAGTCGATCCTAGTCGTAGTACTATTTGGAGAACAAAGGCGGGAAAAAAAAAACTTTCACTTCATGTGCTAATCCTTTGTGTTCCATTTTAACTGTGTCACTCTCTGTCTACCTAGCTTGTTTCTTGACGATAATCTTGTGGTTTTCAGGAGGTGGCGGGAGCCGCTGGTTCGGTTGAAGTCGCCTGTGTAATGCCGCTGCTGCTGGGTGTCATGGTGATGATGGCGTCTTTTGGGATTTAGGATGCATGCGGGTTGAAAGTAGCAGCAGTAGCAAGAGAGATAAAGTTGGTTCCTTTCTCTGTGTTGTTTCTTTCTGTGCCGGCGGTGACCCCTCCCTCTTCTAATCCTACTCCTATGTAAACAAAGCCACGAGTCCAGTCTTGCTTTTATCTGCCACGCACGTCGTTCATGTCATCCTTTTGAGAATATTGACATTACCTGCATACTCCTCTGTCCCATGGAGTTCGCCGTTTTTTACTTTTTGAACTTCATGTTTCAATTCATACGTTTTATTCAAAATATTTATGTAAATCATAAAATAAATTAATCAATATTCAAGTATCTTCATTGATAAAATAAGTCATATCAAAATAAATTGTATTTGTGTAAAAAATTTTGAATAAAGCACGAAGTATCGAATAAGATGGCAAGACGAAATCAGGGGTGACAAACTCAGTGGGACGGAGGGAGTACCAGTATGCTATGGCCAGTGGCCCAGTGATAAAGCAGTGGATATACTCGTACTCACGGTTTGGTGCGTGTCTGTGGCCCATCCATGTGCACCAAAAGCATTGCATCGTAGCACGTACTACGTGGTATACGCACAGTGATACTGACTTGAAACGTCCAGGGTACATTCAGTACATGCAGCACACAAATGACACGGACACGGACACATATCCTTGGTCCAGTGCGCACTGACCAGTGTCCAGTGGCGTGTCGGTGTAGATGCGGCGCGCGTGACGTACGAGCCGTCCTTTCCACCACCATCGGCGACGGATGGTACGGTGCCACAAGGAAAACATACTCCCTCTGTCCCTAAATGTTTATCTTAAAAACCGTATTTTCCCACGAGCGTTTTTTCCGAGTGACACACGTAAAGGGACGGAGGGAGTAACGAGGGCAAAATGAGGCGACGAGCGTGACAAGCAGCTAGCACAGGGCAGGGCACAGCCAGAGCCACCCCCAAATAAATTAGGCCGCGTGTGCCTTCCTTACTCGGCACAGTCGGCACCACCGCCGGCAATTAAATTGATCCACCGACCAGTCCTGGCTTCCTCACGGTCACGTTTCAAGATATGCATATGCCTGTGATAAATAAATGTGTTCTGAAAGTAGTTACAACCTGATGCATGGTTGTGCCAGCTTCTCATCGTGACGAATATTTTGGATCGATGGTAGCAACAACGTACCTTCTGTCACGGAGTGGTATTCAATCTCCAGGCAACGTTTCTTTTCCTGAATCGGATAAAGTTGAGAATGCAGCTTAAATTCGGCCCGGTTTTGGAGTTATTAAAACTTTTGGCCCAAACCCAGTCAGTCCTGCAGAGTGCAGGACGCCCTATTAGGGCGATTTTGGATCAATTAGATTAGATCTAGTTATTTAGTTGGTTACTAATAGTCAAACCTAATTGTTAGCTGGCTCCAATTGGACGGTGCTATTTAGACAATAGTTGCCAATAGGCAATATATATAGGTGCAATCTAGCTAAACCCACTTTTGCTTTTGAGTGGGGTATTTTAATCTTCTTGTTCTCGGTTGGCTCTTTTTTTACCCAATAGTCAATAGATGGATCTTGTCAACCATGAGCTAACAAAGTTGAGGGCTTGAGGCTAGAGCTATAATTGTTATCTTAGCTATGAGTAGTCTCCATTGAGTTAGTTACAACTAAAAATTAGCTGCTTATTAGTAATTATCCCTACGATATCTGGCCTAGATCGATCAAGTAGGGATAAAGGTGCACCTTTTTTCTGCAAACAAAGCTTTGCCATCTTCCTTTTATTCAGCCATGCTCTTTTCTTCTTCTATCTCCCTTTCTGATTAACACCACGCAAAGCAGAGAGTAAAGAGAAATTGCTGCTTTCATGCACGGTCGCGTGCTCAGGACAAAGCTTGCAATGAGGGGTACTACATCCACCAGCTCAACTCATCTCTAGGTTTGCCTTTCACCTACCATTCTTGACTTGATTGATTTCAACTGCATGTCCTTTCCCCTTTCAAATAAAAAAAGAACACAAAAACTGCATGTCCTTTATTTTCCCATTTATCATTTAAGTGATTGCAGTGGCAACCATTTTTTTTTACAACAACATATATTATTTTTAAACAGCCATATTACATAGCAGTCCTCTTTGAGAAGACGTGTTACATAAAGGTCCTATGACTGGGATAGAACACAACGTCGACTAAGGCACCAAGGAGTGGCGACGGGTATACACAGGCGTCAAAGACGCGTGCACCAAGATAGACCGGCCTCGCGAAGCGATGGCTAATAGAGGGTTGACAGAGGCGTCGAAGAAAAAACATGCCGGTATCCCAAGGCAGTGGCGTCCTGCTTCCTTTGAGCACTGGTGTGGGAGTTACCGTCGGCAGTGCCTCTTCCGTTGCTTGAACTGGGTCGAAGCAGCTTTGTGCCGCCCACGAAACCAAGGAGCAGGGGAGGGAGAAGCACCAAGGAAGATATGGGCTTTATTGAAGTACTCACTTCATCGCTGTGGAGGGAGTTCACGCCGGCCTCCATAACCGCCGTAAGCTTGCCCGTCCTCCACAAGACAAAGATGAGGAGGACAAGAGTCCTCAGAACACCCATCACAAGCACTTTATTCCACTGAGGGAACTCTACACAACTGGCCCTCCTGCCCTGCGCCAGCGAGCACGCTGGGGAGTGGCAGGGCCCGGCGGCAGGGATTGGAAGAGGAGGCCGGCGGCGGGGATTGGAAGTAGGGCCTTGTTTAGATGGCTAAATTTTAGCAAAAGTGACTTTTCGACTCTGAAGACACTGTAAGACGTTTCGTTTGTTTGTGGTAAACATTGTTCAATTATGGACTAACCAGGCTCAAAAGATTCGATCTCGTGATCTACAACAAAACTGTGTAATTAGTTATTTTTTACCTACATTTCTTTGCTCGAACATATGTTTTTTGGTGTATTTAATGTGATGTGATGGAGAGAGAGTCTAAAAATTTGCAATTTTTTGGCAAGTTTTCAGCCAACTAAAGTGGCCTAGGTTGAGGGAAGAGTACTACTGAGAGCTTTTGAAATGAACGTTGTTTCTGCTTAGAGAGTTGAAAAATTGAAACCATAGACACAGGAGACTCAGTGGCAACCAATTCAATGTTGACCATCAAGAATGCATCCTGCCCAGTGCATCCTGCAAATGCCGACGCAATGACGTCGTGTGCACAATGATGCTGCTCCGACAGGTAAATCCCTGCATTGATTCCGTAGACAACAAATGTTCTTGGCATCTCTCTACAGACATTCCACCCTTCCAGTTTCTCCCACTGTAATCAATCACAACAGCATATTTTGTTGGTTCGTCCACCTTTACTAACACAACAGTTAGCTTATTTGAAAATGGTTGCACAACAAACTTGGGCATAAATTAGTAAAAGACTTTTTCTTTATTTTCAAAGGACTTTGGGACAAAAATATATTGAAATGACAATGTGGTAAAATTAATAAAAAGCATGGGAGTACATTAACCAAGAAAATACCCAAAAGTCTACACTGAGTACAAGTCTGAAGAATATACAAACACTATGGGTGTGTTTGGTTGGAAGCAATTTGGCTAGCCAGGCTAGATTGGGCCACATTTTGTGTGTTTAGTTGCACAATGGCTGGTCCAAGCCGGGCTCAGTGGCCAAAAGTACTGAGTTAGCCTGGCCCAAAACAATTGCGGGGGTGGCAATTCAATCCTAGCCAAGCTAGGGCTGGCTCCGTGATCGGGGCTCCTCTCACCTCCGCGCGCCCGCACTCCTCGCTCGTCTCACCTTCGTGATCTGCGCTCGTCTCACCCCGGCTTCGACCGCGGCTTTGCGGGGGTCCATCCTCGGCGACCCACTCCGTCGCCTCGGGCGGTGAGCCCGGCCACCGTGCCCTCCGGGCGAGCTCCGGCATGCGGTGCATTGGGAGGCGGGCCCAGGCGGCGACTCCGGGCGGCTCGCCATCGCGAGATCTCGCCGCCAACTCGCTGGACCTCCACCACTCTCGCTTGCTCTCGAACGCGCGAGCTTTGGGCTGGCGTCTATGGCGTTGGCGGCGGCGGTGAGCCCAGCCCACTCCCATGCGTTGCCGCGGTCAGCCATCAAGGGCGACTTCCGCGCGCTTCTTCTTTGGAGGAATTCCAGGCGAGGGGGGGCATGGGTTCTTCGGCAATGGGCGCTCGGCGACCCCTGCTCCTCTTCCCGCCGGCGTCCGTCCATCCGACGGTGGAGCAGGGGGGCGAAGGGCAGCGCGGCAAGCTCCTCCTTCATTTCGACCGATAGCAGCCTCGCGCCGGCAAAGGAGTAGGGGGCAAAGGGCGGCGTGGTGAGCTCATCCTTCGATTCCGGCCTCCCCGGCTACCTTAGCAGGGGACGATGCGCCAAGAGGCAGCCCAAGCGCGGCGCGCGCCGCGCCGGAGGTGACCATGGTGATGCTTTGCTTGTGGAAGATGGTCACCCTCTGCTTGTCCCAAAGGTATTCGCTGAATTGCTTTAAAGGTGGTGAAGTTACCTAGCCAAAGAAGAGGTGACTCTATCCTAGCCAAACCAGACAACCAAACATGTTCTAGAGCTAGCCAGGCTAGAATAGTGCAGGCAACCAAACAATTGAATTTTGGCTTGATAGAGGCAGGCTACTGGCCAGGCTCATATGGGAAATGAACCAAACACCCTATGGAATGGCATGGAGATTGGAGAACATGATGCACCGGCGGCACCGTGCCATGCACAGATATAATGGGCTTATTGGCAGCCGCTTGAGTGGGCTCTCTCTGTACATTCATCATCTAATGGGCTTCAAAGTCTTTTTACCGCATCAACTCTAAATAAAAAGCATTTAAATTATCTCGCTCTCCGGTTAGAAATGGTGTTAATTGTGTTTCATCTTTCCTGTTTTAAGAATGTTAATCATATGTCAAAGTTTCTAAACCATGAAACAATGTCTCACAGTCTAAAATTACCTTTACAAGCTTTGAAAAACATATTTATAGCATTATAAAATACAAAAATATCTAGAAAAAGTCTAAAAAAAAGTTTCTAAAACATTCTAATAAATGTCTAAATAAATTTTCAAAAATCATTTCAAACAACCAAAACAAAACTCTCTTTGTATAAAGTTTGTCAAATCTAAAATAATTTGGCTTGACAATTGTACATTGATATTTTTTGGAACGGAGGCGGTATAGATTCTAAATTGCCATCCTAAGTCGCGTGTAAGTAAGTATTTGATTGAACCTAAATGATGAGTTTTTGGACAAAAAGAAGATATATTATAACTCAGGACTACGTACCGGTCATACTTTTGGTCTATCCTTCACAAAGTAGAACGACATGCTAACTAAAGTGAGCATGCCATATACTATTAGAAATGGCATCAATGGAGATTTTTTTGTCAAGTTTGATTGGTTGTTTTAATAGACTTAGAACTTAGTTTGGTGGATGATTCGTTCTCCCTTTGTTTGTTCTTTGAGAACTTGCTGTGTATCATCCGGCGGCTAAACTTGTAATCAGAGGGTGGTTGAGGACGCGGCTTAATTATGCAGAAGCTATAATAAAATTTTATCCCTTTTTTTTTTTTTGAAGAAAGATTGGAAATGCAGTTACCTTAGCTCATCATGCATACACGAGCTATCGTTGTCCCATCAGAGAGGGAAGTGCTTCAGAATTCAGAAACACCAAGCTCTAAATTGCAAAGTGCAGAGCCTCGATAATCAGAGCAGCAACCTGTTCAGCACCTGAATTAGGGGCCTACATACCTTTGGCTGCGTTTGTTCAATTCGGTGCGCCCCAATTACGAGTATTCTCTCCTCTAATTGCAAATGTAAGTCGTTCGAAGCATTATATATATACAGTGGAAAAGACAACTTGAAAGCACGGAGCACCTCCTAGAGAATCAATTGAAATCACAGTAAAATCCAGCGATGCACACTCTGGCTCACAACACAAACGGAGTAAGACAGCAGTGTTTCCCAATGTTCCAGAGCAGCAGCAACCTTGCTTGATATCAATCTCGCGCCATTAAACAACAAAAGGGGGAAAAACGAGAGAGAGGAAAGAACAAAGAATCACAACACGATGTCCCACTTTTTTTTCAGGCAGAGGCATCATCGCCATCAGCAACCTTGCTCTCCTCAGAACTTGGGCCATCAACATCAGCATCAGCATCAGGAGCAGCAACTTCAGCAACAGCAACTTGGACTGATTCAGGATCCACCCGCTTCTCTTCTTCCGCCGCCGCCTGCGCGTCGCCACTCGGAAGATCATCATCCTTGAGTTCTTGGGCCGTGTCGTCGTCGTGCTCGGTCGTTGCGATTGCGACCGAGGCCTGGACTGGTGCCTGCTGCGGTGATCCCGTCGTTTCCGCGGCAGCAGCGGCGGCGGCAGCACTCGCTGGCTCCTCCTCAGCCACGACCTTCTCTACCTCTTGCACTTGGTGGTCGGCCTCCCCATCACTGGCCTCCGCTTCCTGTGTACAAAAGGCAGCAAAGCGCTGAGATTTTGCATTTCTTGTGCCCTTTAACCATTCGTAAGAAACAAGCATAGAGAGCTGAAGCTTTGGTGTCGCTCAATGTCACTCGAGTTTTGTACTCAGAGGGGATGAAGTTGCGTACCTGTTTGAGCAGCACGCTGAGGGACCTCCGGCGGCTGACATCGGCCTGGTCGACCTCGGTGGCCACCGGGAGCACGTCGGCCTTCGCCTGCTTCTCATCGGCAGCTGCCAGCGGCGCCGCGGCGGCGTCTTCTACGACCAGCGGCGCCTCGCCCTTGACCTTGAGGTCACCCGGCTTCGTCGCGCATGCTCCCATGGCCACAAGACAAAGAGATAGCAACACAAGTCGCCGATAGATTGATTAATCTACACTTGAGAAGAGAGGAAGACACCAAGCTTGAGCCAAATAGATTGATATGTAGTGAGACTTGAAAGTGGGCAGGGGCAGTACTAGTATCTTTTGCGCCGGCCGGCCTCGGTCTCGGCATCAGCAGCGGCTGAGAAACTGCAAAAGCGCGCGATTGTTTAAGGCTTGTTTAGGCCACTCATCACTCATATCAGGGTACCATCAGGGCCCCTCCGACATTCGTCCTGGGGCGCAGGACCCGGCCGCCCGGGCAGCTCGCGTTTTCCATTAAACAACAGTGCAACAGCCTGTCCCTTCCGGCCTTCTCAAAGATTGGTGCTACCGTGCTACATTGCGGTCAGTTGCAGACTTGCAGATGTATAATACTCATAATAAGCAAAACAAAATGCTAGGTGGAGTAGGAGACTGATACATAAACACCTCAGGCATGCTGTACAGCTGCTGGCCGCGCTGGGCATGGGCATCTCCAGGGTAGCACTCGGAAGTCTGATTCCACATCAGGGACCAGCCAATGCAGTCTCTGAATTTCTGAATTTCTATATGCAAAATACATGTTTTTTTTCAAATGGAAAAGATACTCAATGGAGTCTTTAGTTCTCATTGCATTGGTCCGTCAGGGGCCCTTCCGGGCATGATGACCATAAGTGGTTCCCTTGGTAGTTCTACTAGCATTCGGGTTGCAATCATGGTTCCTGTATCTGGATCAGAAAACATCCAGTCTGTATACTCTGTACCAGATCAATACGTGATGATTACTTGTCAGCATGATTGCTGTCCCAGATGTGCACTATCAGAAAACAAGCAGTTCGTTTCATGGTATATGCACAGCTTCGCCATTTTCCGGTAGACATTTGAGAGCATTGTTTTCGTTTTTCAGAGACACTTTGTGAGCGATGACTACTGAAGAAAGCATATCATTTTTTGAAGAAGACATAACACTTAAAACTTTCCAAGTCAAAACATTTCGATTGCCGGCAAAGCAGCAGTTGAACAAGAAAGGCAGCAAGTTGCAAGTGCAGAGTGTTCATCGCTTTTCAACAAAACCAGGAACTCTTGTCTACCACATCAAGAAGCAGGATCAGGCTAATACACGGAAAAGGGCAGCACCCGCACCACACAGAGCATAGAACAGAGCACAATGTTTAGAATACAATAGAAATGCACAACCTGCTTTTAAAGACGCCTACCTGATAAATATGAACAGCTTATGATGTTGCCCCTTCCGTTAGTCCAGAAAAGACTTTAAATATAACAAGTTGATAGGATACGAGTTGAAAACTGATTTACACAAAAATAACTAACGAGGAGCAGACATGTCTGATATCAAATCCAACGAGGATAACATGGCAAAAATAACTAACTCTTTGGTGATATGATATTTTTACACAAATGATTTGGATACTAGCAGTTTGAGCCACAAAAGCCCTCAAATAATTGAAGACATGTCATTATAAGAAAGAGGAAATGAACTATGGACAACAGTGACTCATAAATACACAACTAATCCAGATGCATAAGAAAGTAATTATAAATACCATAATACTCCAGTCTTGCCCTAGAAGGCCAGGAAGCAGCAGGTGGACCTGAAAGAAGCGAGTAGAAGCTATTCCAACCTTTTTCACAAAACCTAGCACTCTGTCTACCACACCCAGAACTACTGTCATCTTATAAAGTGGACGCTACCAGCATCACAAATACAAACAGAGGTAAGAACATATTAAAATAACAGGAATGTTAAACAAAAGATGCAGGTTTGTAGGCCACCAATGGTCAAAACAAGTGAACCTTGCCTCTAAATGGTCGCTTGAGGAGAAGAATACTCAGTACTGCACTAGTAAACCTCAGTTGAAAAACACTGCATTTCTGAAGCTTCACATTACCTTAGATCAAATCAACCTGGAAAAGTGGAAAGCATAGGTGAAGACAACAAATTCTTTATTTATATTGATGTACTAATGAGATTCACAAAGAACAGTGGGAGGGACAACACAACATCTTATCCTGCAGTAGCTGTACCAGCCAGGTCAGAACCTCAAATAATGCAAATATGTCATACAAGAATGGAACAGAGCAAATAGAGCAGGAAATACACAGCGCTCAATTAAAGGATAACACACAGCCAATCACAGGGAGATGGATAACATATGCAACGATAACATTAAGCACCATATTCAGATGTCAGTCTGTACTTATTGTAAACGCTTAACACCAGAAGAGTCATTAACTTAACCGATATGCAGTTAACAAAGATGAAACTATGTAATGTGATATATATCCTAATTTGTAAGCTACTGCAATAGACAAAAGGATTACCAGAAACTCTAAGAGTTCTCTAGCTCTACCACTTACATCCTGCAATCACTAAGTCCTCGTTGGTTTGATTCCCATCTCAATTTCCTTGAGCCTCAGCTCCAGCTCTAATCGCTCATTTTCCAGCTTCATCTTTTCATTCTCCAGCTTCATTTTCTCCAACTCCCTGTCCTTCATCTTGCTGAACTTCAGCCATTTGAAACGCCTCTGCTCAATTTTCAGCATCTGAGATTTTATATCCAGACGCTGTCTCTCGATTTGAGCACGCGCAGCACTTAAATTCTTCTCAGCAGATGGACCACCAGATCCTTCAGAGAACATTCTGTTCATGTCAATGGCTGCAACTTGTGACAGATGAGAGTGAGACCCACAATGTCCCTCCTCATGGTCATGCTTGAGTTTCTTGGTGGCATGAACTCTGTGAATACCATGATCCTCAGCACTGGCCTCCAGATCGTCATTAAACTCATCATCATCGTCGTCCTCCTCCTCCTCATCATCATCAGAAAGCAACATCTGATCATCCTCATCATCGTAGCCTATCGAGCACTTCTTTCCCTGTTCATCTGCAGCCCTAAGTGCCATCCGCAGGAACCTCTGAAGGGCAGGATCTTCAAGCAGGCAGGAGCGGTTCCTGTTGTGGTAGGAGCACATCTCCTCGTAGTGCAGATGCTTGGAGCTGAGATGCTTCTTGGCCTCCTCCCTGAGCTTCCCAGATAGGCTGACGTGCTCAAGGAGCTCGTGCTTCTCGACGATCTGGCAAGCCCTTCCCCGGCCGAGGATCTCGGTGAGCCTCTTGTACCTCTTGTTGAGGTCGTTGAACTTGTCCTCGCACTGCTGCGGCGACACGGCGAAGCCCCTTTGGGCCATGGCCGAGGAGACGAGCTTCCACTTGCCCTTCCTCTTGAGCAGGGCGTGCTTCCTCCTCCCGCTGCTGGTCCCGTAGTCCGCGTCCACGTCCTCGTCGATGTAGGACACGGCCGTCACGAGCAGCTTGACCATGCCGCTGGTCCACTTGACCCGGTGCCACGGGGAGGCGCCGGCGGCCGCCCCGCAGCCTTGCCGTGGTCGAGGTGGCCGTCGTCGGCGTCCTCCTCGTCGCTCAGCGAGGCCTTCACCGCATTGCAGAGCTCCGGCACCTGGTTCGCGGCGGGGACGGCGAAGACGCCGCCCTGGTGAACCTGGACCGCCGCAGGGGGCTGGGCGGCGACGAAGCGGAACGGCTGCCCCAGATCGAAGGGGCCTCCACCTCCGCCTCCGCCTCCGCCTGGGATCAGGGTTGGCGGCGGCAAATTCCCCTCCATCTCCGACGAGGAATCAGCCACCCCAGACTGACCGGCAGAGATCCCGGATTTCAACCTCCCCTCGCTGCGATGTTCACGAGGACTGTGCTCGCCTCAACGCCTCACAGACTCTTGATTCGTGACTCGTGAGGAGATGGCAGGAGAGGCGGCTTTTTCTTGGGTGGAAGAGTTTCTTGCGGGATTTCCGGAGACGGGAGGCGCAAAAGGACAAAGCTTGCAGCTGGTTGTTGGGAGGGGGTTGGCAAATGCACGCACGCGCCGCCGGCCGCAGGCTGCTGCTGCTGCAATCCGCCGCACGCCACGGGATGTGTGTGAACGCCAAGAACAGATAGGGACCAAGACAAGGGGAGTAATCCGAGGCAGGAGCAGGACGATTTAGTTCGAAACTCAGGATCAGCGCACGAGAAAGCTACTATCCTCGACCACGAAATTCAAGAGAGCAGTAGAAGAGCTAGGATGCGGGGCAAGGAAAGACCATACCGACGCGGCGACGCTACTGAACCAAGGTTTGGGGGTTTACGGCCGGCGAGCGATCCTCCGGTCGCCGCAGCGGGAAAGAATGCGTGCGTGCTCGATGGGAAGAGACGGAGGGAGACAGCGATCTGGGCAGAACCTGGCGGTAACAAAGGAGGTCTCTCTCTCTCCACCTCACCTCAAGGAAGATTTCTTTCAATTTTTCAAACAACAGAGAAAAGATTTCTTTCGCTCGTTCTTTGTTTTCTCTCACGGTTGGTGGCAGCTGGACAAACCCAGACCCAGGCAGGAGGAACAGACACACACGACTACACGAGGAGGGCCGGAGGGGAAGGTGGATGAACTGATGACCGATGATTGATGATTTGATGATAAAAAGGAGGGTTGGTTCTAGCTGATGACACGCTGCTAGTAAAGCGGCTGGAGGCTTCCAAAATCACTCGTAAAAATATTTGTAGCTGTGACTGAGGAAGCACAAGTTGCCAAGTTGAAGTTGGGGGCGCAGCGGAGGGAGGACGATGATTGGGATTCGGTGCAGAGCATTTGGATGCTGCCGGGGGGAGGAGTGTGGGCGGCACGGACGCAAGCACACGTCCACCACACTTTTTCCCTTGCCCTTGCGCAGACAGGAGGTGAGCAGCCAGAGAGCAGCGCATTTCTCGGCTGTGGGTGGGTGGCGTGGCGACGGCGATGCTGACGCCGTGGGCTCATGGGATTCATCGAACCTCGCTGCGCCGCATTTAATTAGCACTGCAATGGGGTCGTTTTCGGGTACTGATGTCATGGGATTAAAGAGTACTCCCTCCGTCCTAAATTGACTGTCGCCGTTGGTTTTTCGTCCTGGCTTTTGGACTAAGTTTGTAGAAAATATGTGCAACATTTAAATATTTAAATAAATTTGTTAAAAACTAGACTTAAAAATCTTTAGGTGTGATACTAATTACTTAGCATAAATATTTTATATATTCAAATATATAATAATTGCCAGTTTTTTTTCGGGAAGCGTAAAGCGGACGAACATTTTGGGACGGAGGGAGTACTCCCAGAGCGATGTTTACCGATCTACCTAGTCCACTCCGCATCTGTGTTTATGTCACCCTATCTCTAAAAAAATACTAAAAAAATCTTTATCTAAAAAAATCTCTAAAAAAAAAAATACAAAGTTACTACGCCACACCCACACATCTGTGTTGTCTAAATTTAACTTTGTATGTTTTCATTTTCACCACACTATGTCAGACATAACTACAAGCTAGTATATTATAGTTTTAAAAGTTGGGGGTGACTATATTTAGATCCATAGTTAATTAAGAAGTTTGTTGCATGGTGTTTTTTTCATCATGGTTCCTAGTATGAAAAAGGATTTTTTTTTGGAGTTCCTCTTACAACGGCCATATACAATATCAAAAGTCAGGCATGCGCACGCATGGTTCGAAATGGCCAAGTGGTATGTAGATAAACTATAAAATATTAGCCATTGTTATAGAAGAGCCGCTTTTAGGTGTATTCTTCGACTACTCCCTCCGTCCCAAAATAAATGGCGTTTTTCGTTTCCCGAGAAACATCTACCGGTAATTATATATTAAAATAGGATTAATATTTATATTACATAATTAGTATCATTGGAAAGATCTTTTGATCTAGTTTTCTAACAAATTTATTTGGAGATTTAAATCTTCTACGTATTTTCTATAAATCGAGTCAAACTTGTGGCATTAAAACCCAAAACGTCGTTTATTTTGGGACGGAGGGAGTATCATGCAGCCAATTGAAGCCAAGAGAAATTATTAACTTATTTATTTAACAATAGTATTAGATGATATGCCTGATACTTGATTTGATGTGCAACTCGCAAGTGGGGGTGGTGTGGTCATGTTCCTTGTCTGCGTTCGCAGGACCCTACTGTCAAATGGGTGTGTTTAGTTTCTAGTCACATCAATCAAAAACCAAAAGTTTCTAAAATTCCAATCACATCCCATCACATCGAAACATTCAATGCACCCAAAAACGCTTGCCGGCCACTATAAAATTTAGGTAATTAAAAAACTAATTACACAGTTTAGATGTACATTGCTTGAGGCGATTCTTTTGAGCCTAGTTACGTCATGGTAGGATAATATTTACCACTAATAAACGAAACGCTACGATTAATGCGATGTGGCGGCGACAGAATTTTGCACCCAAATTTTGGGATCTAAACACACGATGATTGAAGCATCACCCTCGTACTATCGTTTGTCAATGTGCAATGAATGCTGCTGTGCGGGAACGAATTTAATATCATGGTGACAACTAAGGCCGTCTCAATGACGGTTTCATGAGTGTTTCATGCACATTAAATACAGCGTCACATCATTAAAATTTTATTTTTGCATGAAACCACTAGAGAGAAGAAAAGAGTTTCACCATGGTGAAACCTTTGGGCAACCGTTTCACATGCGTTGGAAACCGTGTGAAACCCCATTGAGACACAAATAGAGTTTCACCATGCAACTATGCAATTAAACCATGCAATGAGAGAGAGGTTGTGGGACCCTCGAGCCTATGAAACTGTGCAATGCAACTGTGCATTGAGAGAGACGTCTATTTCATGCCAAAGTTTCACATCTTGGAAACCGGGAGGTGAAACTCTCCATTGAGGCTGGCCTAATATCATGATATGTCATCCGTTTTAAGTTATAATATGTTTGACTTTTTCAACTATAAGTTTGACCACTTGTCTTATTTAAAAAAATTACGTGAATATAGTCAAATTTAAGTCATTCTTAAAAATCTTTTTGCTAATAAAGCATGTCACAATAAAAAAGTGATATTTTGAATAAATTTTTGAATAAGACGACTAGTCAAACTTAGGGTTGAAAAAAATCAAACGAACTATAATTTTGAACAGATAGAGTATTTTTTGTATTAAGGTATTCATAAGGTTAATTGTGTGTATACCTGCATTAATTAGAGATGTTGATGGTTCAAGTGAGATACAGGCGTTGATAAAGAGACAACATAGTAATAGTCTAACAAACCATTTTTTTTTTTACCATTAGGGCGTCCTCAGCGGCGCAATAAAATTGGCTACTGAGGTGGAGGCTGAAATCAATAAAGAAATGAAAAAAGTTGACAGCACAGGTGCACAGTGATTAGAGATGTGAGAGGATGCTTCTTTGGAGTCGGTGCGTGCTAGCAGCTCTCTAGGCAGTTTCTTTTTTCCCGACAAAGAGCTTCTAATTCTATTGATTATATAGCACCAGGATTGCATGCTCTAGTCAACAGATAGTCAATACAAGGCTGATTGCCACTCACCCACCCAGTTTTCATCTAAGACTTGCTTAACCAAGACACAAGCTACTTGATTACAAGATTGATTGGATATTTTGTGGTAATATATTGATATTACAGTGGTATTTGTACAAGGTCCGGCTATACTCTAGATCCGTCCCTGTCACGGTAGACGATCCGTCCGTGCACCCAGCTCAGCCCGCCCTGCACACGCCACGCCGCCGGACGTTCCCGACACTTGTATTTGTCACTCGCGGTAGGATAAAGGGCTGTCAAAGCACTGCGTCATTGCATTTGCAAGCATGTCATCCATGTAGGCCTGCTAATGGGGCGGGGGTTGAGCGGGTATTTTAGGGTGGGTTTTAATACGGGTGCTTATTGGATGGGTGGAAACTTACCGACACCAATGTGGAAACGGGTTGGGGCGGGTTGGGTTGGCGACAAAACGGGTTGGGACGGGTTGAGGCTCTATGGTCATAGATCGGGCGCATAAGTCATATATTATCTTCCGTCGTGACTTCGGGTTAGGGCGGGATGGGGCGGGTTGGGGCATTGGGCCGACGGGGTGGGGCGGGGCGGGTGATAGTTAGGGTTTTTAAAATATGGGTTGGGGCGGGTTTGGGCGGGTTTAAACCCGCTAGCAGGCCATCCATGTTTGGCGCAGGTATCGGCAGAAAAGAAGGAACTTGCTTTATTCCGAGCAGGACCTAGGCGGCGGATACTGAGAAATCGTCAAAGTCCTAAAGCGATGTCAGTCCACCATTAGACAATACGAAGACTAAGCTCCGCGCTGTCTGAAAACATTGACACGTGCACATATATTCATCCGCAGATCGGACAAAGATTTACGCGAATTGTGAATCTAGCAAGGATATGCTAAATAAGTTGGTAAATGGCATCGAACAAGCTTTTTGCTTGACATGTGCAATGGATTTACTGGAGCGATCGGTGACTCGTCCATCTTGGGTTTGGGTTCTTGTTGACACCCAAAAATGTTCTATACAATTTTTGCTAACCGATATGTCAAAGAGGTCACAGACGTATTTGGAGTTCAACAAAAGGGTCAAAACATCAAAATATTCGACAAAGAAAGCAGCGGGTCATAGAAACTACGGCGCCGGACGCTAGGGTTTGGCTGAAGCGCGACACCCCCGAAGCGCCCCGGCGGTGCCCCTTGGATGCGGGCTTTACGGACCACGCCGGACGTCGGCGACAGACGCCGGCACCGCTAGCGTCGGCGCGGCGTCTGAAGGTGCTTCAAATTGCGGTCGTCTCTAGATGGCGCCCCGCGACACACCCCGACACGGGCGTCCGGCGCTATATCGGGTTATGTCCGTTCGAACCGATCTCGCTTCTATTCGGTTTCGGAAAGATTTGACGATTGAAAATGTATCTAATGTGGTTTTCTAAGGGGATAAGACTACCCGTCTATATAATAAGATGTTTATGGTCGATTTGATCCCATCTACATCCATTCGATCAAAAGATCAATCTACAAACTCCTTGACCCTAGTTTTCTTTTCTTCAACCCCTCTACCCTGTTTTTCGGTCTTCTCGGCCGAGATTATCGGCGATCCTAGGCGGCCTTGCTTGTCCTAGGACATCACTTTCGCGTGTGTTCTCCGATGGTTCCTTTCGGAGGGCATTCGAAGCTTTTTTCAAGAAAGAGCTCTACATCGGGTCTAATCGATCCCTTGATCAGTTTTGATCGGTTACGCTTGGATTCTTACCGTCGTGCAGGTTGTGGGCATCCAAGACTCTCAAGTGTGTTGGGGCGAACCCTAGTTTGCGTCAACATACTTTTTGATGACTCCGCTGGGGAGAACAAGACGTAAGTTACTTTTTGACGACGCAAGCAAGAAGAACGAGGTGCATGATACCAATATCATACACCCCGCCTCCGTCGACGAGCTTCGCGAAGACTTGAAAGCCCAACTATAACAGAAGATGGAAGCCGTCACGCACGCGTTCGTCGACAGCTGCATCAAAGATCATCATGATCGGGTCGAGCTCTTCAAAGAACCGATCTTCGACGAACCTATAAAAGGAGGGGCACGAGTAGCAATAGGCAAGGCAGCTCAAGATACATCATTGCCTACTCCATCATATGATATTGGCACACAACACACTCAAATACACCCCACCTCACTAAGACTTGGGACACGATACCTTCCTCATCAAGCTTGTATTCCCCTACTACGAACACTACCATGCAAGATAATACACGATCTCCACCACCATTTGGGCGTAGGGCATTCCTTGGCCTAAACCTGTATCAATTCCTTTGTTACTCTTGCATCACCATCTAGACAGGGAGCGTGCAGCATTATCTCACTATTTGGTTAGGACCACCAGTCCGAACACCGACACCTATAGTGTCTTTGCAAAATCCAGAGGGCTTTTCCCAATTTGTACCACAAAGGGTGCTACAAAACCAAAGCAAATCAAGGTGTGAATACTGATCAAACACATGCATCTCAATTGGTAGCCACCTTTTTTCTTATGTCATTGATGGTTACATTTAAATTTAAATTGAAAATAAGAAACAAAGATATGGAAGACATGGAATATGCCTAATCTTCCACGCTAGCCATCACCTTGACTTAGGGGTTGTTTGGTTCTTGCCCACCATATGCCAAACCTTGCTTCACCCTTGCATGTATATATTCCTTACACCCTTGCTTTACCATATGATAAACCTTGGTGGGGCACAAATTAAACACCCAACCTAACCCAATTGCTTTGTTGAACAGTTGTTGATCTGAGGCATATTTGATGACCGGCATCAAATTGGACCTACAAATCAACTTAGGAACTACAATGTACATAAATTAGAGCTACAGTATCAACATCAACTTAAATTATGTATAGAAATTAGAATCTATCTAATCTAATTCTACAAATGAACTAATCTTGTACCTTTGATGCTACAAATCAAGTTAGGACCTACAATGTACAGAAATTAGGACCTATAATCTACAATATACAAATAACCAGCCTAATATTCTAATCTCTTACATCTTTTGGATCAATGGACTAGGATGACAAGGTGGACATGGATGGCAAGCTGGAACAGGATGGCGAGCCAAGGTTGCTGATGGCACACCGAGGACCGTCGCACCTAAAGCTCTTGTAGAGGTCGGTGTCGCCTTCGATGCACTCTCGATAGAGGAGCGCCATGTTTGATGAGGAGTCTTTGTGTGGTGGTTATCACGGCCTTCTTGCCGGCGACCCTCAGCACGGCCAATCAAAAGACCAAGATAGCCATCTTCTTCTTCCTCACCAACGGTGATGGCCTTCTTGCTCGATGATGGTGAGGGCTTCTTGACCTCAGACCCCAGCATCATGCTCCTCAACATGCCCACTACCTGCATAGCCCACGTCATGACCTCAATCCCGTTCGTTTTTCATACTCTGGTCGCCCTCTTCGACGTGGAGCCCATCATCAAGGCCGGCACGACAGGCGGCATGGAATCGATGACCCACTTGCCGATCATGGGGTCCCTAACGTTGTACCACCTCTAGGTACCACCATCTTGATTGGCGGTGGCGGGGAGTGGGCTGCGGCGGCGGAGGTGGTGCGGGGGGGGGAGCGGGTGGAGACAAAGCAGTAGTGGGCGGCGGAGGTGGGGTGAAACCCTAGAGAAGAGGAGGTGAATCAAAATGTGACGGTGGGATGGGTGAGGTGAATGCGACGCAGAAGAAAAGGGATGGAGTCCTGGACATTCGGGGCCCACTTGTCGGCCGCATGTAAAGGAGGAAGTAATCATATTTTTGAGTTTTATACTACTCTTCAAATGAATTAGCCTTTCTAGCATAGTGGTCAAGGCACGAACCCGCCATTCTGGAGGTCGAGCATTCAAGCCTCCTGCGCGCTTCCCTTGCACTTTTTTTGCCATTGATTTTGATCCGCCGGCCTAACCACATCACAAAAAAACAGACACGGTGTCATAAAATACCACCGCCATCTGGTTGCCCACTCAATTCCATTTTATGATGAAATTGGGTATTTTACTATGACACAGGATTTAAGTTTGTCATAAATAGTTATCGCGCTCATAATTTTATCACAACACCTATATTTTTGTCATATTATGGTACATTATATGACGAATTTTAGCCTTGTCAAGCATGATTTTGTCATAAAAGAAAAGTTTTCTTGTAGTGAATCAAAAAAATGTTATACTTTCTCCTTATTTTTCCCACTATATGATCAACGTATGCCACCGCGATGACGACTTCATTACAAGATGTCGATTCTTCGCCTCTCGCCAACAGCTAGACGCCATGGTGGAGTGCGTGCACGCATGGGCGTCTTGTACGTGGGAGAAATCAAGCGTCGTCTATCTATCTCATCTAATCTACCCGGCCTCACGATTAAGGGGGTGAGTATTGAAGGAAGTAAAGTTGAGAAGGGCAATAGTCCTCTCGTATCCAATGGGCACAAATGAGAGGATCTCGCGGTGCTTGCACATGCTCCACCACTCCCATGACTTAGCAAACAGTCTGCAATACTTCTAGCAGTAGTATTCCATCGTTCTTTAAAAAAAGTAGTAACATTCAATCTTAGCAACGAGGCAACACGATGGCCATAAAGCAACATGGGGGCCATCAAAGAGCAATAACTCAGAACAACTCAGCATTTTGGTACCTAGCACAGACATGCTAGGAGTATCGGACTCACAACTAGCTAACAGGATATAAAGCCATAAGGGCAAGCAATGACACTACTCAGAGCAAAAGCTAGTACCACAAAAGAAGTGACCCTGGGATCGAAGCCTAGACATAGAGTTAAGTAGCAGCCTATTACACACGAGCAAGGCCAAATAGATGACCGAGGAGAAAAGCGAGGTTAGAGTATCGGTCTTGATTCAACGGGGAGATCACTTCTACACTTCATCATTAGGTCATTGAGCAAAGCGAGAACTCCATCATTCTTCTTCATCTTTCATTACACAAAAAACACAACTGTCACTATTTACATAACAAATATTGGCCTCAGATTAGTAGCAATGGACAAACATGCTAGCGCTAAGCACATAGCAAGGCTTCACCATAACACACAACCAACCAACAAGTAGCAACATACTTGACTAATGGTACTAGCAATATTAGTAAGAGCATATTCATCTCAAGTTAGAACAACTTCAGTTTGCATTATCATAATAAAAATTCGGGTTTACAATAATATTCAGATTCTATTTTAACGAATACCGAAGAAAATGCCATCCATGATGTAACAATATTGATTACGAAAGACAAGTAGTTAACTAGTGTCTATTAGACAAATTTTTCGAATATAAATGCACAAAACCAGGGAATCCTAACAAAAATGTATCCATAATCCCCCAGCAAAGACTTTAGAAAAAACCAAATTCTTTAGAGTTGATTGGACCGATCACACACAAATCAAACCTACTTAAGATATTATCAACTAAGGAAAACCAATTTCTTTGAGTAGCCAATAAAGTCGTGCGAGATAATATTATTAGAGAAAAATTCAAAGACGCAATATATGTAGAATTATTTATGCAAAATTGATATTATAACATGTGTTATGTTGTAACTTGTCCCAACATTAGACAAAATTGATCCTATAAACTTTGTGCTATGTTTCATAATCTCTCTTGAAGCCACTCAAATTTAAAAGGTTTATGAGGCCTACAAGCTCTACCATTAATAATAGCAAAAATAAGTACGCATCTGCTACATTAATAGTGAATTTTGACTATAGAAAAAAAATAAGTGTGTTAACAAATAGACTTTAATTATTCACAAATCATATAACCAACTAACTAAGCAAACATATCAAAGCATCAATGAAAATGCAATTTAAAAAGAGAAGTAGGCAAAGAAGGTGCTAGTACAATACACGGAAAAAAACTCCAGTTCAACACTAAACCACACCAACTTGATTTCGGATGTATACCATCGCCCGATTCAACAAGTTTTTGGCCTCATTTTTTTTCATCATAAGACGCTCCATCAATCTCTAAGAAGGACTCATCGGTGTTGTAGGTCTCCGGGAAGCCCATTGCGGGTAGCATGGTGTTGGCGGGGGTCTCTTTCTCAACTACAATAGGTACAAGTCTACTGTGGATAAAAAACTAACTTCTTGCGAGGCTTGTCTATTTTTCTTGTTCTTGGGCTCCACTTTCTTGTTCTTTGCCTCCACTCTCATGTCGTAAATCACTCTGTTCTGCCAGTATTCAACCAAAGGCCTAATAGTGTTGCACAAATCACCGCAAACAACCTCATCAACATTTTTCTGAAATACTACCATGTTTCGCTTTAGATGAGTTTCTGAACACATGTTGTTACAAAATACTGAACCATTTCCCCATCATGACGGACATGAAGAAATATCTAGAAAACAAGAATATCGAAAAGTTTTATAGTTAAGCAATTTAGAGCAATTCAAAATCTAATGTATGCAAGTGAAAAATCAAAATCTGATGTAAGTAAGTGAAATTCAAAGTTACCTATTGAAATTTTTTTCAAAGGTACCTGTATAGCATCTTTGAATATCATCCTAATAACATTCTTTTCATTCTTCACAAAGGTGGACCCGATGTCAAGGCAAAACAAACATCGAGCTAGATGAAATAAAATAGACAACCGGCTCTTCGCAATGCAATCTGTCAAGATTAAAAGGCCACAAGTAACTAGAAATCCGCATGTACACTAACTTCTATCTTTGAGTTTGAGGATACTCGTTATGCGGCATCAAAGCTACCCTACGAGAAAGAGAATGCCGATGCACTATGGTAGACGATGAGTTCTTGATACTACTCAAGAACATGAATGTAAAAATTAAATCTAGTCATATTTAGGGATCGAGAAAGAGGAACCAATACTAGTTATTGAGATGCCGGCACTACCATGCATATGTAAAGCGTTCTAGTGTCTAAAACTCTCTTGGCTAACTTCAAAAGGCTAGCTTCAACATGAAAGGGAAGCTTTCTTAGCTAAAAGTCTGAATTTATTGACTTGAATAGATGAATAGTCTGAATAAAGAGCCACACTTGAGTGCTAGATAACACATCAAACTAGTTTCAAGTGAGAAAACTTACTTGAGTCCACTTGGTGTGAAAAAATATCCTATCATGATTTTTTGTAGGTACATCAACCTTTAGTCATTTAATGAATACATCAAACAATTTAATGCTTCTCATAGGATTTTGATCTTTGAAGCATGAAACTAAATAATCTTTGGTGATTGAGACACCATCCATAAGTACAATAGGGTTATTCTGTCAATGTCCCAGTTCAAAAGATGAGGAATGAGTTATAAGATAGTTTCATGAAGGATCAACATGTTTTCGGACTTACATTCTTCCTTGGCCTCACAAGCCTGGTTCCAAAGTCTAGAGGTTCCTTTCCTTCCTTGCACTTTGCTTCTAACAAGATGCCTTTCCCAGCGCATGAAGCCCCTTTCCCTGTCACCAAGCTTCTTGTTGTCATCCCCTTCACCAACATGCCCTTTCTTCTCACCACGCTTCTTGTTTTCACCGGCGAGGTATCAACATTGCTTGAAGTCACTCCGCCATCCGTTCACCATCATTAGACACAAAATCAATCACATCCTCATCTGTTCCTTGTCCTCCTCATCATCTTTGTTCATATCCTCCTCGTTGTCATCAAGACAAATGCTATCTTCATTAACTCTTGAGCATGGAAGGTGTTTTTGTTCATCCTATGGCGGGCCGCATAGAAAGACACATCAGGAACCATAAGACCTTGTCCTACATTTTTAGGCATAAATAATTTGTTCTAGAACTTGAATAGAACAAAACTTGAAAAAACACAAGGCTTAATGTCTACCTCATTAATGTCATAGATAGATATCCATATCATCAAGCCCTCGATGTACAACAATATATGGAAGCCACAATCGTATCGCAACAATTGCAAGAATCATTCCAGCACTACAAAAGTGGACACCTACCACTCTGAGTTCAATAAACACGTAAGTGTCATCCCACTTACATGTTCTTCTAATGCACAATCACTAGCATTTGTCTCTCATAGCGGAGATGTTCATCCCTAACTTGTTGCACAAATATGCCACCCGATTGTATCGACCAAATGATCTTACATCTCTTGTCTATGAATCCCTTGATATGAGTTATGTGTATATTTTTTTTTTTTGATGTAGTGTTGATAGCCACCAAGGACCAGTGATTGTTACAAACAACTAGAATGAATATCACCTTCACGTCCAACAGCTTTTTTGATGTAAGATTATGGTCCGAGAAAGGAAGTTTTATCTGTTTTCAATCAATTCCTTACGTGATAAAAGCAACATTTATAGGTATAGAATAACAAGATAAAATTGACATAGGCTAAAGTTCTTGGATCAAATACTTACAACAGCAGAGAAAATTCATCCAACACAATCTTATCCTTGCAGTTGTTGAACCAAAGGTAGCATACTAAATCAAGGTATCTCGCACCGCACTCGCCCATCGTGTTTGAAGCATTGAACAAAACTAGATTCAGGTATAACATGATGCTCATCGAAATCAATACAATTTCATCGATTTCTTTGGACAAAACATGCTTATTGTAGAGACTTTCAACAATTTTGAAAAGTTTAAAAAGAGTTAGGTTGCAGTAGAGTTTAAAAACTAGGAAATATTCTTGTTACCTCTTGTGACATCTACGAACAATACATTCCTTTCCA
Source organism: Hyparrhenia diplandra (assembly GCA_015847255.1). NCBI lineage: Eukaryota > Viridiplantae > Streptophyta > Magnoliopsida > Poales > Poaceae > Hyparrhenia > Hyparrhenia diplandra. The sequence goes on from JADLZK010001010.1 coordinate 247,141, forward strand.
TAGTAGGTTTCTTCCCAACTCATAAGCCGAAAAGGACATAAACAAATAAAACGCGGTTAGCAAGGTGCACATCAGGATCCAACTGTTTTCAAATATCTTATGTGCAGCTTGTTAGCTTTTTATTTGTTTATGTCCTTTTCGTTTATGAGTTAGGAAGAAACCTACTATGGAAAGGAATGTATTATTCAGAGATGTCACAAGAGGTAAACAAGAATATTTCCTAGTTTTTAGAGTGTACTGCAACCTAACTCTTTTAAACTATTTAGCATTGTTGAAAGTCTCTACGATAAGCATGTTTTGTCCAAAGCAATCGATGAAATTGTATTAGATTTCGATGAACATCCTATTATACCCGAATCTAGTTTTGTTCAATGCTTCAAACACTATAGCCATATGCGGTTTGAGATATCGTGATTTAATATGCTACCTTTACTTCAAGAACTACAAGGATAATATTGTGTTGGATGAATTTTACATTTGTAAGTATATGATCCAAGAACTTTAGCTTATGTCAATTGTATCTTGTTATATTTTTTACCTATTAATGTTTCTTTTTATCACGTATGAATTGATCGAAAAGAGATAAACCTTCCTTTCTAGACCGTGATCTTACAATGTAAAAGCCGCTGGATGTGAAGCTAATATTCATTCTTGTTTTTTGTAAGAATCAACCGGTCCTTGGTGGTCGTGGAACACGTATCAAAAAAATATGCTTGACTCATATCAAGGGATCCACAGACAAGAGATGAAAGATCATTTGGTCGATACACGGGTGGCATATTTGCGCAACAAGTTGGGGATGAACATCTCTAGCTATGAGAGACAACCGCTAGAGGTTGTGCGTCGAAGAACATGTAAGTGGATGACACCGACGTGTTTTATTGAACCGTAGAGTGGTAGGTGTCCACTTTTTGTAGTGTTGAATGATTTTTGCAATTGTTGCGGGTACCATTGTGGCTTCCATGTATTGTTGTACATCGAGGGCTTGATGATATGGATACCTATGACATTAATGAGGTAAACATTAAGCCTTGTGTTTTTTCAAGTTTTGTTATATTCAAGTTCTAGAACAAATTATTTATGCCTAAAAATGCAAGACAAGGTCTTTTGGTTTCGATGCGTCTTTCAGGCGGCGCTCCGCTACCATAGAATGGGCAGTAAAACGCCTTCCATGCTCAAGAGTTAATGAAGATAGCATTCGCCTAGATGACTACGAGGAGGACAAGGACAAATAAGATGAGGAGGACAAGGACCAGGATGAGGATATGATTGATGTCGTGGTTCGATGATGGTGAATAGGATGGCAGAGTGACTTCAAGCAAAGATTCGATTCTCAACTAGTGGTGGGATATCTCCAACCAGGTTAGTAACTGCCCTTGGAAAATGCAAAAATGAAGGGACCTGCAGACATTGAAGATGATGCGGTTATTAGAATGTTTTACATGGTAGCAATACATAGCATACTCGGCCAGCCTGCGGTCAACTGGACCTACGTGCCAAGGATGTAATCTCGGGCAAAGGCTTTTGAGAAGATCAATTGGTGTAGAGTTGTTGTTGATGCACTTTCGAGCACCAAGTTGGAAGAAAGAAAAAACAGGATACATCAATGGTTGCTTAATCTTTTTTGTAGGTGAGTGATTCTTCTATCTTTTTTTTAACTTGGTGTAGATTTTTTTAGTAATAAACTAACCTTGAGCTACCATTTCAGATAGTGTACTTGGATCATCTTATTTGCAACAATAATGAGAATTTGTTATTGACTCCTCGGGTGCCTCTACTACAAGTCTTCGAGATATTAGGAAGCTTATTGATTTGGACAGGTCAAAAGAAGGAAAATATGGTTCAACGAAGGTGCGTCCCCTCCCTTCCGGTTCCCGGCTGCTCGTCCCTCCCTTCAAACTGCCTCCCTCTCCTCCTTGCTGCCATTCTTTGTTATTCGAGCTGCCACTTCTTGTCTTCCTTGCTACTGCTGTTGCTAATAACTTTCATCCGCCCGCTTAAGGCCAACTTCGCACACCTACTACAAACCAAATGAGTTACACCCGCCTTAAGAACCCCCTTCGGAGTTTGAACGGGATGAAAGCAAGGAGGTTATACTAAGTCGGTGTGTGATTGATGCAATTAGTGTAGGAAAAGGCACTGTAGTTAGTGCAGTTTTAGAAAAGTTTACAGATCAAAGAACAAGAGTTGAAGGCTACATTAGGTTGGGAAAGGAGAAAATTAGAGCTGCGTATGGGCAGGCTATTCACAGCCTGAAGACAGCTATTGATGGCCCCATTCTCGATGACAATTGTGATGATGATTTGTATGATAGTTTTTATATCTAGAAGACCAGATCCACTCCCGCCAATGATTTTAAGGTTCTTGATTTTTGCTTTACATATTTTGAGTCGAAATTTTTTTCTTCGCGTGCTTTGCACCAGAAGGTGAAATGCATAGTTCAATCATGGATTTTAAGTGCAAACTGTTGAACAGAAAGTATACTGACAGGGTTATATTGCATCAACAATGGTAAGCAGCATGGATATTATTATAATGACAGGGTAATATTGTATCCACTTATGTTTTTTAGGGGTGCCTGAAGGAACCAAGTTCAACAACAAAGCTCCGAGAATTCAATGTGGAGGACATGGATACTACTAAACTGGTTTGTAGGCCTAAAGTTCGAGTCAATTATTTTTAATTTTTACCTTATCTTATTACTTGAATTTTTTTGCTTCTCCGGATATTTATCCCATTGAACGTTGCCAATTGTCACTTTGGATTTTTTGTTAGTGGTCAACCTTGACAGGAGCTCTATTGAGGTTTTTGACTCCTATTAGTCCGCGGCGCCTGAAGTGACCGCAAACACAACCAATATTGTGGTAATGTACAAACCTCAAAAGGTTCCTTTAAAACACATGCCTGTATTCTTACTTATAAATTTCCTTGCGGCTTAATGAACTTGAAAACACTTTAAAATCTAAGTGGATAATATCGGACTTTCTTCAACCCGAGAACAACATTGCGCAACAAACAAATGACTATGATTGTGGCTTCCGCGTGTTGATGTCCATCGAAGGATATGGAGATGATGACATATATCGCATCACTGAGGCAAGTAATGTATCCTTTCAGTAATGTATCTGTTAAGCGTTAGTACACACAGATGAACTAAAGTACTCCCTCCGTCCAAATATCTCCAAAGATATTCCCTCGTGACGCAATGACCAAGGAGACTGCGTGGCGCGAGAAAATCTCATTAACTCCCCGAGATTTTCATTAACAACTCTGCATCGGTTTAGTTCCCTTCGAAATTCCGTGTGACGCCGTAATCCCACACATTGTTTCCCTCCTACGCGCCCGCACGCTCAACGGCCCCGCGATCGCAATTTTGTCGGCCCTTCCCCGCGTACACCTTGACCATTCCATAGCCATAGACTAGGCCGAAAATTTGCTAGCCAAAAATCAAAATTCATCGTTCCATCTTTCACAATTCACTTGGCGCCAACACTGCCACTCAATTTTGAGTTTTTCACGACCTATATAAGACATCAAAGACTCAGTTCAGTTCAACTTCAACTCATCCGTCCACCCCAGAAAAGATGGATCCATTGCACAACGACTTGAATGAAGAGGCACACCGTAATAGATGGATCCATTCCATTTGGGATGACATCGTCGAGTATCATGCGCCTGCTCATGAACTTGAGTACGACATGGTTTGGGAGGATGGAAACCAAGGTACCGATCTTCTTTCAATCGACTTTTCCCTTTACTAGCCATGCGTGATGCATGTTGTTCTACCCCTATCACCATCCAATTAAAGCAGCTGCAACGTAGGAGTAACATGCAGCGGCGGCATGCATCGAGTCTTATGTGTTCCTTTGTTGTTGATTTAGGCTAAGCAAGGTTTCCAAGACGATGCAGATGAAAGTGAAGACGACGGCCAACCTGACGAAGCTGCTCCAGATGTTGTTCATGGAGGAACAGAAGGTGTTCATGGACCAACAGAAGATGTTTCGCTGAGTTTTCTTCAAGGATCACAAACAAACCAACATTCATCCACAAACTAAGGTCTGTAGTTTTTTTTGTGAGCTTAGGGGTTACTGACTGTAGTTTTTGTAGTCATTCAGTTAGCATTCATTCAGTTAGCGGTCATTCAGTTAGTAGTTATTCAGGTAGAGTCATTCAGTCTGTAGTTTTCATTTTTGTTCCATTGGTTCTCCTATAGGATCTAATGAAAAAAAGAGGAAGTACTATCCGGACGATCTAAAGATCGCCCTATTGTGAGCGAGAACCGATCCACCTATTCTTCATCATGGTCTTTCAAAATCTGTTGCTCAAAAATTTGGTGTCCCTAGAAGAGCTGTACAAACCATTTGGTAAAATGGACAAGAGGGTGGGATTCAAAAAATTGTGATAGGAAACGAATACAAGTTGACATGGAAGCCATAAAAAATGTCCCTCTTTCGCAGCGCTCTACCTTTCATGACCTCGTTGTTGCTTTAGGATTGAAGAAAAGCACTCTTCATAAATCGATTCAAAGAAGGATACTTTTGTCGTCACACTAATGATCTTAAGTTTAGTCTGACTAATGAGAACAAAAAAGCTCGGGTAAAATATTGTTTGTCCATGATGGTGAATGATTTGTGCTTCAAACCATTGTACAATGTTGTCTACATTGATAAAAAATGGTTCTATAGAACACGAAAAGAATCAGAAATATTATCTCGCCAATGATGAGGAATGGCCACGACGTCATGTTAAAAGTAAGAATTTCATAGAGAAGGTGATGTTTCTTGCTGCGGTTACGAGGCCTAGATATGATGCAAATGGGAATTGCACTTTTGATGGTAAAATAGGGATATTTCCATTCACCAAAGCTGAACTAGCAAAACGGTGGAGTCCAAACAGGGACAGAGGTTAGTCTGTGTCATTTTTTTTTCTTATGCTTAGCACATTATAACTTTGTATTGGTACCTCAAATATTTTTGTTTTGACATGTAGGTGCACCAAGAATAAAGGCAATGACATCAGTCACAAAGGAAGTTAGCAGGGACTATTTAATCAACAAAGTTCTACCAGCTCGAAAAGCAAAGTGGCCAAGCCGATGGTTGGGACATCGGGCTAACATGTCAACCTCCGAACTCACCTGATCTGAACTTCTTAGATCTTGGATTTTTGCAGCTATTCAAGCGTTGTTTGAGAAAGGAACACTGAACAACATTAAGGACATTGTGGTAAAGGTAAATGAGGCGTACCAGAACTACACGATAGACAGATCGAACCGGATTTTTCTAACCCAACAGGGTTGCATGATGGAGATCATGAAGCACAATGGCGGTCAGCACTACAACATCCCTCATATGAAGAAGAAGACCCTAGAGCTACAAGGTCGTCTTCCCATTACTTTGAAGTGCCCTCCGCAGTTTCATATCCAAGCTACACAATTTATCAGTACTTAGAAATGTCCTAGTCTAGATAGAACTAGGAACGAGTTGCATTATCCGTATTGTCGGACAATGAATAGTGTTGATTTTAGTTTTAGTTCATTCAGTTAGTACCTAGAATTGTTGTTGGCAAGGACTTTTCATTTACATGATAATCGATATTAAACTTGTTAGCACTGTTTAGATTACATCCAAGATTAAAAGATCGCCACTGCTCAGATTACATCCAGGATGAAAATAAACTAGACCTAGATGCCTTCATACATTGAAGGAAAGATAGTCTTGTACATACCCCTTTTTACTTCTTCAATCTTCTCATCTTCAATTGCTTCATCTGGTACCATTACGTCCCATATCCATGCACCATCCCATGGCTGATCCACAAAAGAGATGTTGTTGCATCATTGATGTCCTCATCTTTGCAACCATACATGGATGGAAGAAAAACTGGCAGCAACAAGGAGGCGGCATCAGCAATCTCTTTGTCTCGAATCTTTTTCTCTTCAATCTCTGTCTTCAATCTCTTTTCCAGCAATCGTAGAAACCATGGAGAGTAAGGCACGAGCGGCATCAATCTCTTTGTCGGCCGTCTTGAGTCCGGCGCCCAACCCAGCCACGCATGAGGACCTCAATGGTGTTTCCTCCATGATGCTCCATGCAGCCGACGAATAGGTGGATCGATGGTGAAGGATTGAGGCGTGAGCGGCCGGGCGATGCCGACAGATGGAGGCCTACCGAGAGGAACTCTGCCATTTTTACAGCCACATGCGGGCATGCACAGCAGCGTAGTTAAGGATGCCAACGCGGCGGGTCGGGCCGGGTGGAGCATTCGCGAACCCGCACCGAAACCCAAATCTAGAACCCGCCCGAACCCGAAAGGACTTATGGGTGAAAAATCAGCCCCGCCCCGAACCGGTGGGGACCCGAACCCGACGGGGACCCGCAAAGTCGTGCTTCATCTTGCTCCTCCTGACTCAAATAGCGTGGCCGCATCCCTGCCTTGCTCCGTCCTCAACGATTCATGCAAAAACAACAAGAAAAATAAACAAAACAAATAATTACGGCAATGTGTGATGGATTTGGATGACTAGAGTCACATGCAAGCCTCGATTTGTACGCATGCACTTTTAGACCAAAATAGCAGCTCGGATCAGACGTGCACACACCACACACACGAAAGACAGCCTGCCTCCGCCACCATCTCGTTTGACTCGCCTTCGCATGCGCTCGCCATCACGTCGGACTTGGACTCAGACGTGCGGCGTTCCGGCATCACGACCATGCGGATTGCGGCTAGGGTTACGCAAATAAAAACATGAGCGAGCTGCCAACAGGTGAGAGTCGACCAAGGATAGCAGAGCGCTGGTTGGGCCACATTGGGAAAGGATCAGGGAATGAGGAAGTGGCCTGCTAGGTGGCCTGGTGGGCCAAATTCAATGTGTGCACCGATGATTTTCGGGGCTCCGCGGGCACCCACGGGTGAATCTGAAAACCCGGCCCCGACCCGACCTGGTTCGGGTCCCCAAACCCGAGACCCGCGGGTGAAGAAACAAACCCGTGCCCGCCCGCCGGGTCCAAAACCCGTGGGTTTCGGGTCTAAACCCACCCTGTTGCCATCCTTAAGCGTAGTCGAGGATCCGCGAACGCTTCGTCATCCACCGAACGAGTGGTCAAGCTTTCATACGATGAAGATTTTTGGAAAAAAAAAATATTTTGCTAATGCACTGGGGATATATGAATGGAGGCAGTAGTTAACTGTGTATAAAACTACAGGAAAAAACAACTAAGTATAGGAGAAAGGTCTTCAAGGAGCTATATTCTCATGAAGAAAACAAGGCTAACCACATGCCGGACAAGACATACAAGAGGAGAAAGCAACATAGTGATGCTGAGAATAAAAACTTACTAATTGATGGGCCGCGCACAGCTAGAGGTCCAGGCCATTTCTCTCAGTATTCTGCTTCAGATTCACCAGATGACCAAGTTTTCAATGATCAAGGTATGTCATCAATGTATTTTATATTGTCAATAGAGCTGCATCCGTTACTAACTCTTCAGAATATGCTTGTGTTTTGCTAGAGGAAGAGCACAATTCACTCGTGGCCCCAAGGGGGGAATAAGAATAAGAAAATGGGTAAAGGAACAACTAAGGATGTTGGGAAGGCAGCATGTAAGAATGCTAGGAAGGCAGCAGTTAAGAATGCATTACTACCTTGACTTAATAGGCAAGACAAATTCAAAGAAGTCGATTCAGTGGTCGTGATATTCAGATGTCCCAACTGCAGATAATCCGAAGGCAAGTGAAGAAGGTGCAAAGAAACCGAAGAGAGAGACGCGGAGACCACACCAAGAATCAATGAAGAATGGGAGCAATGAAGGACATGCCTAAATGATACTTTGATGCTTTGATGTTCTATCTCATGGTGTTTTGTTCGTGTCTGTGATCGAGGTTATGATACTTTGGCTCGTTTAAACTCTGTTCGTGTCTGTGAGGGGTTATGATACTTTGATGGCTCGTTTAAACTCTGTATTGGCGTTATACTTACCGGCCCTTTTGTAAATCGGTAACTTCTGGTACCTTCGGTATATGTTCTTACCTTTATAATGTAAAGTCTATAAGTTCAGGTACCGGTACCCTGTATTGGTAGTGGATTTACCGGTGCTTTTCTGAATCGGTAACAATTGCTACCGACAGTGTCAACTATTACCTTTATTATCTAAAATGGTCAGGTAAGTTATCGGCTGTCTGTATTGGCACAGGACTTACCGTTGCCACTCTATGTGTTGTTTCTTGCTGACTAGTGCAAAGTAGTAGTATGTTCAAATGTTAAGCGCACCCTAATTTTTTCTAATAAAGTTCAAAAGCCTATATGGGCTACTGTCACAATATTTTAGGTAGCTGGTACGTAATATTTTAGTCCTATGGACTGCTCTATTTCATACATTGTGGTTCCTTCAAATCTCCCTTCTCTTTGGTAAGGTAGGTCTATTTTTCTTTTCTTGGATGGGTTGGTTATGATTCATCATCTCTCTCGAAAAGCAAAACTGGGGCTGGGGTTTCGTTTAATCGTTTAAGCCGTTAGTCACAAAGCCGAATCTTTGTTCCATTTCTATTCAGTTAGCAAAGCATTGGTTTAGAGCAATAACCATTCCATTAGGGTTCGACGAGATCGGTGGGCTCGGAGCCACAACCGCAAGCACCGAGCGCCGAGGCGTAAAGCCAAGCACGGACGGCGGTGGCATTCACGGCGCCCCCCGCTGGAAACTACGCCGAGCTGCGGGACTCGTGGTGCTTACGGAAGGCGCCATCGCCGTTGCTCTCCGAGAGGGCGGGGCTTTGAGCGAAGCTAATCGCTTCTCTCAAGGCACCATCGTTGCTGCTCCCTAGAGGGCAGGGCTTTGAGTGAAGCTAACAGCTGCTCTCTCGAGCTAAGGGAAAGCACCAAAGCAAATCGCCACTCAAAAACCCTACCACCACCACTAGGCCACAAACCCCAACCGGGCAACGAGCGTGCATCACAACCGCAATCGGGCCACACCGCCACATGTGCCGCTAGGAGTGACCAACAAGACGATTTACCTTGAGCTTGAACACTAAATCTAGCTAGTGCTAGTAGATCGAAAGCACATGATATGAAATGAAACTAATCCAGAAAGAGATTGAACTACTAAAAGCAGGCAATCAAGGAGGTTGGGACAATCATATCTCTCGTTCTATCCGCTCCACCCTTGAATGGATAGAACACAAGATATGAAGCGATGCGGACAGGGTTCAGCAGGCAGTGTGGTGGCGGTTTACTTCCGATCTCCAGCACGTGAGCAGCGGGCAAGCCTACCGACAACATGCATCGCGCCCTCCGGTCCGTCAGCCCGCGTCGCGGGCGCTCGAACCTCACCGGCAGTACTCCTCGGTGGGGCAGTCGCAAAGACAACGCGAGAAATGCGTGACCAGCTCGTCATGCCCCTGCAGGAAGGCAAACGGCCGGAGAACAGGCAACGACAACACATCATTCTTCCAATGTGTCATGGTGGTGAGGGCTCAGGGGCAAGGAAAGCAAAGACGACGCATCTGGACGGCAGAATTGACCACGCAGGTCTTGGCAAAGGACCTTGAACGCCCACTAGTACTGGTGTAGGTGCACACAAAGCCGGCAGGCCGCCTCCGGTGATGTCATGTTGACGAACGCGTAGCCCTTGTTGGCGAGGGTCCTGCTCAAATGCAACAAACGAAGTCATGGATAGCATTGCTAGACGAGAGGATGTAGTAGTACTAAGGGTAAAAAGGCTACCTGAAATCAAACGCCGTAGAGGAAGTCGTATCCCGAACTCATCCCGCCCGACGCGATCTTCTCATTCTCGATGAAGCAGTGTTCATCGAGGATGTTCATCAGCCTCATCCGCCCGCATCGAAAAACGATTCAAGAGTAAAACACCGACAGAGCAAAACCAAGAGTAGTACTTGGCGATGACCAAGAGATGGGAAAATGGCGGACTCACTTGAAATTGTTGGGAATATTACGGATCGTGAGGCTAGTCCGTTGAGATGTACAGTCAAACAAGCGCCTAGGCTTGACGACATGGCAAGTTCCTGCTGTGGAGCCATGGGCGGCCACGGCAGGAACTCCGGCGGTGGCGGTGGGCTGCTGGCCCTGGCCCCGCTCCGTGCAGCACCACGGCACCATGTAACTCTGGTCCGGGCATCCAAGGGATGCATGATTGGTACTCTTTTTCTCTGGTATAGATGTTTGGAAATATCACAAATAGAGTTCAAAGACAGATGGCAAAAGGTTTTGACTAAGTAATTTATTTCACATTGTATTCATTTATCATTGTTAACATGGGTATTCGGGCAATTAAATTGTTTTATGCTGTTAAGGATGTGTAGTTAATTAAAAGGATTGAAGTAGGGTGAAGTGGAAAGAAATGTACTTAGGGGTAGTTGAATTCCCACCGTGAATTATATGTTAAGAATAAGAAAATCTGTGTTTGTAGATAAAACAGGAAGTTGGCGGGCGCACCGCTGCACACTGGCACGAGCGCCCCTTCTGTCAACCAGATGCGACTGGAGGTTGGTGGCGCCGCCCAACCCCGGTAGCAGCCATGGTCGGGCGCCTCGCACCCCTCCCAACCTCCCCGCCCCGCTGAAGGTCGCTGCCATGGCGCGTGCGCACTGCAGCCACGAGCACACGAACGCCCCAACCCCGCGTGACTCTCCTCCCACCGGGACCAGACCGGACCCTGACGGCAAACGACAGCCTCCGCAGGTGGTAGCCGCTGCACCCCTCCCTCCTTCTCCATCTCCCGGCGACCCTCCCTCCCTTCTCCCCACACCGTGACGAACGCACAAAGAGGAGAGACGGAACCCACGGGAGCGGCTCCGTCCCTCGAAATTCGGCGGTCGAGTTCAACCCGCATATTGAGGGTATATTCCTTCTAGGTTGGCTCCGTCCCTAGGTGAACCTCCATCAAAACGCTAAAAAAGTGGGTCGAACCCATCTAGGTCGGCTCCAACCACCCAACCAAACACATTGTAAGTCAGCCAATCCATCTCATAGGTGTTACTACAGTAAAATCCCTCACTCTCGCTTCCTATAACATCCAAATGTTATACTTATCATAGTAAAAACCCTCCCTTGCACCGATCAACTCGAGACATGTGTCAGAGCTGCCCTTGAGGACAATGCGGATTTCCTGACCGGCAAAATCACCGATCACGTTGCCGCTCCTTGGGTAGAAGGCACTCAGGAGCACATGTTTGCTTTTGAAGTAGTCAGGCTGGTAATCTGGCCGCAGCTTGTGCACCTGCACGTCTATTGTTTTCTGCAAATTCCACTGGACGTCGCCCATGAGCACGCACACCTAAACCTACTGGCCACATCCTGTAGTTCTAGGGTCAGGTGAACGTATCAGAGATAGTGAAGTGATAGAGAGCAATGGTTTGTTTTAAAAATATATCGCTAATCATAGATAACAGTTATTCATAGTTTTATTTCATTGTGCTTGATATTACTTCCAATAACTATAGTATCTCTAATGTCATCTATCCCAGCCCCTGCCCTCACCTACCTCGCCGAACATGTTGGATGGTCCAGCATGCGGAGGTGGCTATGGAGCCATGGGTGGCCACGGCAGGAACTCCGGCGGCGGCGGGCTGCTGGCCCTGGCCCCTGCCCGTGCAGCACCACGGCACCATGTAACTCTGGTCCGAGCATCCCAGGGATGCATGATTGGTACTCTTTTCTTTGGTACAGATGTTTGGAAATATCACAAATAGAGTTCAAAGACAGATGGCAAAAGGTTTTGACTAAGAAATTTATTTCCACACTGTATTCCTTTATCATTGTAAACAAGGCAAGGAAAGCAAAGACGACGTACCTGTCAGACATCGTAATACCTGTCAGACATCGTAATTGACCACGCAGATCTTGGCGGTGCCCCTTGAATGCCCACCGATACTGGTGCAGGTGCACACAAAGCCGGCAGGCCGCCTCCGGCGATGTCATGTTGACGAACGCGTAGCCCTTGTTGGAGAGGGTCCTGCTCAAATCCAACAAACGAAGTCATTGATAGCATTGCTAGACGAGAGGATCCAATAGTACTAAGGCTAAAAAGGCTACCTGAAATCAAACGTCAGGTAGAGGAAGTCGTATCCCGACCTCACCCCACCCGACGCGATCTTCTCATTCTCGATGAAGCTTCATCGAGGATGTTCATCAGCCTCATCCGCCTGCATCGAAACGATTCAAGAGTAAAACACCGGACAGAGCAAAACCAAGAGTAGTACTTGGCGACGACCAAGAGATGGGAAAATGGTGGACTCACTTGAAATTGTTGGGAATATTACGGATTGTGAGGCTAGTCCGTTGAGATGTACAGTCAAACAAGCGCCTAAGCTTGACGACACGGCGTACTTGCACCGGTCGCGCACAGCGTGGCCCACGTAGCCGCCGCCCACATCTCTACGGCGGACGGACAGCCGCGCTGCCCTTGTAGTTGGTTGGGGAAGGAGCAATTGCAGATGCCACGCCTGCTTAGGCCGTCGGTGCGTGGAGAACCAGCTGATACAGGAACGGCGTCGACAGGGGCGTCGTTAGTGAGATCGGCTGACTCGGAGTCGCGACCGCGAGCACCGAATGCGGGGACGGCTAGTTGGTTGTCGCCGGCTCCTTGGCAGAGTCTGTAAACATTCACAGTAACCGTCTACATAACAGTCTACAGAGTTTCAGCTTCCTATTGTGCATCAAATAATTCATGCAACAAACCACGCTTTAGGATCATACACCGGAAACAACTGCATTACTGCATTCCCAGTTCATGGAATATCAAATAAATCAAATTCAAAACAAGTGCAGAGGATTGGAACCTTGTGTAACACCCTAAATTTTGTCTCCTTTTTAAAGGGACTTAAAAACTGCTATAAACAGCCGTGTTCGCAGTCTTGAACGGCCTTAGAGACATCTATGAATAGAAGTGCATTGTTTATTATGTTGGTTATGTTATACTTGTTGATTATATTGTTTATACATGAGAATGTGGGATAATGGGAACTTTGATGCTTAAGCATAAAACTTGACTTATAGTAAACGCTAACGCAATCAAATCCGTGTCAGTTTTTTGAGCCTCATGAACCCAAGTTATATTTGCAGAGTTCAACATGGACTCACTCTTGCTATTCCCCAACACACATCGAGGAGAAGTTTAAGATTGTGATCAACCAGATCGGGTCGGTCCTCGTGGAGTCTACACCGAAGATCAGAGTGTCTTTCCGTTGTCTGCTAGCTGAGGTTATAATCTTTTACATTATGTTGGTTATATTTTAAGCATTGTGAATTGATACTACCATTAATTTATAATTATATGTGAGATTTGACTTCCAAGGCTCAAATATGGTGTACATTCGGTTTGTCCTTAAAACCGGTGTTACACCTTGGCCTTCTTTGATTGAATATCGATCGGAGCCAGATCAAAGAGTTCTCCACGGGGACAGGGACAAGGGGACACGCGGCGACCTTTGTGAGATCAATCCGGGCAGGGGCACGAGACGCCGGGCGCCCACGAAGAAGGCGGCGACAACCACACCGGTCTAGGTGACGATTGATTGGCGAGGCGGGCCTATGGGCGGCGCCGCAACAAGATGCCAACGCCCGGTGTTGTGGGTGGGGCAATGCCACCGACGGGGACGGTGACAAGCCGCCCACACCGGCGGTAAAGGGCGGCCGCGATGGCGGCTTTGGCGAGGTAGAGACGACGGCGGGCCACCGGTAGGCGACCGCGAGGGCGAGGGCGAGATGGTGGTAGAGCAAGGGCGAGGGCTGGGAGGAGGCCGTGAAGCACATTTCATTTCTTACAAAACTTGAATTATGTACTAATTGTTAATGTTTCAAAAACTCATATAACAATGATGAACGGCTAAAAATGGAATGTTGCAAACATCATCGATCATGCTCAAAATATCTTTTGGAAAAAGTATATCATAGATTCATTTATACTTGTTGCAATGCGTGGGCACGAACTTAATTAGTTTGAAGCTACACTAGATCAAATTAAAACTACTATAAGAGTTAGTACAACAATTTGCTTATAGCCAAGCAAATGATGACGTGAATGAGAGAAAAGAAGAGAGAGGAGAGCTTGGCTCTCATGCAAGCAACAAGGTAGGCACGAGAGCCTATGAAATTGTGGGTCCAAGTAGCAAGTGTTCTAAAGAAGAATATGAAAAATAAACTTTTTGAAGACAAATAAGAGATAACTATTGTATAATTTGGCTCTTATAGCTCCACTTATAGCCAAGCACTTGACTCTATTCTGACCTCCTCTCAACCAAGTAAACATGGTTAGGCTAATACAAATTTGTTATCATTATCACTATTAATTAATAGATAGTAGTAGTTAGAAATAACTAGGAAAGTTTAGGAGATTAATTTTTAATTCCCAAGATGTTCAATTCTAAAATACATACTAGATCACTGTGAAATAGCAAATAGAAGAGTTAGGATGATTATTTTTCATTACTTAGATGCTCAATTATTAAATATTTCTTCTAGGGTGACATAATTTCAACCATGTCTGATTGACCATGTACATCTACTTGAATTCATATACTATTTATTTTGTATGAAGCCCTTCTAACAACAGAAGAATTGACATCATAGAATATCCATAAAGCACAAAGACTTACCTTTGATGAGAACAAACAATTGCTAGACCTAGAAACTAGCTTTTCCGTTCCAGCTTTTTACCTAACAAGAAAAGTTTTGCATCAATTGTAAATGTCAATAAATCACCTTGAAAATGTCATAAAACACCACTAAACAACTAGAAAAGTCAAGGTAACATATGTGAAGGCATAAGTTAGAACCAATTATATAAGAAATTCCATGATTCATTTTTCAGCTGCAATGAGAGGTTTCTGTTTTTCTTTCAGTTCATGTGTGAGGTGGTATTAACATGATCACAAGTTGTCTTTAGCCTTCATAAATCTCATCACCGATCTTAATTTGAAACCTGCACATATGTATAGTCTATAGAGAAATATGTACTTCAGATACATGGCTTAGGGATGATAACACAATTTGTTCCCAGTGAATGTAGCAGCCAGTATACATTGGGATGTAGCGGAGAGTTAGGCCTTGTTGTATCATCTACTATATTAACACTTCGAAGTATATCTATTTGTTTAGTGGTGTTTATGAAAAAAATATTCGGAATTTTCAGATCCAAGTTGTAATTGGCAAATAGAATATGCATCCTTTCTTTTTATCGAAAGGGGTAGAATATTGTGAGTACCTGCTACTTCTCTGGGGTGATGCCGTGGTGGAACTAAAGAATAGCTTAGAACATCACTAGCCTGATTCAATGGCACAACGACGTCTTCAAAAAAAGCATGAATCTTCAGGAAATTCTAATGCTGAAGATCTTAAGGTAATGACCATTATGTTCTGCATGTAGATAGCAATAGCATCCGCACCTAAATAAAAGAAAGAAATGACCATTATGTTCTGCATATAGAGAGCAATAGCATCCATCTATATAAAAGAAGGAAATGACCATTATGTTATGCATAAAGGTGAACTAAATAGCGTCCACCTATGTAAATGATCTGCATATATAGAGAGCCAGTCATCAGACATGCAAAGCATTGTAGTCGAAGGATAACCTGAGGGAGCCACGCGCTGATTGAGCCTCCTACATGTGCTGGTGGGGGAGGACGTGATGTGCTCCAGGTCCTCACGCCGTCGCGCGCAACGACACACTTTTCACGGACGGCGACTTGAGATAGCCGATCGAGATGCATTCGCCCGGCCAGGCCGACCCTGGCTAGCCAACGAACACAATGAAGTCATCTGGCGTACGTGAGGATGTGGCGATGGGTTGGCCGCGATGAAGCTTATCGTCCGCCTTGGAACGCCGTCGGCGCTCGAGTCCACGGCCAGCAACAGATTGACCACCAACGGGGATTTCATGGATCACACACGGTGGATTGTCAACCGTGATTGTCGGAGGCTGTCGTGATTGCCGACGTGGTTCCAGGCCAATTCTAGTCATGCTTGGGCGGCGGCAGCGGCGGCGCTCGTGCGCATGGGGCGGCGCATTAGGTAGGCAGCGGCGCGTGGGGGCGCAGGGGCATGCGGATGGGCCAAAGCGGCGTGTGCCCGAGGGCGCCGGATGTGGAGTGGAGGTGGCCAGCCAGAGTTTATGGAAGAAGGAGCGTCGGAAGAAGGAGCGTCGGTGGAGTGGAGACTCGAGCGGAGGAAGCGGGATTCCGTTTCGCAATCAGCGCTTCCGTGATCAGCGCTGTCAGTGGGATATTTCTAGGATGGAATTGGAAACGATTCACGTATAATCGGCTCCGGATAACATGCTTATCATATTTTAATTCGAATATAGATATGGACAATTTTAATACAAATACAAAACAAATGTCTTGAATTCCAATTTCGATTCAAATATTTACTCAATTCAACTCAAAGCATATATTGTTAATGTGAACATACTTGAATAAAATTTACTACTGAGTTGATTGATAACAAAACCAACTAAATGAAAGTACACTTCTAATAATCTTTAATATCATATTAAAAAAACTCTAACATCAACCCCATCTGCGAATTGAATACAATGCACATAAGCATTTGCATGTACAGAATGAGAACTGCTTATCAAAAAAGATTGGATCATCTAGTAACACATTTGGCAACGTGGCTCTATGTCATCCAAAATAACTAGCGGCAGCTGAGATAACCGAAGGCTGGAACTGCAATAAGGATGAATTCTGTGCAAAACTCTTGTAGGGGGCCATAATAGAATTTGGTTTTCTAATAAAAAAAAGACTAAGAAAAACAAGTTAACTTGTGCCGCTACATAGTTTATGTGCAGGCTATATTACTATATCTATCTACAATGGCATGCTACAGAATACCTGGCTGCTCCGTCTAAGAAGTAACAGTGGTCACTGTGAGATGAGATCATAGTGGCAGAGTCGATGGAACCCTTGCGCGTAGTAGCCAAAGGTTGTGATTCAAATTCAAAGAGTTTCAGCCTCCAACCTATCTCCTTCACTGCAAGACTGTAAGCCAAATTCAATCAGTTGGCAATTAGTTTACAATTGTTCAACGCATGCAAATACTATGCGTTCTGAGATAACACCATTGAGCGCTTCATTCCTGAAGATAACACCGTTCCTGCGTTTCCTAGTTGCCAGCAGCATAGGGGAATGAACATTGGAAACTGAACTTCAGGAATTGCAGCAGGCCTGTTGGAGCGGTCTGGGTCCAAACTGATGCAACTGCTTGTATTCTTGCTAATCTACAGTATGCAAATATCCACTTTCTTCTATGTAATTGCCTAATCGGACTAGTTCATAATCCATTCGTTGCAAGGCTTTGTATACATAGCACTAGCACTTTCAAAGATTAATCCTGCCTGAATCCTAGCCAGAAGGGGATTTAATCCCCCAAGGGGCTTCAGTGGCGGATTCACGCAATCCCTCCCAAGATGAGTTCCCCTTGTGGATTATATCCCTGAACTGAACATAGCCTCAATGTTGAGGTTGCCTGACAAAATTTAACTATAGCAAAATACTAAGTCCAAAACCTACAGCACAAAATTAAACCCCTCAACTTACCCTAGCACATAACATAGCTGAAATTTGACAACTCAAAAGCCATCAAAATGGAAACCGTACCATATTATACAAGAGATTCCATTAACACCAGAATCACAAAACTGAACCTGCAATAAGATAGGCAGCAACATTCAGACAGGACTAGAAAGCAAGCGGGCGTTGCCGCTGCGCGTCTACCTATGTCGGATCAGCCCTAATTGATCTTTGATGAGTACACGTGTACATCTGAAGGTGATCAATTTACGTTGATATACTGATCTCTATCAGTAAATCAAAAGCCCACTGCCATAACTAATATTTCACTGATATTGTTAAATGAAAAGGTGGGGGACAAACTATCTAGTTTCAGTAGCATATTGAGATAGTCTGAGTCCCTTGGACATTAAACATGGCAATTTACCCTATTTTTAAATAAGGTTTTAGTAGATAAAATATAATGATCTATGCAGTTCTAGTGGGAGGAGATAGGACCTCATGTAAATCTACAAATAATACACTAAACAGAGAATATAAAATGTATCCTTTAATAAAACTAACACATTTAAATGGCTCAAAATCTGAAATTACCTCACGCTTCATAGTTTATTGGTGGAGTCACACATTATTATATATACGTAGATGCTTCTTCAAATTATACAAGTAAATGTTTCTTCAAATTGCAACAAAACTTGTAAGTTTCAATTTTTTTTCAACCCAAGCCCAATGTCTGATACAGAGAGGTAAAAGTGCAGGCCGTATATAAACCTATATTTGTGCAGTTCTATGGCTGCCTGTAAATATCCATCAGGCATTGGGAATTTGGGAACCCACTATTCAGAGAATCAGCCCGAAAAAGAAAAGTTTTGCCCTGCAGAACCAAATATAATGTTTGGTGATCATCATATCTTGAGAGAAGCACTTTCTGTTTCTGACCAGAGGTAAGCTAATTATAGAGCAGCTAAAACTTCAACAAACCAAGTACACAAAGTCATAACACTCTAGATAAGGATAGGTATCAAGTAAAAGTTCAAAATTATGAAAAACATTCAGCTAGAGATGAAATTGTCATTCAGTGACAGATTAACCAGCTGCTGCTCGGAGGAGGCATTGCTCTGCTGAGATGCTGGACCTCCATTGCCTTGAACATCTGGCAAGTCCAGCAGGGCTGCAGGAGGATAACCTCTGTCTGGTCCATCACCAGAAGCATGGCAGTTAAATTGGCAGCCTGTTCACGTTCCGGCTGTTCGGCAAGAGGATACAAGTTCTCATCAAGCAATCTGCAGCACAGAACAATCATGAGCACCCTTGATTACAAAGGACCAACCAATAAATAACTATGCTGATTAGGTGGGTCTTGTCTAGAGGTAGAGGATGTGGTGATATTGGCTACGGCCGCCATTGGTGTCTGACAATTGTTGAAGAGGTTTAGTGCTAGGAAATTGCACTTGAGGAAAGCTCCCATCAGAGAAGAACTGAGTGACCAAAAATATAAAATAAGAATTATTTGGAATGCTTTGATTACAATGCTCGGTTATATTATACTCAGGAATAGCTTGAAGTATTGAAATTGACTGTGGAGAGAAGTCAGGTAATAATTTGAAAACAACAAGTTCAGTTTGTGTATATTTTGAGAATTATACTAACTTGGAGATAGGAAATTTTACTAAGGGTAGTTCAAAGAAATTGAGTAGAAAGTATTTTATGTTTTATCACTTAAAAAAACTTAGATAACTAAGGGATGTGCATTTTTCTATCATGTGATTGGACTTGTGACTACAGAAAACACTTGGGAATAGAAAACATCACATTGATGTGTATAGCCTGATTAAGGAGATCATTCCCAAGAAGGCAAGATGTGCCTCTGTATAAGCTTAGATAGTATAGCAATTCAGAAAAACAAGTCCAAGACTCATGATAACCAAAGCAGATCTGTGAACATCTCATGATTCTGATTTATGTATATATTGCAAAGATCTATGACAGACAGCATGGGCAATATATATAGAGATAACAAATTAAAAAAGAGCTTGTATTACTATTGCTCTATTTCTATGTGATGAAGCTGAGTCCCTGACATGGCCTCGTTTGTTGGAATTCACCGGTAGAAAGGGTGGTCTTACTGACAAGGGTCTGGGCAAGGGGAGAATGGTGGGGCTGTCAGCAGGAGCTCTTTCCTGGGTTTGCAAAATCCATATGAATCAGTGTAAAAGCACAAAATAAAAGTTGAAGCTACCAGCTATGCGTATGCAATATGTAGGGAAATTCATCTATATGTAACTTTATACCCATTTTTCTATAATTCCTTGATGATTGAAGGCTCAAAGTTAAAGCTTAAATCACTGATTGAAGATGCATTTTGTTTTAATTGACAAAGAAATTGTTATTTATTCCTTAGAACTACTTACCCTTCCACACTCCTTGGTTCAAATCTTGATACACTCCAATTTGGGGAAAAATCTATCCGGTAATCAGATTCCGTTCAGCAAGAGCAAGTCACCTGAATATACGCCATGGTCAGTAAATATGGTCTCTGATGATGTTTCGACCTATGTTTGTGGGCCCAGGTTAAAGAGCATATAGTCATTGACCTGAGGAGGTAAGAATGCTAGCAGTTGCATTGAGCTAAAAATTTTCTTGAAAATGGTTGCGGCATCTGTGCCTACAAGCTCCATGACTATTGGAACTTTTCAGTTAATAATATATTATTAGGCAATGATCACTGAAAGGAATTATGCATCACAATAGTATTTTGTTTGTTTGCCTTCATCTCCCTAGGTCCTATGCCTCAGTTAGGAGCAGACTCCATCTCACGCATGGCACATGTTTAGTTATTTAGTCCTCTGTCCGTAGCTTCCTTTTCTCACCCTCCATAGCTCCTAATATAGAAGAACATCGTATTAGTTAATACCTGTAGAACAAGGACTGCTAACAACCAGAGAGAAAAGCTGGGCAGAGATGTAATGAAGCAGTTTTGAAGCTAGGCGATGTCACGTAGGCTTCTGAGATGATCAAATATCAACGCGTTAAGAGTCGTATCACGAAGAAAAAATTATATGATCAGCAAAAGACAACACTGAAATTTGTTTGCAAGTTTTAAATGCTAATTATACCCAATGCAAATCACTATGTCCACAAGATGGTTATATTTAAGATTTCCTTAAGATTTCCAACTTTCTAAGTCCCTTCATGATTCTTGAAGAACACAACCATGTTTGAAATGTTAGGAATAGAAACCTGTCTTCTTCATTGGATATAGAAAATTGTCTGAGGTAGATTTTTGGTCAATGGAAGTTGTGCACAGATATTGTCACACTACAATATTTATTATACAAGTATACAGGAGGTTGATATTTACTTATTTCAGTTCATGTGAATAATTGAGATCACCAGGCTTCAGGTCAGAAAGAAGTTTGAAAACCATGCTGACTGAACTTTAATAAAATTAGTCATTAGTCATAAGTATATTTTCCTCAATATATGCATAATGAAATAGATAAATGATGGATTTGTCAGCTAAATGTATGAGTAAATTTTCTATGAACTATCACCCAAGTATTTTCAGCAAAGAGCTTAGGTAAGTATAGAAGCCTAAAGCTTAGGCAACAATGCGGGCTTTGCTATGTCCTTTTGAAGAAGTGGTAACCAAGCATTCTGATATCAACAAATTGCTCATTTCTTAGGTAAGGCTAGGAATCTTAGATAATGAATACAAAAGGGATGCTTACAAAAGCTACTTGATTATTCGCAATAGTTTTCATCACTGTTTATGAAAGATATGTTCGCATTTATATTTGTCTCTGTTATACATTTGTAAGCACTGTTGACTGGAAACATTTGTAAGCACTGTTGTATACATTTGCAATTGCTTTAATATACTCCTGTAACAAAAGTAAAAAACTAAGCTCCACATTTGTTTGAAAGTTGAAATAGTACCAAAAAAAAAATCTTGATGCCGGTGAGGGTTCCAACAAATAGCAAAATAAATTTTAAATACATGAGGCATGAGTCTAAAGGCCAGCAATCATGTAAAGAATCTAATACACGCTGACAGTGAGACCACGGTACCTGCCATGCATTATAATAGGAGTTGAAACATTAAAATTTAGCAGAAATAAGAGTATAATTAGATATATGCAGAGCAGGATTGTTTTCAAATAATTTCTGGAAATAGTGATTTGTATTCAATGAGCCTATTCTCCATTGCTTTTTGCAAATTTCGTGAAATGGACATAAAGTTTCTGCACCATTCTTAAGATAGATAAACTAATTATTTGCTTGTTAAGTATTCAGAAATAATTTGACGTTGTGTAAATGGCAGAGCATATTGTAGTAAGTAGAATTAGAATGAATGTCCAGATGAAAACTATGATGTAAATTAGAATCAAGCAAAGTGGATTTAAAAGTATGACTGTTGGGTGTATGTAGCTATTTTATCAAACATTGGTATGCATAGGCATGAACACAAAACAAAGAGAAAAACTGAAATCCATTTGAGTATGTACATTTGAGTATGCAGAGTACGACACACACTAAACTGGCCACACTGCGAGTTTGAGCTCAAGCCCGCAAGCATCGATTTATATGGCATAAACATTCAAGGCAATGGTGTCGGCACAACCATACAAGCTATATACCTCATGAGCATTCCATCGAACAAACTGTAGGCCATCCATCCATGCGGACGTAGTTGGCAATAGTGTTGTGTGCTGGTGGCCGCCATCCCTTCGTCTTGGGAGCAGCCGGTGCAGGGAGATAGAGGCTGCTGGAGAGGGAGATGTTGTGTAGGAGACCAGACGGCGGCGAGAGAAAGTGGCAATAGCTCATGGCTGGACATCAGTGGGCGCGGCGATAGGATGAGAGGTAGTCTCCTTGCAACGCCATGGGCAGGGCGCTGCCAGCAGCGCGGCACTGCGAGCATGGGTGTCCTGGGAACTGGGATGGCCGAGACAAGGGCAGCCAGGGCCGCCAAGGCCGGCACCCGCCGCGCCGGCCGGCACCCCTCTCGCTCCACTCGCACGGGGATGGCTCTGTGGTGGCCGGAGCTGCCACAACCCTACCGCGACCACCACCGAAGGGGCCGCTGGGGCCACCGGCCGCGACGGATGGCAAGGACCGAGCACGCTGGACCGCTTATATGCCGTGTCGCCGGGGGCCTACCCGCGCCCCCAGGAGGCCGGAGGTGCGGATCGCGGAGTCGCCCGCGTGCGGGGTTCACGGCCGGGGATGGTCGCGCCACGACGACGCACGTAGCCCGCTCGCGCCGGGAGGAGGGAACGGAGGCGGGCGCCGCCGCCGCCGCGCCCGTCGCTGCTTTGGATCGAAAGGGGATAGAGAGGGAGAGAGAGGACGGAAGAATGATTTTGCTAAAGTTCAAGGGTTTTTGCAAAATGCCCGGGACAGGCCCGATCTTGGCCGTCCATCCGCCCGATCGGACGGCCGTGAAAAGACGACGACGTGGCCCAATGGCTGGGCCTCTTTTGTTGCGTGAATCGTCTTTAAGAGATTTCAGAAGCATGTTTCATTTCCATTATGATAGGACAGACCACGATTACAGAAGCTGAGAAGAATCGGTGCAACTGTGCAAGCATATTTGATATCCTTAGCTGCTGCTTATTTTGGATGGCTACCACGTTGACAATTGCTATTAGATGATGTACAATCCTTTCCTAAGGAGATTCTCATGCTGTACATGCAAATGCTATGTGATTATTATTCAATTCACAAGGGTTTACTGTCCTTCAGAGCAAGTCTGCAAGCCAAAATCAGTGAGTACAAACTGAAGCACAAACTGAACATGCTCAACTAAGTTCAGACAGGATTTCAGAAGCACATTTCATTTCCATCAAGATGGGACAGACCACCATTACAGAAGCCTACCAGTGCACTACAAACACCACCACAATGATACTAGTAACATGCCACCAGAAGGAACCGAAGATAAGCACGGATTCTACAAGCAGACACAGAGGAAAGGATCCAACAGAACAACGAGAACGCCGACGACGACGACGGGAGTTCAGGCCCTCTCGCCCCTGATGCGGCGCGCGAGCTGGATGTCCTTGGGCATGATGGTGACGCGCTTGGCGTGGATGGCGCAGAGGTTGGTGTCCTCGAAGAGACCCACGAGGTAGGCCTCGGCGGCCTCCTGCAGCGCGGCGACGGCGGAGGACTGGAAGCGGAGGTCGGTCTTGAAGTCCTGCGCGATCTCGCGGACGAGGCGCTGGAAGGGGAGCTTGCGGATGAGCAGCTCCGTGCTCTTCTGGTACTTGCGGATCTCGCGGAGCGCGACGGTGCCGGGCCTGAAGCGGTGCGGCTTCTTCACGCCGCCCGTCGCCGGCGCCGACTTGCGCGCGGCCTTGGTCGCCAGCTGCTTGCGGGGCGCCTTGCCGCCCGTCGACTTGCGCGCCGTCTGCTTCGTGCGGGCCATCGGATCGGGGCTTCGCTGCTTGCTACGGGGTACGGCGAGCCGGAGGCGACGGTGGATTTGGGAGGAGTCGATTTGCGGGGGATTCAGGAGGTGGCGAGAGGCAATCTGGTGGAGCGAGTATTTGTAGGTGGGTGGGAAAGCGGGGGAGGAAGCGGGAGCCGGAAAATTTTCAGGGGAATGGGAATGGCGCGTGGATGAAGAGGCGTCAGATTGGATGTGATGGACGGTCAGATGAGGAGGCCAGGTAGCGATCCGTGTGGTGGGTGATGGCGGGTTTCTATTGGCTCGTATTGAGTTGGGAGGATCGACGGACCTACTTCAT
Source organism: Hyparrhenia diplandra (assembly GCA_015847255.1). Taxonomy (NCBI): domain Eukaryota; kingdom Viridiplantae; phylum Streptophyta; class Magnoliopsida; order Poales; family Poaceae; genus Hyparrhenia; species Hyparrhenia diplandra. The sequence continues at coordinate 271,425 of JADLZK010001010.1, forward strand.
GAGTCAACAGGTGAAGGGTATTTTTGGTACCTTCCATAGTCACCATGTTTTGGCCGTGGAAATGAAAACGGCAGATGTGGCCAACTGCCAACACAAGCCAAAAAAAGTACAGATGTGGTTGTGGCGGCAAAGCTTACGGAAGTAAACTTGTTTGGGCCGCCGGATTTTGATTTTGGTTTAGAAAAAATTGGAAAGGAGTGCGCTAATATGTATATATAATACATTACTCCACTTAATATTTTGAAAAAAAAAACTAGTTCTTTCCAATTTAGCATCTCAACTTCAAATCTTCCTTATCTAGTCTTGCTTGAAAAAATTTCCCTAACCGAGATTTCAGTAATTTCCTCATAGGGTGTTTTAGTAATTTTTCTTGGTGCCCCCCACTAGGAGATTTAGCGGTGCTTCCTCACATAACTAAAATAAGTGTCGAATAGGAAAGAAAAACTAGAGACTACGAATTTAAGTTTGGGTGTCAAATGAAAAAACAAAATATTTCTTGTGTCAAATAGGAAAGTTTCTTGATTTCAATAGTGAAATTCATTTACTGGACGCCATTCCATCAGCATCAATGCATGATAAGCAAGCAGGTTACCTCGCAACCAAACAACCCTCTAGAACTACAACCAAGTTTAACAACGTTACCAACATGCGAGTGCCGCCACAAGGAAAGACAAGCACAAATACTACAAGTTGACGCGAAGCAACGACGACGACGGCTATAGTACGATGAGCTCGCCTCGCTTAGGCCCTCTCCCTTGATGTAGCATGTGAGATTGATGTCCTTGGACAAGATGGTGATGCGCTTGACATGGATGGCGCTGAGGTTGGCATGCTCAAAGAGCTCGACGAGGTATGCCTTGGTGGCCTACTGTAGCGCGGCGATGGCGGAGGACCAGAATCGGAGGTTGGTCTTGAAGTTTGACGTAATTTCACGAACGAGACGTTGGAAGGGGAGCTTTAGGATGAGCAGCTTCGCGATCTTCTGGGATTTTGTTCAATTAACCACATGAAAATTTCAATTTTTAGGGAAATCTTGGCTTTCCAAATTTTCTTATAATTCTGGCCATACTCGTGGCTGCACAAGGTTTTGTACACAGATTTCACCGAGAAGATACCAGATTTTTTTCCAAGTCCCATCTTGCCCAGTCTTTTCAGAGTTAACATCATGTGATGTCATATATCCTTCTTAGCTGCGTTTGTAAATCTTCATATAACCAACTTCTAATGGTTAACCGCCCATTTTTTTCTGCTTGATTTCTGCAACAGAACAGTGTTGCTCCTTATTGACTTCATAGAGTTCATGGAATTTTTCAGCCAAATTAACTTACCCACACCATTTGTCGTGCCAGAAACTAGTGTTTTTCCCATTGCCTACCACCAGGATCTCCCTTTCAGATAAATTTGGATGACTTTTAGAAGATCATTCCACACAGGGGAATTTTTAGGATTTTTCTTGAGATTGCTTAACATTCCTTTTTTTTCATATACTTCTTATTGATAATATCATTCCAAATTCCACACCCATTTTCCACTTTCCACCACCACTTGCACAAAAAGACTTATGTTTATTTTCCTAAGTTATTTTTATCCCCAAACCCCCTTTATCTTTAGTTTTGGTGTGGATAGTCCATTTCACCAAATGATACTTTCTTTTCAAACTCCCCCTTGCCACAAAAATCTCTTTTCTGGCAGTATCCATCTTGTTTAGGACTAACACAGACAGCCAAAACATAGACATGGAATATATGGGAAGGTTATTAAGACAAACATTGATTAAAATCAACCTGCCTCCCAAAGTCAAGGAACTACCTTTCCAGCCATCAAGTCTTTTTCATAAATTGGCATCCAGTCCGTCACATGAGGTCTCATACAGGTGCGATAACAGTTTGAGATGAGTTGCCTAGCTGGTGTCATCCTGCACGCACAAGATTGTGTCGTCTACATACCTGTAAAATTGCCACCTCCATTTTCAATATAATCGGGCACTAGACCGGTGATTAGTTTTTTTTTTTTGAGTCAAACTAATCATTTTAGCCAAAGTGGCAGCTGCTATATCAGAAAGGAAAGGAGACAAAGGATCACCCTGCCCGACACCACTCCCCCTGCCCTTCTAGACCTAAAGTAGCTGCCAACAACATTATTCACCTTCACACTTACAGTTCTAGAGCTCATTACGGACTGAATCCAATCACACCATTTGTTCCCAAAACCCCTCTATTTGAGACAATTAAAAAGGAAGTTCCAATTTATCTTGTCATAAGCCTTCTCGAAATCTAGCTTAAGAATCAACCCATCTTTCTTTTTTACTTTGGTATCATGCAAGATTTCATGCAAGGCAAGGATCTCATCCATGACGTTTCAATTTTTAATAAAGCCAGATTGGCATCTATTTATAATTCTCTCCATGATACCCTCCATTCTCATTGTAAGAGCTTTGGTGAAAACTTGTAAACAACATTTAGCAGACAGATAGGTCTATATTGCCTAATATTATTGGCCTCTTTTACTTGCATAGTTAATTCTTCCAATATCCAGTTTGTTGTTATGGAAGTCATCAAAAAAGAGACATAAGGTCACCTTTGATGAAATCCCAACAATGTTAATAAAACTCAATGGGAAAGTGATCAGGTTCAGGGGTTGTGTTTTTCTCCATAGAGAATACAACCCTCCCGATTTCCTCTTCACTAAACCTTTTCTCTAGATCCTCATTTTCTTGAATTGAAACCTTCTCATAACTCTCCCAATACTCCTCTATCCCATGAAGTTCGTCGTTTTTGACTTTTTAAACTTAATGTTTGACCATCCGTCTTATTCAAAATATTTATTTAAATCATAAAATAAATTAATCAATATTCAAGTATCTTCATTGATAAAATAAGTAAGTAACAAAATAAATTATATTTGTGTAAAAAAATTTGAATAAGACGAAGCATCGAATAAGATGACACGGAATCCAGGGTGACAAACTCGGTGGGGACGGAGGGGGTAGTTAGGATCAATGCTGAAGTCAACCTGGTCTGAAGGACCAAAAAGCCTTTATAAAACTCAGTAGCATGCTCCACCAGTGCCTCATCCCCTCAATAACCTAGTTGTTGTGAGCAAAAGAGAAATTTATGTTTTTCCTTTTTGCCATTGGCCACTCTATGAAAAAAAAGCAGTATTGTTGTCCCCTACAGCAAACAATTGTTATTGGATCTTTTATGCCAATAAAGTTTTCTTCTAGCAATTTCATTAGTTCAGCTTAGATAAAAGTTTTTCTATTGAGATCTTCAGGGCCTAGACTACCTTCCTCCTCCTTCCTTTCTAGAACTTCCAACTCTTTTTCAAAAATCCTCTTATATATTTTCTGGTATGACCTTTAAAGGCTAAGTCAGACATGAACACAGCCATGATTGTGTTCATAGATTTTGCAAAATGGAATCATTTTGACTTTGCTATCTATTTATGTTCCAGTTTGGATTGGACAATCCGAAGGCCATCAGGCTCCAACGATAACAGTGTAACCAGCAGAGACTTCGCATCTGTCCTAGGTGACATTTCCCTGCTTGATTTTTTGGATGTTTCCCTTCACCATCTGCAAGGTGTGCCAAATGTCGACATGCTGCTAGAATCACGGAAGTCTGCTGATGAGGCCCGCAGATGTGCATCTAGTTATATGCACCAGACATGCTAATGAAATGAACAGATTCAGATATTAGCAGGAATCATGTCTGGAAGTCACTAGCGTTCAGGAAGAGCTAAATATGGTTTGTTCACGGTAATGGTTGCCTTAATGTCAAGTTACATGAAATTAAACAAGGATAAAATGCAGCTTACTCTAGAATAGTAGTAACAACTAATATAGCACATATATTCAGAGTAATCAAAGGCACTCCAGGATTGAACACAGTAAAAGGCATGTTCAGTTAATCCCCATTCCATCCAAATCGAAGAGAGTCAATGGTAGTAACCGAACAGACTGGCAGGGTTGAGAGATTTCAATACCAGATTCCATTTGCATTAAGATAAACAGACCACCATTACATCAGCACCCGTGCAAGATAAACAAGCAGGTTACCTAGCTAACGAACAACTCTACGAACAAGCATAATGTTACCAACATGTCAGTGCCACCAGAAGGAAACTAGGACAAGCACAAATCCTACAAGCAGGCACGAAGCAGCAACGACGACACGACGGCTTCAGTGGGACGAGCATGCACGCCTCGCTCAGGCCCTCTCGCCCCTGATGCGGCGCGCGAGCTGGATGTCCTTGGGCATGATGGTGACGCGCTTGGCGTGGATGGCGCAGAGGTTGGTATCCTCGAATAGCCCCACGAGGTAGGCCTCGGCGGCCTCCTGCAGCGCGGCGACGGCGGAGGACTGGAAGCGGAGGTCGGTCTTGAAGTCCTGCGCGATCTCGCGGACGAGGCGCTGGAAGGGGAGCTTGCGGATGAGCAGCTCCGTGCTCTTCTGGTACTTGCGGATCTCACGGAGCGCGACGGTCCCGGGCCTGAAGCGGTGGGGCTTCTTCACGCCGCCGGTGGCCGGCGCCGACTTGCGCGCCGCCTTGGTCGCCAGCTGCTTGCGGGGCGCCTTGCCGCCCGTCGACTTGCGCGCCGTCTGCTTCGTGCGGGCCATCGGAGGTGTTGGTGTGGTGGCGCGGAGGACGACGGCGAGCCGGAGGTGGCGGCGGTGGAAGAGGAGAGGAGAGGAGTCGATTTGCTGGTGGATTTGCGAGTGATGTGGGGCGGTGGGATGGGATGGGTATTTATTTGCGGCCGGAGCAGGGAACTTTTCTGGGGATGGGCGGATTGGGCGCGGTGACGGGTGGCCGTTGGATGGAGATGGACGGCGCCGATGAGGTGGTGGAGGAGGGACGATCCGCGTGATGGGTGGTGCTGGGCTCCTATTGGCTGGGGCTGAATTGGGAGGATCGGAGGGCCTACCGGTCAGTGGTACAAATGGTTTTCGGCTTCTTTTGAAAGCCGCGCCACCTCGCCAATTTGGTTTTAGCCGGGAAGCGCGCCTGTGAAAAGTGAAAACGTGAAAATGAGACTAGCGGGAGCGGGACGTGTGCTGACTGCGTAAAAAAAAAAAATACTCCCTCCGTAAAAAAAAAAAAAAAAAACATGTAACTTATGAGAATCATGCCATTCAACTTAACTAAAGTTTGACCAAATTTATACTAATTAATATTAATATTTATGTCTCAAACAAAATGTATTATAAAAATATATTCTATGATGAATCTATTGATATTAATTTTGTATTATAAGTTTCAATAATCTTTTATATAAATTTAGTCAAAGTGGAATCGGTTGACTTCTCGGAAACCAGAGAATTTGCATGTTTTCTAAGACGGAGAGAGTGCAAAAGTTTTTTTTTTTAAGATTACAACGTATAACACAGAGACACCCAACACGCAAATGGAGTAATAGATTACATGGATATTTGGGGTGTGTTTAATTTTTGGGCTCTGTATGGCCTCGCTTCTTTGCGACACCCACTCTTATTTGACACTAAGCTATGTTTGTACTTAGCCATGATAGATTGGGATTGTGTTTGATTTGTCATACAAACTGATAGGACGACCTTGCATCTAAAATATGGTGACTTTAAACCACCCCCCTCTTCTTGCTCTTGTTGGCATTCCCTCGAGCACCCACCAGGCGTTGGCCACACCTCTGCCTCAGAGAGCAGGCCGGCCGCAGATCTTGTTGTGAGCTTGTTCCGCTTTTCGCCCCTCCTTCTCTCAGCGCGCTCGCTCGTCGCGCGAGTGTGGCTCCATCGACGTAGATGGGCTTTGGATGCCACGGACGAGCCGAGTGATGGCGCTGGCGGCGCCTCGACCGCCGCGAGCGCCAACACCCATCGTGAACTCCGCATGCCGCGGGTATGGCTTCCCCGAGTACGGTGGTCGTGAGCTCACCCGCCGTGGGAGGGGAAGTTGTCGCGGGACCTTCGTCGTGGGTTGCGGTAGCGAGCTCCGTCGTGGTTGGCGACGGCGAGCAGCGCGTCGACCAGGGCGGGGAGGTGTGGTGCCTTGTGTTCCCTGGAGACTGGCACAACGAGGGCGGAGGCGACGGTGATGAAGAAGGCGAGGAGAGGGGGAAAGGGCTTGTTGGAGGGGGAGGTGAGCCTGCAGAGGTGATAGGCAGGGGCGGGCCTGGTATAGGTGCATGGGTATTGAAGATCTCTAGATTGGTTTTGGCTAATTAGTGACATCCTTAGGACTAATCTCTCTATGCTAAGTGTTTGATTTAGTTGGAGATTGGTCAAAGCCAAGATTGGTACATGGTGGTCATGGTGGATGGGTCGAGGTGATCCAATTGGTGATCAAGTGCGCAACTTGGAGTGTTTCGAGGATCAAATGGGCTCAAGGCAAAGGTATATCCATAGGGCCATTTTGATTTTACACTCAAGACACCATAGAGGGTGTGAGTGATTATAGGATCGATAAGCCGTACTATAAAGAGGGGAAAATTATCGTACATATCGGTCCTCATGTGCCTCTAGGTTCAAAAATAATTTGCATGCATTCTAACCTAGAGAGCTAACTCTGTGCTTGTTGAAAAATGTTTTCAAAATGCTAACACATGGTGTTGGGGTGTTCTTCGACGTGTTGGCAACAAAAGAATCAAGTGACGGAACTTCGGTTTGGAGCAAAGGCGAAGGAACGACAACACAACGACGGATTTTTGCAGCCTGTAGTGACCAGACTCGGTGACCGGACTCTCGACCGGACTCACGGTTTTTGACCGGGACACCGGTGCATGAGTCCGGTCGAATTCCGATAAGCTTGTTTTCGGTGCCAAGTCCCCGAAGTTTGACCGGACGCTGGCACCGGAACCACCGACCGGACCCATGATCTTGTGACCGGACTCACTCAGATGGGTGTCAGAATCACGTGTCGTTTCTGACCGGACTCATCGACCGGACTCGCTGATGAGTTCGGTCGGCGCATTCGGTCAGGTTGTTGAAATCGTGGATTTCACCTCAACGGCTCTATTTCGTGATGGGGGTATTTATATGTGTTTGGCAGGTATTGTGAGGTCTCTTGGTCATTTGAAATCAATCCTAACACCTCTAGAGCTGAGCACACTCCCTCCTCCTCACTCCCTTTGCTTGTGAGCATCATTCTAGTGAGTTGAGGTGATTCAAGTGCACTTTGCTTTGATCTTTGCATCTAGTGGCACTTAGGGATCGTTGTGAGCCGGTGGTTTTCTTGTTGCTCTTGGAGAGCACCACTCCTAGCCGGCTTGGTGATTGGTGGAGGCGTTGGCAAGAGAAGGTGATTGTTCTTGGCCACCTCCGGTGATTTATGAGAGGACCGTGCATCCTCGTCCGGGACGACGAATTGCAAGTTAATACATTGCTCGTGTCGGTGAGTACCTCTCATTTGCTTTGGGTGCAAGAAGCCTAAAGGCAATTGGCTTGGAGTGAGCTCCACCTTGACCCACACGTGAGAAGGTCGACACAACCGGAGAGTACTCTCTTGCATTTCTTTGATATATACCTTGTGCTAGAGTTGTTAGTGTAGCCTTGCTAGTTGCTTAGACTTGTTTAGTGTAATTTAGTTAGTTCACCTAGTTGGTAAAGTAGTGACTTAGCAAATTGAGTGAACTAGAGATCATAGCAACTAGAATTGTCAATAGGAGGCTTGCCAACAAGTAGAGCCAGAGCAAACGCTTATTTCATCATTTGTTATTCTAACAAGTTGTCTAGTATTTTTGTAGAAAAATTTATTAGGCTATTCAACCCCCTCTAGCCATTTAGGACCTTTCAGGTATTCAGTTGAATACCCAAAAATTTTGGCAAAACAAATTTATATACATAGTATATAACATGTATATGTATCAAAAATAGAAAATAACATGCATCCCAATCTCATATGTCCTCTTGCGCTCAAATGGCTCACTTACAATCTTATTTTGGTATTTAATTATGTGATATAAATCTATACTTTAGGGGGCGTCAAAGATTTGTTTTTCGCCCTTTTCAAAATTTTGAATACCCAAACCCCAAATCCTAGGCCGCCCCTGGTGATAGGATGCATCGGAGGAGGACCGCGCGAGCTCCAAACGAGCCTGGCTCCAGAAAAGGAATCCCAAGGAGCATATGGCCAGATGTAAGAGAGAAGGAAATTTGCACGGGCCATTTCTCACAATGACTTTTCCCTGATCTTTTTTTTTTTAAAAAAAAAAATATTCTATGTCAATACAGCAACTACCCAAAAACACCAAAAGCATGTCATTTCTCATTGATCAACCACTACGGATAAACCCAAATGTACGTTGTTAGACTTAGAATTTATTTAAAAAATACAAAATTTGTCCTTGTTGTAGCTCATTTTAGTGCAGCGTTGTTTTAAAAAAAGATTGAAATGGGGACATGCTTATTATCTTTTTGTTTCGAAGTAGCATCCTGTGAGTTGTGACTGCCACCGTGCCACGGATAATGTTGGATGAGAAACCATACAACTTGATTTCTATTGTTTCTACAAAATTGTGCCATGAAATTGGGATTTGTAGTTATAAACGCTATAGAACTAACTTGGTATGATACCGAGTGATTCAAAGCTTGATGGTTGATATAGTTTTTTTTTTTTTTTTTTTATTCCAGCGCTTGCTTAATCGTATGTCGGATATCGTACCCTAGTTATGAGTAGTTTTTTTTTAATCCTCAGTATGAAGATATTTAATGGGATGCATCAAACAAGCATATCGAGTGGCTCATGTGTCATGTGTGGTATTTGAAAGTTCATCATTATATTGTGAATTTTTAGATAAACTCCTTAAGAAGTTGGAGGGCCTAGAATATAGTTATTCTCTTTTGCTAAAAATACACTTCAAGCTTTTGCATGTTGTAACCCACTTCTTATGATTAGATAGTTTATTTGAAGATGAAATTTCATGTTGTAACCACAGTATCTCTTCCATTATTTCCATCCAAGCTTTGCAACCTTTTAAATGATAATAATAAAAAAACCTATATGTGTCCGTTTATGGACATGGGGCTGTTCGGCTGCCCTTCCAGGCAACAAGGCTTACATGTACTCCCTCCATACTGAAAAGGAAGTCGTTTTGGAAAAAGGCTTCGGTCAAACATTGGGAACATAAATGATTAATAACTTTTAAGTCGTTGAGTTTTGAAATGTGAAAATCATATCAATAGATTTGTCTTGAAAAATACTTTCATAAAAGTATACATATATAATTTTTTTAATAAATATTTTGATAGAAAAGAGAAGTCAAAGTTGCACTTTGGAGACCGTGTGTCGATGTCCTAAACGACTTCCTTTTCAATATGGAGGGAGTATCTTCGGTTGATACAATACAATGACACAATGTTTTCGTAACCTCTCAGCAACAGCAGCAACAACCACCACCACCACCACCACAACAACAACAACAAAATCCTAGCCGAATGGGTCAACGGTCACCAATCACGAACCAATAAACCATTATCATCCTTAATATTCATAGGTTTATCGTGGTGAATCGTGGTCGGCTCGGCACTAGTGCCTCATCAATTTTTTCAGACCAATAAATATTCCAGTTCTGCCAATATATTTTTTTAGATAATGGATATCAAGTCCGGCCTCTACATCCAGAGATGTACACAGCCAAAAAAGTTAAAAAAAAAAAAAAAAGAGAGAAAAAACCATAGTCTTATACATCGACCAGGATAATACATCGAAACGATATAAATGCTTCGACCCTCTATTTGATCAACAAGAGGGCGTCCTTGGCTTGCTCTTCACGCTGTAGGCCGGAGTCTCGAATGCCGCATCTTGAAGGGGCTCGGGAAGGCTTTCGCAAGGAAGGAAATTACAGCGATGCCTCCAAGGGGAATATGACGCCGAATTCGTCATCGCCGCCAGCCCAGAGCCAGGCAGGGTTTTCACCCGTAATCAAGTTCCTGCAAAAGCACATCCAAGTCGAACCTGCGGGCGGCGATATGCCGGAGATGATCGGCGAGTCTTCACCAACTGCAGCGAGGCAATCCTTGGATGTGGACGGCAAACTGAGCACGGCGTCCTTTGATGTGGACGTCAAAGCCGCCTTGCGGCTGCCTGGGAGTAGCGTGGCCGGCGCTCAGGGTCTAAATGCATTGAGGGCGCCGCCATTCGCTGCTGCAATAGAGGCCCTCTCGCTAACGCTTTAGGGTGGGCGCCGGCCGGCGGTGGGGTTGGCAGCTGCGAGTCAGATTCAGGGTCAGCCACCCGCCGGGTCCCTCCTTGTCCATTGCAGGAGAGGGCCGGTCGCCTGGAGTCGCGGCTCAGCCACGGCACGGAGGCCCTCGCGAGGTGGAAATCCGCAGCCGAGCCCGCAGATCGTCTTGCCACCGCCGCCCGGCATCGCCCGTTCGGGGCCGATCCGGGGCAGGAGGCGCAGTGATTCATCCCCAGGCCCCCAGCTCGCGCCGCCACCGGTGGCCGGCCCTGGGACTGTAACCGGTCGTCACCAGGGCCGGTGGTCGGCAGGAGCTGAGGCTCCTCGCGTGCCACGTCGCCCGCCCACCGCCGGATCAAGGCCGGAAATCGCGGATCCGGTGGCGGGAGGGCATGGATCCACGCTCCCAAGCCCACCGCTTTCGTCGCTAGCCATCGTCATCTTCAGGCGCCCCGACTTTCGTTCACGGGAGAGGAGGGGAGATGCAGGAGGCGGTGGGAGTGTCTTTGTGGGGCAGGCCGCCGCCACCGCTCATCGGAGGGGCGGTGACGGCGGCCGAGTGAAAGGTCCTAATGGCTAGAGGGGGGTGAATAGCCTATTAAAATATTTTGCAACAACACTAAACAAACGGATTAGACAATAAGATGGCGAAGCTAAATAAGCGGTGCTACTAGCTATCTAAGCAAGCCACAAGTCAATTGTAATATCTCCAATCACAAGCAAGGTCTAGGTCGCTAGTTTACTACTAGGTGATCAAGCAAGACTAACTAATTTACCACTAGAGCTAAACTACTCTAATCAAGCTAACAACCCAAGCAAAGCTACACAAGATATATCAATGTAAATACACGAGGAGGAGTGATCGATATACGAGGCGCCGATGTGTAGAGGTGGAAGCCAATCACCGTGATCAACTAGAAATCTCCAACGAGCACAACAAGGTTGACACGATGATTTTTCACCGAGGTTCACGCGTTTGCCGGCAAGACGCTAGTCCCCGTTGTGGCGACACACTCACTCTGGACGGTTGCTCTTAATGGCCGGTGCCAAATCCCCGATGGGAGCTCAAGCAAGCGATCACAAGAGAGGCTCCAACAAGCCCACGAGCAATCCACTAGTGACGCCTTTCGCGAACCTCCCGCGGGGTAAGGCTCAACCCCCTCACAAAACCACCGGTGTGGCCTCGAACAAGCTCCAATCGAGCTCAACACCGCCTCTTGCTCCAAGCCGCTAGGGAACCGGGCAAATTCCCAAGAAAACAAGAATCCCGCGGCTTCTCCAAGGATGAAGTGCCTCTAGATGCAACCAATGATGCAATGCACTTCTATCACTCTCAATCTCACCAAGAATTCGAGTTATGGATGGAGAGATGAGTGGAGAGGAGTCTCACAAGCTCAATAGCAAGTTGGAAGCTTCAAATGTGCAAGAGAGAGGGCTAGGGCGGCCATCCAAGTATATATAGCCCACCTCACGAAATGGAGCCGTTGTGCTTTGAAATGGGCTCTCTGCGTACGCTGACCGGACGCACCGGCCGGACTCACCAGCGAGTCCGGTCGTGAGTCCTGGTCCCGTCTCCGGTCAAACCGGCGAAGATCGGCCCACAGTTGGCGACTCCCTCAGCGTCCGATCACCGGTTCGGTCAAGCACGGAAGCGTCCCGGTCGGAGTTCCGGTCGACGCGTCCGGCAAAAACCGCCCGGTTTGCGAGCTCTGCCAGACGCGACGGCCGGAGCCACCGGTCGGTGCGTCGTTCGGTCGACGCGCCATGCGTCCGGTCACCCCTGTTTTCAGCATATTCTTCAATTTGTTGTTGCCCTTTTTTCAACCTTGCTTCGCCTCTTGCCATGAGTTGCCAACACGTCGAAGATGATACCGTTATCACAAATATTAGCATGTCGAAGGTTAGGCAAGAACGGTTAGTGCTCTCATTGTCCTAAATGCAATATGCAAGTCAATTGGACCTAGAAGCACTTCACCAAAGAATTGTCGCGGCATCCCCTCTTGATAGTCGGCTATCTATCCTATAATGTGATCACACGCTCTATCGTGTCTTGATCACCGAAAGGAAAACCCTATCAAGATACCTTTGTCTTGATCTCCCGGGTTCCTCTCAAGTCGATCACCGAGCTTGACGATCCATCAAGTCCACCGACATTGTCCATGTTCATGATCATCATGCTCCTTGTCATCAATCTAATCCTATCTCATAAATCACACTTAGAGCAAAGGATTAGTCCCACAAGTGTGTCATCAATTTACAAAACCAAACATAAGATTTCACCGAGGTGGTGGCCGGCGAGGGCTCTTGGCGGCGCCGCGGTGGGTCGCCTTCCGAGTCGCCCCTCGGGAGGGTGCCCAAGAGGTACGGGGGGGTCAGTCCAGGTGATCGGAGTTCTGCCAATATATGAAAGGGCTCAGAGAAGAACACACATACATCTTGCAAATCAATTACTTGCTGATCTGATTGATGTAGGTCAGCTTCTCCGGTGGTGAAGCTGCACAAAAACTTAAGCCACGTACAAGTCGGGCCCGTTTGTTTGGACTTCAGGAGCTTTTCGACCTTAGCTTTGGGACCTTCCAACCTTCCAAAAGCCAAGAAGTTGCAGGAAAGTTTCCAAGAAGTCAAGCTTCATGCTTTTTCCCCTATGGAATTGAGCTTAGGAGTAGTATCCTATGGAATTCATCCTTTACTTTTCTTGTGAACCTAGTAGTACCGTTCGATTCGAACCAACACCGAAACTGCTCTAAGAAAAATATATATTTGGAGTATTAAAATTAGTCATAATGACCTCATGTTTACATCATGTTTTTCATTTTTATGCAAATATATATCCAAATAACTAAAATTAAATTAAATCCATTGCTCAAAATTGTTTTAATAGATTTTTTTTGAGGCAGTTTTTTTTAGGCAGAAAATTGTTTTAATAGATCTGTTCACGAGCACGGCCCCATCCCACGAGCACGGCCCAGCCCAACAGACCCGCTTCCTCTCCAACCCACCCCGCGGGTCCGGAAGCTTCTTCGTCCCTCCTCCCTGTGCTCATCACATCTGCCCCATTTCGCCGCCTCCTCCGACCTCGCCGTTCTCCTCTCTCTCCGGTGAGTCCAGATCCGTCTCCCTTTTCCTGGTTTTTTCATCCCCTAGGGTTGATCCCTGCTGTCCTCTCTCTCCAGTTGGATTCGACTCTTCATCTGCTCGGCGCAGTTCGTCAGTCGCTCATGTGAGTAATCCGATCTGATACATACTCTGCTCCTTGCGGTCTCCTCTCGCTGACCTCTATCCAAGCATCGCGCGTGGATCGACCGGGTTCCCGTTGACGATGCTCGGATCGGTCGTGCCTCCAGAAATTCGTGGATCACTTCCTGACAAATCCGTGGATGCTTGTTTACTCCCTGAGAAATCCGTGGATGCAATATAGTGGATTTGATAGACGAGCGTCAGGCGCGTCGCTTATTGGTGCTGTGCGTTGAATTACTTGTTGCTCGGTCTAGGGGTGCCAGCCTCACCTAGCCTGCGGCATTGGCAGGGTCTATGGGACGACGCATCGGTCACCCCTCACCAAACAAACAGTTGCATCGTTTTTGTTTATGTGTGCTTCCTGATGTTTGTGTTTGTGCCATTGTTCTTTGTTGTGAAGTGTGAATGCGTTCATCATTGGTACTGGTCAGTGTTCTAATTTCTAGAAACTGTTTAGACGCTAGGAAGAAGGTTAGACAGCTTGTAGTATCTAGGCATGATTACCCAATGTCCAGTTATTAGGCTTTGGGCAGAAGAGTGGTGTGCAGGCACGGTAGGATTAGGAATTAGTTTTTAGAACAGATGTTTATTCTAGTTTTCTTATATTGCCTCTGATTGTTATATTCACAAAAAGTGATATTCTTCCTAGATGCTTCCTCAGCTATATCTATATCTCCATTGAGCACAAAATTTATGTTAGAATAGTCAAAAAGTAAGTTATTAATCCTTTGTGAGTTATGAGTTATGCGAACTACTTTTTGCCAAGCTTGACAGGAATAGATTTGGTTTCCATTGGTTAGCAATTAGCTTGTCATTTGCAAACCAAAATGGTACATCAGCTGTGTGATTTGATGTTCAATAGCTTAGTGTATTTCTGCAAGTGTTGCTGAAAATGTTTTGGCATGCTAAACTCCATCTAGAAAGACAAACTACTTGTATCGTTTTTTTTTTAGATATTAACATGTGTTCATGCTAGATTTTAGTTTCCTTTTGTCCTACTTGATTTTGTCAAGAGAGATTCAATTTGATTTCTTGTTTTAATCTCTGTATCTTGCATTGTGTTACAGGCGGATGAGGAAGTAACTGATCCAAAGGCGCTCCTGGAGGAACGCTCGAAGGCTAAGTGTGTGTCGCAGTGGTATGAATATCAGGTAATATGCTGCTATATCAGTTGTTGGTTCTTCATTTTGTATTGTCTGTTGCTTAGGTGCTGCAAACTTGATTAAATTATTTGTATATACATGATACATCCTATAAACTTGCTAGAACAATGTGCATCAAGGTAAGTTCTTGATCAATTGAAGGATGTTTTTGGACTTATGTTGAAATATTTATCTGTTGTTTTTGTTTAAGTCAGGCTGCTCTTGGGATATACTTTTGAGCCAAGTTTATAGGTCAAAATATGGTCTGCTTATAGCCTTTGCTATAAAGAGAATTTGCTTATATTATATCTGTAGAATTTTATATACTATCTCAAGGACCTTTGGAGTAGAAAGTTCCATTATTTGTTTTTAGTAACTATATTTTGCTGAGACGCCTGAGACACTAGTATTTTTGTATAACGTAAAAGGGGGTTGTATCTTGAGTTTAGACCGCATTCATACCACCCACCTGCAATTTTATGAACCTGTCACTATGCATTCCAGTTCACTTTCCAATTAGGAAATCTTGTTTCTAAGTTCATACTAACAAAAGCTAATTTAATGATATTGAAGAACACTTGATGATGAATCTGCTAGTATAATTCTCAGATAACATATCTAAATAGTAAATAAATATATTAATGCATAGTAGTGGTGAAGTCTTATAAGTTTAGCCGAGCATTTTATGGTGCCATCTAAGTTGGACCAATGGTAGTAATACTAGTGACCACGTTCTGTGCTCATATTGCAATTTCACAATCCTAGAACTTCAGTTTTTTGCCAGTTTTGTTTCAAAGAGGTCTCCATGTGTTTTTACTAGTATACAGTATATTATATTTGGTTGTGATACTGGTGCAAGAGCTTATGAAACTTACGTTGTGCACAGAAATGTGTTAAGAGGATCGCGGCTGACGAGACTGGGCACAAGCACTGTACCGGCCAGTACTTTGATTACTGGAAATGCGTTGACAAAAATGTGAGTGCTTCTAGCTTATCTGCGGCCATATACTCATCTAATCGAAAAAAAATCTATGAATCTTGTTGATATGACCAGTCCTTAGTTCTCACTTGTTTTGGTCGTTGCTAATATTCAGGTTGCAGAGAAACTCTTTGAGATGTTAAAATGACAAGGAAAGTTTTCCCTCCTTCAATTATCCACTGAAAGTTGGTAATAATTGTATCATTTTTTGTGCGACCTATAGACTATTATGGCGCTTAATATTTGTCAGAGAAGTTTTGCCTCTTGGGTAACAAATTTTCCACTGCCAGTTTGCATTTCATTTCTGCTACTAGTATTGAACCAGCAGGTTTCCTCCTGCATTGTTGGATAAAAATCAATGGAATATTTCCAAGATTGTGGCTGAGCATTAAATGCTGTAATATACCTTGATTGCTTTTACGGTGTATTTTGACGAGCATTGGATGAGACGGAATAACATGTGTACATGGGCGGATCCAGCTGGATGCATGGGTATTCCTGGGAATACCCAATTATTTTGAGGAAAAAAAAATGAGTATAGGTTTGATATATGTACTAGCGATTTTGCTTGTGAGTCAATGGCTGTGATTGTACATGATAAATAGAACAACACTAACACACTAAACGTTATGGCTCTTAGAAATCAGCTATAGGATCATACACAAGAACACAGGATGTAGGAGGAAGAGGGAGCTCTGTATTCATTCACTTTTCATCTCTTGATCATCTTACAAATGTGCTTTTTAGACATAATATTTGCTATGCACTTAGATAGATAGATAGATACATAATGTCTAGATATATGTAGTCAAAACAATGTATTTAGAAAAGTCAAAATGTTGGGATGGAGTAGGAGGAAACGACGATTGATGCATGTATTCATTTGGCTGCGTAGAGTTCAGGAGTACGGATGCCATGGTATCCTTATCCTACTGAGCTCTGCCCAAATGGCTTGCTCGGAGCTGTACCTCTCATCCCAAAGGTGGTCCTATTGGATTTGGATGTAGCCCTGAGCATTATCATACACTAGTGAACAGCGATCTTATCCTTTTTGTGCCAGTTGCAGTCCGATTGTTTTGCCTTCCCACTACCAATATACTATCTTCCTAGCATGATTAGTTCTCCATCAACTCATTTTACCATGCCACTTATTGACCAGGTTATCAAGTCCAAAATATCTCTCACGGTACACCACATGGGCTGTTGCTCGAATGGAACAACCCTATGGAATTCTAGTGCTAAACTTTACACCTCATTTTTAGACCTTTTTACCCCACGAGGATCCAATCAAGAGTGCTAAAAGGACCGTTAAAAGTGTCCCAGAGCCTACAATATGGGCTAAGAACTCTAGCACCTAAAGTTTAGCTCATGTCAATAGATCTAAACACCCCTTAATAAGCTTCTCACAAAAGAGCGGAAATGTGTAATGTTAGCATGTGCTATGGTTGGTTCGTTGCCACTTACTATGAGTCACAAGCACTGATACTGAAATAAGATCTACCACTACATGGACGAATTGGCTTATATGTTGGATCCGTAAATGCTTTTTAGTAAAAATACCAGTAAACTGATTTAAATTTGATCAAATTTATTGAAAAGAAGATCAATCAATATGTATGGAGCTACTCCCCTGTCCCCAAATGTGTGTCGTTCTAATGACAGTAGAGCGTTCGAAAATGGTTGTCGTTCGCTACTTGTGTCGTAGGTGCTACCTGTACACTGCACCATGCACTGGCGAGCTGTACCCGGCAACCCCATAGGTGGGTGGGGGTGTGATTTAGACTTTTTCCATTTGTTTAATGCACTCTGGGGTGGTTATGAGTGCTTCAGCTACATTAATTGCACGTCCATCTAATTCTGTACTGATGAACAATCATTTGGACTAGAGGTGTTAGAGTCTTTATCCATCTGCCTTGGTTGCTGGTCCATGTTAAGTTACTATCATTAGATCATAAAATATTGCCATTATGTATTTATTTGGCATCATAGACAATGATACTATTTCTTATATAAAGTTGGTTAAATCTAAGATAATTTAATTTTAGGTGAATTTGGGAATTGGATGTCAAACTGCAAAAAGAGTCAAAAGAGTTGAAATTTAGAAGCTACGTGATATTTTTTTTAAAAAAAAAAAAGAGAGAATAGATGCCCTTTAAACCGGGAGAGGACTTAAACCTAGGTGCACGATTGGGTGTATAACTACCCCTTCCATCACTGTGGCTGCATACCCATCACCAATTTCTTGGAAAACATTAGCAACCAACAACTTGAACTTTTTGGAGTATGTTTGGAAAGCAAAGTTCTCGTTAGATAACACTCCATCTATAAAAATACTAGTAACATTTGACTTTGCACAGTCATAATGCATATCTTTGGCCACTAGTGTTCTATGGAATATATATTCTTAGAACCACTCAATTTTGTGAATTTTGCAACTGTTTTTTCTACGTAATATATAGAACTACACATCTACTCTGAAGTAACTGCAATTCTAGCTATGCGCATGGACAAATACTTGTCTAAGATTTTAAGGAGTGAAAAGATCTATATCTTCAGAGTTATTGGTGTTTAAAGATTTTAATATCTGATCAAGTTTCCTTCGGTTTAGACAACAATTTGGGGAAAAAAAATACAGTTTCTGAAAGAAGCCCATAAACATATGAACATTGACCGTTGGAAAACGCATGACGACCAGTCCGAGAAGGGAAGCTCCATTCAGCGGTTGACGACGTCGATAAAAAACAAGATTTCGCATTTTTGTTGGAAAGAAAGTGGATTTTGCATCTTGACCATGGAACTGACCGATTTCGTATTTTTGTTGGAAAGAAAATGGCTTTCGCATCTTGACCATGAAACAGACTTGAGATACCAAAGTGACAGGGATTCTTCTCCAATCTCCACTAGAGCAATGACATAGCAGTACTGCATATTTCTGTGTGTATATTTCTGTATTTTCGGCTGCGAACCCAACTTTGCTTTAAATTGGACCTAAGGTCTATATATATTCCTATTTCCTAAAGTGACGAGAAGTGTTTGCTGCCTCACATAGTGCTTCAATTATGCTGTTAGCGTAGATTCTCTGACGGTCTTACTAACATGATCCCACCTTCTGGTGGTAGGGCAAACATGTGATGCCGCAGCTGACTTTTGAGAAACTAGTCATTTTCGAATGGGTGTATGGGATGTGGCCACCATGGTGAACTATCTGTGCTGGATGGAGGCAGTCAGTCGGTGCAGATCGCTCAACTTCAAGCAATGCAGAAATGGCATATACATGAGCACACCTCACATACATTTTTTAGAGTTAAATGCACCACAGGCCTAGTGGCGGAGGACGGATAAAATCAGGTGTGACGAAGTTGGTGATCTTCACACAATCAAACTTTCTATTTATAAGCGCAGACACCTAATTTTGTAGAATATTTGCCCCCTCTAATTCCGATGTAGAGGGTTTTCTTTTCTAAATTCGTCTACCATCAAATGATGAGTTGTTAATGCATATCCATGGCACCAGACTAACAAAACTGGACAAAAATGATCTGAGAATTGAAAGAATTTGATTATCGAGAAAAAAAAAAAAACAAGGTATGGCAACCTTGCCACCATGCTCCTCCGCCCCTAAACTTATAACTGTGTGTCACATAGGCCTGTAAACTTTAAAAATGCATCCCTAAACTTGTTATGTGGTATGCCACATGCTCCTCAACAGTAAAAAAAAAATATCGTTGAACAAAGTTGTGTTGAACAATAACTTGTTAAGTGTATCACTTAAATTCAAGCGACTCATTTTTTCCCCATATGTGTTGAACAAAGATACCAAAATTAACTAGAGTTCAACGATGCGTAAATATGAATTTTTGAAATGCAATAATTTAAATTTTAAAAACATGTAGCATGTTTAATACCATTAATCATCCTTGTTATTCACTCTACCAAGCTACAAAATATCAAGATTGTTTCTCTCGAAGTACCCTTTCCTTGCTTCTGAAGTTAGATTTCTATTTTTATGGAAAAATATCAAAAGTTATTGTTTAGGAGCTTGTGGTGTACCATAAACGAGTTTAGAGGTCAGAGATGCATTTTCAAAGTTTAGGGGCATGTGTTGTACTCACTCTGTCCCAAAAAAAAAAGTGTCGTGTTAGGTTTTCAGATATCATGTTTGAATATTCTTCTTATTTAAAAATTTTATGCAAATTATAAAATAAATAAATCGTTGTTAAAAGTACCTCTAGTGATAAAATAAGTCATAATCATAACAAAGTAAATAATTTTTGAAAATAAAAATAGAAAAATAGGAGAAAAGTATAAGGAGGATAAAATAGGAGAGAAAAAAAAAAACCCGAGAGAAACAAAAGTAGCTTTCAAAGATTTAGTTATGGAAGCCCTACCCAACGAAATGTTTCGTTCACCTATCTTTCTACAGAGCTATTCCACACAATTTTATCATCATTTTAATAAGGTAAGTTCAAGTTATCAAAGCTGATATTGCATTTATTTTTATCCTTGCACCACATTGTTTTATATGATTTTTAGGTGCCTGGCCTACTCTCACAGGCGTTTTCCCTACATTAGGAATGTGCTACAAACCAAACCAGAAAATTATGGATGCTCCACGAGACTATTCGACAAGCACAAGACTGGCTACATAGTATTAAGCATCAAACATTCCAGAGATAAAAAGACCTGTCGTAAATTTAATGAAATTCTTCAGCTCCGCTGCCTAGAGATATTTCTGTTGACCACTTGTCTTAAGATTAATCTAGGAGATGGCTGTAAAGAGAGAAATATTTTTCAAGCACTGTAGTTTAGGGGCTAGCCTAAACTTCATCTAAAATTAATTCTGAAAGTTTACCTTGTGGCATATATGTCTATGTTCGTCATATATATCTTATTTTATGTTAAATATGTCAATAATCCATACTCCCTCGGTTTTGATATTAGAAGTCGTTTTGGACAAGGTTTGGGTCAAACATTGGGAATATAAATCATCAATAACTTTTAAGTTGTTGAGTTTGTAAATGTGAAAATTATATGAATAGATTTGTCTTACAAAATACTTTGATAAAAGTATACATATATCACATTTCTATAAATATTTTATAATAACAAGAGGTCAAAGTTGTGTTTTGGAGACCGTAGTATCATTTGTCTAAATGACTTCTAATACCAAACCGAAGGGAGTATGAGTTACTCATGGTTTGGTGGTAAAACACAAACACCAAGGTACTTTCTCCGTTCAAAAATCTCCATTGTCTAAGAAAAATAATAATTTCCAAGACGTATTAGGTTGAGACCATGGGTTAGGCAAGTCTCAAGCGTCGTGAATCACTCATACTCATTGAACATTTATTGCTCCTTAACTGCATGTGTTGCTCATTGACTGTACACATGACTATTAATGCACTCCTTAGTCACGCGCTCAAGACTAAAATGATGAAGATTTATGAACGGAGGAGTACATGATTAGCAGATATCATGGGACAACGAACTCGCACTGTAGTTTATAGCGTTCTCGGATTATATACATGGTCGTATAAAATTGCGTGAAATTTTTTATGCAAAAAGGATATCGCGGTTTTGGTCGTTTTTCATGCGCATGTCTAAAGTATAGGCGTGGGGGCATTATACTAGTACAATTAAAAACGTAGAAGGTAGAATGCAGTGATCCATGCGTATTGTTTTTATAGTCTCTATACAAATCAAAGGTTACACGACTATCTTAGTCTAAAAATCGTACGGCGTGACAAAACCTTCCGGCCGGATCGGCACGAGGAACGCCCGCACCGGCGGCTCGGCGCCGGCGCCGACCTCGTCTGCGCAGCCGGAGCCCTTGTGCGGCGCGCCGAACAGCGGCTGGCGGCACGTCGGGCACGTGGACCGCGCCAGCAGCCAGCGGTCGACGCAGCGGACGTGGAAGCCGTGGTTGCGCGGGCAGCACCCGCACGCGTTCCCCGGGCTCCAGCTCGGCCAGGCAGATGGCGCACACGGGCCCGCCGCCGCCGCCGCCTGCCTGCAGCGGCAGCAGCCCCGCCGAGTAGACCAGCGTCGGCATCGCGCGCAGCGCCTTCCGCCGCGCCCCGGCCTGCGCGAGCCGCGCCACCGACGACAGCCCCGGCTCTCCCGGCCCCGCGGCCGGCTGCCGGTGCGCCCCGCCGGGCGACGTCGTCCGGCTGGAGCACCGGGCGCGCACCGCACGATGGAGTTGAGCCCCAGCGCGCAGATGAGCGCGCACAGGAGCACGGCCGGGATCATGACCACGTTCGCGTCGAAGCTGCTGCCGCTGCTGCTCCCACCTCCGCTCCTGACACCGTCGCTCGCCGGGGCTTCCTGCTGTCCGGCCACCACCTGGCTCGCCGCCGCATTCTCCTCGTAGCTGTGCAGCAGCGGAGCCAGCAGCACCGCCCTCCGCGAGTACACGTACCCTTCTTGCATGCTTGCTTTAACTGTCTTCATTAACTCGTGAACTTGTGATCCTCTCCTCTGACGACGCCGACTCTTCCTTCCCAAATCCCAATCCCAGGTGAAATATGTTCTCTCGTCTATCTACAAAATTAAAGGCCACCGATCGCTGCAAGTAACTCTAGCTCAGTGACAATGTAAGAGTAAGTTTCTGCCGTGCTGAACTAGGAGGAGTATATATAGGCTAAGGCGAGCAGCAAGATTGCAGCCAACGGTAAGGCTTGGTGTCAAGTGAATTTGCATATTTTTTGCTTTTGCATTATCAGTGTCACTGTCACCATCACCTTCACAGCAACAGCACCCAGGGGAGCCAATGGGGAGGCCAGGAGATTACCGAGCACTAGGAAGCTACTCCTAGCTGGGAGTGAGTGTTCTGTTAACAGTGGTGGCTTTCCGGGAATCAGAGGGGCACTAGCACCAGATCTTGTCTGCCTGATCATGGGTGTAAAGCAGGATAAAGAGGCTTAGCACACATGCAGCAAGAGATGGATTAGAGATCAGGCACTGAATTATTTGTTAGTGTTGCTCTCTTTTGCAGGCCATGTGGCTTGTGGGGGAGGCTGTATCTTTGACCTTTGCTACTCCCTGCCATACTGTGTGGTTCATGGCAACTGAACTGAATTATTTGTGAACTCGGGGGGTCAAACTCTGGTCCATCCATCCATCCAGGCAACTCAATTCATGGGCATGGTCTGCCTAAGGGAAAGCATAGGTTATGATGATAGGAAATTGGTGAGTCTGACTTCCAAAATTCTGTTTTCTTTCCAGATTACGATTATTAGTTGATTATAACATCTTGACTACTATACTGACTAAACAAATTAAAGCAGATGAATGGTAGATGCAATTCTGTCTGTGACACTAACTAGTGCCTTGTTGTATCACTTGTAGGAAACATCCTTCAACTTGATAAAAAGGAGGGAGGTGTGATGGTCCAAGAAAGTTGAATTTGACTACTAGTATGACAGCTGACGGTAACACACACCACCCATCTCGCAGTGAATCGTATCCTCGGGAGCAATCATGATTCATGAGGCTGTAAAATACTGAGACATGAAGCATGCGGGCACAATGGTGGAGCTGACAAAGCAACTAATTTACCACTCACAAACCACGTTCCATTTGCATATGCTGATTGGCTTATTCTGATCCCTTCCACTTTGAACGAACCAGGAGCGGCCGGACAGTAAGCAGAGCTCGCAGCGCCAATCCTGGATTCTTGTGCGTCACAAGCTTTGCTTGCCTCCAAGGGTCAGCTCCCCACGATGATCCTACAGAGAACATCGAGAGCAACGTCATGGTGGTTTCTCGTTAAAATAACATCGAGAATGATCCTATTTCCTAGACGGTCGATGGCCGTCTAGGAAAAGCCAGACCCTGAAGAACAAAGTAGTTATGACTTTCGATGGCCACAAAGCAATAGGCAAATTACAAACGAACATTCATTTTGGGATTTCGTTCACTTCCTTATGGATCAAAGATCGGCCAAATCTCAATATGATATAAGCAGCAGAACCCAGTTTTTATCAGTTTTTTGCACTCGCAAGGAACAATGGTTTCTGCAATGGAAAATAAGAAACACAAATGGCTTAGAATCTGAAACTGAGAAGGGACTGAGCCACTGCTGCACCTTACTCCATGTTTTGCTTTTCAAAAAAGGTGTTTAGGATAATGAGACAGGTATGGTTATGCGGGGAGCTGTTTATTACCTCCCTGCCGACCCAAATTTGAGTCTTGCTCTTGCAGCAGAATTGTGTGCCCATATTGTAGTCTTTTAATTCCAAAGTTGTAACACGTTCTTCAAAAAAGGGCAAACAAGATAAGTATACCCATAGTTTAGCAGATGCAAAGTTCCAATGCATCCCCATCCATCTAATCCTTTGAATATCTCAATAAAAGAATATGCACTGGCCGTTGCAAATCTATGTCACACATCATGTACACTTAAGAAGGTTATCCTTCCAATATTTTGGCATGGACAACAGCGTGTAGCAAATGGAGAAGAATGGAAGCGCACTAGGTGGATAAGATGGTCCACATACTCATAACTTGATCTAAAAGGTAGGGAGAAAAATCAATAAATAAAATGAATAGCGACTGCCATGAAAGTTAGATAAAGCATAAAAGCACCCAAAATATGGAAGGACATTTACTTGATCTAGCATTCCATACTCTGGCAAAAAAAAATGTCTGTTGGAGATTCTTTTCTTGGCTACTGAAAAAAAAAAATCAGGCAATTTTTACGTGAAACCACCTTCAACATAAAAAACTGCAATTGCGGATACGATTCTCTTTTCTACACTACGACATGCCAATTTTCATATCATATGACTTTAAAACCTATGTGGAATAAACAAAGAACATGAAAAGTTATTCCACTTGCCCATACGTATAAAAGAATCGCCTGCTTTTGTTGAGCTTTCAAGGATGAGGCCAAATAGTGATGAATATGATCTTCGGTGTACCTGAGCTTGGAGTCTTATCTCAGATTGAAAGAAACTTCACCTTTTTTTTTTTTTTTTTTTTTGCAACCAGTGGCATATGAGGATCCCACTGTGGATAGATTGTGCCGACTCAACCATGACTTGGATATTGTCAAAAAAACCATGACTTGGATAAGTGTGATGGTTGCCAGTACGGCCTGGTTATCCCATTTGACATCGAATTTGCTGCTACAAGAAAGTATGAAAGGGCAGAGTTGCTATGCATTGAAAATTCTGTTTCTCACCCCCTTGCTCCCACCACCCCCACCGTAAAAGAATGTAGAATTCTATTTCCTCTGCTCTAAATTCTAAGTCGTTTTAGTTTTTTTCCTAAGGCACATTTGTTCAGTTTTGATGAAATATATATAAATAAATAAATAAATATATATATATATATATATTAATATCTATTGAATAAATGCACTATTCAAAATATATTTTATGTGTATCTAATGAGTCTTGTTTGACGTCGTAGATGTTCGTATATTTTTGTATAACTTAATTAAAGTTAGCGAGAAATTTGACTGAGGACAAAGCTAAAAAGTTTTTCGAACTAGAGGATTCCCCATGTTCGATGTCATAAATGTTTGTATATTTTTCTATAAACTTAATTGAAGTTAGTGAAATTTGACTGAGGACAAAGCTAAAAAAAAAAATTCGAACTAGGGGATTCCCCATTTCCGTCATGATAGAACGGAATTCTCCATTTCCGTCACGATAGAATGGAAATATTGACAGAGTGTAAGAGTTTAATCGACAGAGAGAGGGTCAGTTGAAAGAAAGACAACACAGGGGCAACATCCACCCCAAAAGCACCACCAGCAACCTACTTACAGACAAACTAACAAACTTCCTCTAAGCCAAAAGGCTCCAGAAAACCAGCCTAAGTATGCATAGATCATAGAGGACAAAGCTAAAATGATTTAAAATTTAGAATGGAGAGTATTAAAACTTAGTCCAATCGACAGAAGCACAAGACCTCAATATTCGATGACAGCGGCTAAATTTGTTCAAACCCACTTGCTATGCATTTCTGAAAGAAGAGCAACCAGTATTATAGCTATGGAAGGTGGATAGTGCTTCAGTTTGTTCAGTTTTATCACTTGGTTGCAGCAACAGCATGTGAAGTGCTCATCAATAAGTGATTAATGCTGCCCCAGTTGCCCCTTGTTTTACAGATAACAGAAAGCTTGGCAGAGTTGCCCGTTGTTTTACAGATAACAGAAGCTTGGCAGAGGGTTAAAGCAAAGCGAACTGTTTGAGCACAGTACAGACGAGACAATGGTTATGCAACTTACATCCATCAATTTAATTGAAGAATTTTTATTCTCAGGGCAACAACTAAGCTACACTGCGGAACACATTATCACATACAGAACGCATGGATACAGTACAACATAACACTTTAACTCAACTCACGAATGAACCCCCTTGCAAAAGGCTCACACTACTTGTGAAGGCCACAGAGACAGTTCTCAACGCCTACGTCCCTGGCAATGCAGGGGGGCTGACTTATTCCATCCTGGTACCAAGTCGCCCGTTTCTCCACTAATTCATTCAGGAAATAGTCTAGCTTGTCAATGTTGACACTGGGCATCACCACAACGTGAGCTATATTGCCTTCACAAGCAAGCTGCCACCTTCGGACAAATTCTTCATCCTTTGGCCTTTCAAATACAACTGTGCTGCTGAGCTCGTTAAGCATTGCTCCGATTCCTGCTTCCTTGAGGCGATCTTTTAGGTAGTGTGCGTTTCTCAAGCACTTCTGGACTTCTTTCTGAAAGCCTCTGTAGCCCTTCCTGTTGAGGGTGTACCAGAGGAAGATAGGAGCATGACCATTCCTACTTCCCATGATTGTTGCATCCCTTGATGCCAGATATTCCACGTTGCTAGAAAGGGCATTTATGTGCTCCAATCTTGTTATCTGAACACCACATGGCATGGGGCATCCAACAAACTTGTGCCCAGAGACGCTGACACTCCCAATGGGCTTTTTAAATGTCACTTGAGGTGCCTAGTGAACATACATATACATGTATCAGGAGAGTGAACTACCAAAGTAGATGTGTCACTGATACAGCTTAATGTAAATAGTACATGAAGCATGGAAAATCAAAATATCACCTTCTTAACAAATGGTATCATCAATCCAAAAAGGGCACCATCACAATGAATATAAAACCGATCTTTAAAGCCATTTTCCTCCAGGGTTTTGATAACCAAGTCTAGATCATCAACTGCCCCCTTCACAGTTGTTCCTGCAGAGCAATTTTGTTTAGAAGCAGAATACATGTAAAGGAAAGGTTAGTCTGGGAGTTAAACTCACCAATGTTAACATTAATAATGGCAGGTTTGTCTTGGTTCTGCAATAACTTTCTCTGGAAATCAGCACAATCTATTTCCCCAGACATAAGGGTGTCAACTTTGACACAATCCATTCTGTACATTCTTGCTGCTTTGAATACTGAATAATGGGACTCACGAGAAGCATACAATATTCCATCAGGGAACACCTCCCTCCTGTAAAACAGTTAATAAAGAAGGTTAAGAGCAGAAGCAACATTTCACAGAAGCAGTGAAAGTAGCAAGGACTTCTCAAGTATTACCCAACAAGAATCCCATGTAGATTTCCTTCTGTACCACAGTTAGTAATATATCCCCAGTACTCATCCTTTTCTAACTCCCAGAGG
This sequence comes from Hyparrhenia diplandra, assembly GCA_015847255.1. Taxonomy (NCBI): domain Eukaryota; kingdom Viridiplantae; phylum Streptophyta; class Magnoliopsida; order Poales; family Poaceae; genus Hyparrhenia; species Hyparrhenia diplandra. Next base: position 298,571 of record JADLZK010001010.1, read on the forward strand.
CGGCGAACCAATCCAACACTCCAACCTCAAACTGCCTGGAGTGGACGCCGTAGTTGCTCTCGATGAAGGGGTCGCCAAGGTTGTTAATGGAGAAGTGCTGCAGCTGGGCCAGTGCACCATAATCGAAGTCCAGATTGTATGGGTAACCTTCATGAAAACAAACAGATGCCGTGAGCTAACAAAATTACATTGCTGTCTGTTCTTGGTTCTATTATACACAAGGCACATCCATATGACTGTGGCATGTCCCCCTGGACTCCAGAGTCCAGATTTATGATTATGCTGCCTTCTTTATTGACTACTCCATCTGGTTAAGCAAGTGTCATTCCCAACAGCAACACAGTTTGCAGTATGCATCTTTGGCCACTAAATTATTTAGCCAAGTAAAACCAGACTACTATGGAAAGTACTTTTGAGACTACATGCATAGTATATATGCTTAAACTAAAGAACTGCATAGGAACTGATAAATGCATGTGATAAATATATGAAGACGACACACTTTTGTAACTGGAAGGAGTAAGAGCATCTCCAAGAGCTCTTGTATCTATTAGTAGCTAAAAACCTAATTTAGCTATTATTAAAATGAAATAGCTAGCTTAAAAAAGATGAAGAAATCCAACAGCTTCTCTAAATCCAACATGCACCGAAGGCGGGGAGATGACTAGCGGGACAGGTCTTCTATATTTGGCTAGCGAGGGAGAGGAAATAGAAAACGGGATAGCTAGCTGAGAAAGAAAAATAAAAGAGTCTTTTGGATCCGAGTTTTGATGAAGTTTTTTCTTTTTTAGCTAACTCATCCAATATACAAGAGCTCTTGGAGATGCTCTAATAAGAAACTAAGCATAATCAGACAGAATAAAGAGTTGTGGTAAAGAACTAGACTTGGATTTTAAAAAGAAAACTTGACTAGAACAGGCCTTTTCTATCTCTATTTTCTGATTTTTTTGTCCAAAAGCTGTAGTTCTTTCTTAAACCAAATATAATAGCACAAGTGGATAGCTTTCTAGCACTTCCATTACAATTCAGTGCTACAACAAAAAGTTACATTAGAGTTGCAGGATGAATTTAGAAAGATAGAAAAAGTGAAACTTTCCCTTTTTTTTGGCAAAAACAGTTCTTTTGAGAAAAAAAAGTTTTGGAAAAAAAAGGGATCTCAGCTGCTTGATCTATGCTTACTCCAACACTATTAATTAATATTTTATTTAAAAAGTAAAGTATGGAATCTTTTATTGTAATGTTTTATTATTATAATGAGACGACCATCCCTCAACTGCAGCAGAAACGTGGATGGAGATAAATTTAAGGAAATTCTGTCCACACATACAAGATCTATTATGTTGATTAGAATCGAATCATATATATATTTGAGCTGACAAGAAACGGATTGAAGCATGCTGTTGGTACGAAAGACAAACAGCCGGCACATGATTCAGTGGACTGGAATTTTTATCAGTGGTTATATCTTCCATGCTTGTTCAGTTTGATACATTGAAGACAAGAGTGCATTTCAGAATACCCGGAACAAATTGGCAAGGAAGGCAAAGTAAACATGCAGCGGATAAAAGAGCTGATCATCAAAGCTAATGCTTACTTTTAGTTTCAGAGCCGTACTCGGTATTTAGAATTAGTTACAGATTGCAACTGATAACAGTTATTCTAAACAAAAGTGAAGTTCATTCAGATTTGCACTCAAAATGTCATGGACGCAAAAAAAAAAAATGCTGGATAATAAATAAATAAAAACGCCACATTTTATATCCGCGAGGAAACGAACACGGCATTTTGGCCCAGTAGCAGGGTACCAAAAGCACCGGGGCACAAGGCGGCACTAAGAATGCCGCAACCCGCAAGCTGCTAAAATCGTCCAGCGCGCACCGGTGTGTCACGAGATGAGGCCAGCACAGCACGGACCAGATCGAGGAAGCGCAAGTGAAGGAAAACGAAATCGCGATGGAGCGGCGGGCAGGTGAGCGTCAATCCAAGAAGCAGGCGCAAACGTACGTACGTACCGAGGTGGTGCTTGGTGCGCTCGACGAGGAGCGGCGGTAGAGCGCTAGGACGCTGGCCATGGTGGCCTCCCGCTCGCCGGTCTCCTCGTCGTCCGCGTCGGGCTCCTTGACGGCGAAGCAGGAGGTGTGCACGTTCCTCCCCATCACGATCTCCCTCCTCGCACTCCCGTTGGCGGCGGCGGCAGCCTCCTCCGCCACGGCCGCCGGCGGCTCGAGCTCCATCGGGAGCGGCTCCGCGGCCGCCGACTCGGTAGGATGTTGCAGCGCCTTCCCCACCCGTTCGTGGAGACAACGCCCAGATCCGCCAGCCCGTTGCCCACGCTCCCAACCATGTCGGTAGGTGGGGATTTGCTGCCTGCCGTGAGGCCTTGCGCAGATTTGGGGACGGAGGCGGGAGGGAGGGAGGCGCAGCGGGGAGAGGGACTGGAGGGATTTGCGGGCGAATTTATAATCGGACGGCGAGAAGGGAGAAAACGCGTCGCCTCGGCACGGCACTCGCCGGGATCCGGGAGAGCCGTCCGTGTCTCGGGTGTGTGTGTGTGTGCACGGGTCCGACTCGGGAAGAGTCGTCTCGCGTCTTTCGACCGTGATGACGACATTGACGAGTGGAGTGGACGCGGAGGGGCGCCGCGGCTTGTGCGGGTGGGTAAAGAATTTTTTGCGCTGGTTCACTGATTGATGGGACCGGCTAGATGTGGATCCCGCTTGGCGGTAAAATTGAAGTGTGTAGGAGTACATTTGAAGACGGCTCACAGGACCAACGTGGCAGCCGTTTCTCCCCTGTCCACTGTGGGCGTGTTTGGTTGTCCGCATCCGAGCATTCATGCATCCTGAGATGCAATGTTTGTTATCCTATGTGTCCTCAGCCTGGCTCCCTTTGTGCAAAATCCTCCTCCCAGCCTGGCTCCGAAGGAACGCCCAAGGGCCTGTTTGGTTCACGTACCAATAGAGCCTGGCTCGTATCTGAGAGCCAGACTCACCGGGGACAGCCGAGTAGATGGCGATGTCGTGTTTAGTTAGTTATAGCTACTCAGCCTGGTTGAGAAGAGATGTTGTTTGGTTGCCTGTACGAAGATAGGTTGCATGAGATAAAAACATTATAAATTTATAGATAGCATTTTCATTTTATGAAAATACACTTCTAAAAGTACTTATTTTATCTAACAATGTGTTAATTATCTTTAAAACATCTTAATATCACTTGATATTCACTAATCATGCACTATCTTGTCATTAGGAAAGAAAGCGGCCGCACCCGGCCGGCCGGGCCCGGCAGAGAAGGTCGGTCGGCCTTTCCCTAGAGCGGTCGGGGGGCTGATTTTGCAGCGGAGAGCCTGGCTCAGAGGTGAGTGCGCGGGCAACCAAACTGCTGCCCGATCCCACGCAGGGGAGAGCCTCCCGTCTGGAAATCAAACGACCCCCTCGACCGTTCCTCCTCGGCTGGCTGGCTTCGTGCTCACGCGAGCTAGCGCTGGCGATACCGTGCGTGGGGAGATGGCGCCAAGTTTCGGGTTACCGCCCGGTTCCGTCCATTCACGCCTCCATTCCGCGGGGAGATGGCGGCGCAAGCGGCGGAAGCGGGGCGACGGCGCGGAGCAAGGTCGTCGGCGACGGCTGGGTCGGCAGTTGCGCCCGGCTGCGGCTTCAGAGCGAGCTCGCGGTGGTGGGCCCGTCTTTGCTCGTGTGGGTCGTCGGGCAGCGGCGGGGTCGGCGATGGCGGGGTTGCTGCTCTTCTTGCGGCCTTGGCGGCGGCGGCGGCCATGCGTGGTGGTGGGGCGGCGGCGCCGCCGGAGATGAGGCGGCAGGCGGAGCGAGCAGCCATCGCGCTTCGGGGCACGAGGAGCGAAGCGCACCGCACGCGCGAGAGGTCGATCGATTTTTTTAGCTTCGGTAGATCTGATTTTTTAGCTCGATCGATCCGATTTCTTGTACTCGATCGATCCAGTTCGTTGTGCTCGATCGATCCGTTTTTTATGCTTCATCGATCTAATTTGTTTAGGATCTGGACTTGGTCTGGGGGAGATTGATGAGGCTTGAGGAGAGAGAGATCGATGAGGCTTGAGGAGAGAGAGAGCCCGATTTTTGTGCTCCGTGGTGTTCGTCTTTTTTTTTTAGGAAAACAAAATTTGGTTTGGCCGGTGGTAAACCTACCACCAGCAACAAGTGGTGACTCCACCGGGCTGTTTGCGGGAGCAACCAAACACGGTGCTTGTATCCCCACAATCCGAATCTCATGCATGGGAAGGGAACCAAACGCCATCTGAGTCCGGACAGGCTGTTGAGATGCAACCAACCAAACAACCCCCCATGTATGCAATTGACCTGGCTCGCGGGGGCTTGGCTGCCTCATCCCACCCAGGCTGAGCTAGTACATGAACCAAACACGCCCTATGTGCATGGAGGTTCTCGTTTCATTTCTCGTTTGGGCTTATTTTTCGCTCACATAGGACTATTTAAACCAACAGATTTATAGATTAGCGAACATATAGCACAAAATTTAGCTTCTAAGCTTTGATGGTTAGATTGACATATTGTTTCTTATAACTTTCAATCCACCATCTTAAGTGAAGCTTCTTGTCATCTTGTGCCAATTCTTATATGATTTTAGTTAAGATGAAGTTTGACATATTTGACAATTAATCCAAACAAGTTAAACACTAATACCGACCTATGTGTGCAAGATATTTTGTGGTTACAACTCAACGATTTCCACCATGTACCTATTCTTTCTCGCAAAGAACCTTTGCATGTCGGTAAATTCATCTCATGGTTTCCTCTACTCCTGCCTCTATCTTTTTCCAATTAGATCCCTGTCTGCTTCACCTTCATGAGGAGTTGGTGTGATTCCCACAATCATTTATACCATTGACATTAATTTTACTGTGAATATCTTTTTGTAATGTACTATGATAGCACTCACAATGCGAGACTCTATCATAGAGTCTAAGCTTATTTATTATCTTCATATTTATTGCATTTTGATGATGTGCTGATGTGGCGGTGTATTTATGGGGAAAAACCAAGACTCAAGTATTATTTAGACTCAAAGTCTACAATACCCGAGGTAATAAAATTTCTTAGACTCTATGATAGAGTCTGCATTGTGAGTGCCCTAAGGCATTATTTCGTCCTCGTCCATAGCAAAAATGGATTGCGCAAGAATAATTTTGACGCAAAAATCTAAGAACTAGCTAGATATCCCAATGGGGCCTTGCATGGCATGCATAGCGGAGATATAACAAACATGTCAGTTACTCACTAAATTACAGTTACTCCTATGTGAGTTATTGTCTTCTCTATCATCTATTGCCTTCATTTTAAATTATAAAAGGGTTTGGTTTTTCTAGATAATACGTATAAACATTTAAATTATTGGGGTTGTTTGGTTCCTGGCCATGAGTAGCCATGCAAGTCACAATGAAATTGAGATTTCAAACAATGTTATTATAGATGAAAAACACCGCTCCAAATGGGAAGTTTAGTTCTATGGTCTCATAGACATTAAGGCCGATCTCGGTGGAAGTTTCATCAGAGTTTTGTTTGCATTTAAAAAGCTGCCACGTAGGTATTTTGGATGATGTGGCACCGTATTTATGAAGAGAGAGAAGAAGTGAGTTTCATGATGATGAAACTCTCTTGACACGAATACCAACTCTCTATGAGTCATGAAATTTAATGCATATGAAACTCTAGAATGAACTCCCCATTGAGAGTGAGAGTTTCATTTTTCTTCTACGTGATGTGGCAATCTTGGAAACAACGCTATGAAACTCTCCACTAAGACTGGCCTAATCTCATGACCCATAGACGGATAGTAACGTAGCAATAGAGTTTTATCCCATGGAACTCATTATTTGTCCCTCTTTCTTAGGTCGGTCTCGGTTGAGAGTTTCATCGCGTTGTTTTCAAAAGGCGCCACTTCATGTAAAATAAAAATGAAACTCGGATGAAACCCTCACTCTCAATGTAGAGTTTCATTCTAGAGTTTTATATGCATTAAATTTCATTACTCATAGAGAGTTGATATTCGTGTCAAAGAGTTTCATCCTTATAACACTCATTTCTTCTCTTCTTAAATACGGTGTCACATCATCCAAAGTGCTTATATGGTAACTCATTAAATGCAAATGAAACTTCCATCGAGGAAATTTGGCCATAGAAACGTTACTAAAACATCAAAAACGTATATGTGGTAAATTTATTAAATATAAATGGACTCCCGTCGAGACTGACATTGAGTTGGTGACTTTGCCTGCTTATATTCTTTTATTTTATAATATCCTGAGTAATCTGCAAGGGTGGTGATGAGTGGGCAACACGTGAGACGATCCAAGCCTGATATCGAGGCAAGATCGTGGCCGCGCGTGCACTGATCACCACTCCTAGAAACAAGTATAACACGGGTGATTAGGCGGGCGTGTTGTTGGACATGTCGGATTGAAAAATCTAACAGCGAAGAGAAGGGAAGAGAGAGACGCGTCTTTTGCGAAGTCTTGAGTGGCGGCGTGGCGGGCGTGTTTTTAAATAAATATTTACCACTTTGTTATGATTAATAATTTTGGACCCCACCACTATAAGATATTTTTACCTCTCCACGTTTTGCTTGTTTTATAATTTGCCGTAAAAATTAAACTTGCTCCTACTAAACAAATCACACGAGGCAAGTAGTAGTAGTAGTAGATCATGTCACGACACCATCCCTGCTGTTGCTGTGTGCACCGCAACATGCAGCCTGAATTGTGCTAAGCACCGGCAGGCATATCAATGTCTTCTCGCCGCCGCGACATCTCGCGGGGAGGATCGGATCGGATCTCATCTCCTGGTACGGGGAGAAGTTCCGATTCTAGACTTCTGTCAAGCGGGGCCCGCGTAAAAGCAAAAATATCGAGATTCCGAATCCAGCCCCGTGACAGCGGCCGTCGGACACGCTGGTACCACGGGAATCTTCAGGGCCCACCGGGTGAGGCCAGCTAACCCCACCCACGTGGCGGCGGATCATCTGTTGGCGCCACGCCCACACCGGATCCAGCGCGCGGTGGCCTTTGGCGCGCGCCAACGGCTGCGACTTTTACTTCACTTTCAGTCGATGTGTACTAGTAGCTGTCTTTTTGCTTGGCCACGCCGCACGTGTAAATGTACTCAAAAAAATCACATTCACTATACAAAAGGTGCATTTACTAGTATACTGTATACATTTTATTATCGTTTTCTGAAAAAAATGATAAAAATATTTTTTTTTGAGAATGGTTAACATCTAAATACCAAATAGATATATTAATTTTATAAATATAGTATTTTTGTAGTAGGCAACACACGAGGCACAAGCACATATCTATCTGTTTTGTAACACTCGTAACTAAATACGTATTATTTTCTCAAAAAACACTAGTATTTATTTTGAAAGCAAAATAAAAACACTAGTATTATTGGAAACAAAGGTGATTATCACCGCTCAATTACTGTTGCTGTACAATGAAAAAAAACCTTTCCTTCATGCTGGTATGCCCGTCCAGCTCGTGTCCTACCATCGGGAATGGAAAAGAGATGGGCTGCAACTGCTCGGCTCAAAGCTCAATCGATGTCTCTTCGGTCTTCACAGCGGAGGCGGCTGCGCTTGCTCTTGCAGGAATGATACTCAGTAGGATCAACATTCTTCATGCTTCCTTCCTCTCGTGATAACCTACAAAGCTGGTCAACCATATTCACGCAGTGAAGGACGACCCGACGCCTAGATGGGATGCCAGATTCTACACCCAAACGTTCAGGAATATGTCGCAAGGAAAAGATTACAACGTCTACAATATTTCTAGAACACAAAACATCTCTACGCTCATGTTCTTGCAGGTCGGGGCTAGGATTACAAATGTAAGTAGACTCAAACCCTCTTGTAATCCGCAATTCTCCTTCCCATATCTCGAGTCCGTCCTTTCTTGTCATTTCTTGACCAAATGTAATGTGGGCAAATCTTGTCCACAAAACAGCTCTACGTTGTTAAAGTAATAGAGAATGTTTGTTATAAAAAAAAAAAGCTCAATCGATGAGAGCTTACTGTGGTGGTAGACTGGTAGTGTATTTTTCGGTTGGGATGCGGCAGAGAGAAGCAAGCAATGAGCATGGATGATTGGGAATCCCGGGAGCGGGCCCACGTACACGCACATGTTTTTGTTTGTGGTCCAAAATGGTATGGGGGTACCCGTGCACCAACCCACCCGATCGAGTGGGCAGATTCTCCACGGAATCGAATTGTGATCGGAGCCGCCGGACGCCAAAGTGTGCCGGTGCCCGGTGAAGACAGCGCCCGGTTGGTTCAGTTTCAGTCACCACAGACTTGCAGACTGCACTGCTTCAGCCAGACGGAGACGGGTGGTAGAACGACCACGCGCCACTTTCTTCTCGTCGCGTTTCAGTTCAGACGAAACGTTGCCTTCGAGAGGAAGTGTCCAGACACCCGATCCGGAGGAATTGGCATTGAAATATTGGACGGTCGATGTCGATCCCACGGAAATACTATTCGACTTCTCATCGTAACGTAAAGGAAAATTGGTAAATTGTCTTTATTTTAAAGTCCAGTTGCTCGTTTATCTTTATTATTCTTTTAAAGTTTGTATATTTGTCTCTACTATTAGTCTTTCAATTGCATGATTGTTCCTATTTTAAGCTTGAATTATACGTTTTAGGAGGAAACTTGCACATAGACCACTAAAAACAAGGAGCAAACATGTAAAGTTAAAAAACAAGAACAAACAAGCAATTTGTGATAGAACCTCCTAATTACTGGGCCCACCTGCACCTATCGTTGTCCCAAAGACTTCTGACAACGGTGCAGATGCATCCAATAACTTAAGAAGCTTTGTCAGTGTCATCGAAACCCGATTACACCACTCATACCGGGATCAACAAAGGAGTAGCTACAACATTACAACATTTGTTACAAAAATATAAATCAAAGTGCGGAAGAATAATAATATTAATTTTACAAAAGTATGAGTAAGTTACTTTTTGAGCAAAATTAACTTAATTTGCGGAAGATGAGTAGAACTAGAAGACAACCGGATCATGTCGAGCCCACCGACATAACCTTGGTTAACAAAGACGAGTCGGCACACCGCAACAAGGGTTAACAAACCCCGAGTACACAATGTACTCCGCAAGACTTACCCGACAAAACGAAAAAAAGACTCCAAGGATATCTTTGGCTTAAGGGAAGTAGAGCTAGAAAAGGGGAGTTTGCGAGAAAAGCTTACTACAAGTGGATCCTTACTTTCAATATTTTTAGCATAAATTTTATTGGAGCATAAATAAAGCTAGATTTGCACTGTTCTATCTCAAACACTTTTTAAGCAACACATCTCAACTTATCTCGCATCTCTTTTCCTTGCATAACCATGAGTAACCTTGTTTCTTCAATTACTACGATGAATGGGCGTAAGAACGGGTCTCCATAACCGAGAAGCAACGGCGATTCATGAACCGATTAATACCCGGTGGGGATCCCTAACCACACGACATATGTAGCACTTAAGCTTGCATATATCAACCTTCTTTCAGATTTGTCCAAAACAGGAACGAGGCTGCGCCACCCGAGAGCGCAGTACTCCACCTCCCTACCCCGTCCTAATGACGGTTTGACCCGGTAGGGTGGGTACACGCTACTCCCCGCCATCTCTCCACTCCCGGTCGCGTGGTTGCCATTCCCGATTTGGCTCCACCGAGATCCGGTTTACCGGAGTATGTGGCTAGTTAGGATCGACCGACACGGGTGACAACCAGGCGACCATGCCTTTGCCGAAGGCCTCAGGCGTACTTGCGTTCAAAAAGTCCCGAACTTAACAATCCAAACAACGGACGGTCCTTACACGACCAACACGATCGGGCGGAGCGTAACTTAAGGAGCGGGGTATTCAAGTCAAAAAAAAATTTGTGTTTTTGTCTAATTAAACAACAGATTGTACATGTATATGTATATATATTAATGATGTGTATACATATTTGTTGTTTTCACCAAATCTTGGGTATTCATTGGCATACCCAAGAATACCCTACGCCGCCGGTGCCACTGCGGGGGACAAGCACGACTAGGTATCCCTCACGGCTTTCAACCTACGCCCCGTCCGATCTCAAATTCATCACTACCATATTTATTCTCATGAACCACCATCAGGGTGTTCTCTCTTTTTCCATAGCCGGGAGGAACAAAGATAAAACCTATATCTCGCGAATGATGAAACCATCACTTTCGACTTCTACCGAAGTCTAGGCATTACTAAGCATAAAAGATCGACCTACACATACTAGTGGGATAAATTCGGAATAGCGTAGATCAAGGTAATCATGCAAAGAACGATATCAACCAACTCCTACTAACTTAATGCACATTGCACTAGACTTAAGGTGAATAAAACATTTATAAAATAGAGAAGGGTTTATGCTCGGGGCTTGCCGTGTTGTTGCGGGAAAAGTTAGATTCCTTATCGAGATCACCCGAGTCATACTTGACATCGACACCAGCGGTGGATGGATCTTCTTGAAGCTTCGACCATCATGAACCATCTCACTCTCGTGTACTCTACACGTAGATGATGCATGCTTTAATATGATGAAGTATAAATATGATGCTTGATGGATGCATGAAATGATAAACAACTTGAGTATAACTTTTTCCTTCACGATAAAGTTACAACCCAACAAAACCAACTTGTTGGACTACTACACTACTAAAGGAGTTCTCAAGGACCATTTGATTGTGATATGATCCAAGATTCACAAACAACCCAAAAAAAAGTCACAAAAGCCTAAGTCTTTATACACTAATCACCACATTCAACAAATAAATAAATAACATAAAACTAATAATTAAACAAAAGTTTCTCAAAATGACTCCAAACTTTTTATACAAGTAGATCACATCATAAAAAACAGCACCAAATAAATTTTCATGATTTTTGAATAAATATTTTATTTTCTAAAAATAATGGAAGATGCATTTTTCAATTAAAAATTGTATTTTTAAATCATTCAAGAACTACTCAAAACTCAAGTTTCATATTTTTCATGGATACACATACTCATAGGAAGGCTCTACAAAAATTTTCAGAATTTTTGAAGCTAGATTTGAATTTATATGAAAATAACAAAAACAGATACTATTCAAACAAATACAAATTGATAAAACATTTATGAAAAAAGGAAAACGCCTTCGGGCTCAAAGTGGCCGGTATTGTGCTTCGGCACGGCACTGTGCAAACAGGCCGGCCCACAGAACGCGAACAAAGCGGCCCAAAGCGGCCTGTTAAAGGCCGGCCTAGCAACTTTACAAAAAAAACCACGACCTTTTATAAAATTACAAACAAGTACAGTACACTATTTAGCACTATTTAAACAAGTCACAGACTTTTCACTTAGCCCCCTTGACTTTTTCTAATTCTCACCTCGAGATCCCCGGGCGACACCGAAAGGCGAAAGCGGCGGCGGTGTGGTTTGGCTCGGCCGTTTCCATCGACGGGCTCCGGTGGCGGCGGGGAAGGAGCGCATGAGCTGCCGGCATGCTCGCGCGCTCGTGGGTGGCTGTAGCTCGGCCGGAGATGGTCCGTGGCCCTTTGACCATGTGCCTGACGCGGGGACGGAGCGGTTGCGCCGGCGGCAAAGTGGCGTCCCGGCAAGCGGGACTCCTTCGCGAAAACCATCAAGCGAAGAGCTTCACCGTGGCAAGGCAAGTTTGAAACAAGAAGGTAAAGGGCGAGGGCATCACCGTGTCGGCCGGTTGACGGCGAGCGGATCTCGGCGGCACTTCGCCGGCTGCGGGGAAAAACGGTTTGCTACTGGGGCGACTCAGCGATACGGAGGGCAGGCGGCGGCTCGAAGGATCGCAAGGAAATTGCGAATTGGTTGGTATGATCAAGGGCAACGATTGGAGCTTCGTTGGCGCCCGGCGTAGCGGCGAACGCGGGCGGCCGGCGAGTGAGTTAAAAGAAGAAAAAGAAGAGAAGACGGCCGACACAGGGTAGTTAAAGGCGAGGACGACGCCGTGGCCTTCGTAGCACCTTCGCGAGCTCTTCCACGCGGCCAGCAGGCGCGTTCCCACGCCTTCACGAGGAAGGACACGGCGACCACCGGCGGCCGCGGGATGGGCGATGGAGTAAAGACCTCCATGTGTGAGTACTGTAGCGAGCCGAATTTTTTTCTTTTTTTTTTTTTCAAAATTACTCCTAGATTTACATAGCAACTTGAAAATCCACCAAAATAAAAGTTTCTCCAAATAATAAAAATATCTACACTTTCACTTTTGGAATCATTTTGAAATTCGGCCTTCAAAATAGGTTTTGAAAATGGGGTCAAGATAGGGTTTTTGAGTAAATTAAAAAAGAACTTTAAATATATATATATATATATATAAAAAAACACTTAATGCATTCATATATGCAACACATACATGATATATAAATGAAACCTAAAAGGTATTATGCCATGATGCTCCATAATTATGCATGACGATGACATGATAAAAGTTTCAATTGCACAAGAACATCCGGGATGTTACACAATTAGACCTCAAAACAAGGGCAGTTTTGCAAATAGCCCTAATGTAAACCTAACCGCCCCATCGGATGCCACGACCGCACACATCCTCAGTGCCTCCACTCGCGTATCTCTTTTTATTAATAGTATGATAATGTCGTCCGCAATGGTTAACATTTGACTATCTAAATGTGATGTGATAAGAAAAAGTAAAGAGAGTAGTCACTAGCTACATGCAAATAACTAACTACTATTTCACGTACCCTAAGAACATATGAGAGGAGCATGTGGGTCCAATAACATAAAATAGTCTTTGTTATTGTCTCTCAACTCCACATCAACCGACTACGTAGCTAGCACTACCATTGCGGGCGCCCTAAGTCTGTATGACCTTCCTCCTCTGACGAGATCCTTAGCACGCAGCACCAGAAAGATCCATGATGCGAGTGGGCACTCTCTCCAGTGGCGACTAATAGCAAGTTGATCCATGGCAGTGGTTGCTAGTTAGAGGCCTACCGGCGGCAACCTCATCCACTGTGGGTTCGTGGCCGGTGGGTGCCTCCTCGATGACGGAGCATGGAATTCTTGGATGATCTGCTAATATATTGTCGACGAAATGCTGATCAATCAAACAAACAAAATCAATCAACTATCATAATCCAACAGTCTGGAGATCATTTTACAGGGTTTAAAATCTCAGCTTCATGTGCCTTTCTTTAGGGAGGTTATGGTTACTTTATGCTGGGCAATAAGGACTATGCACAATAATATAATCTTAAGAGGTCCGCAGATGTAGAGAAGTCTCAAGCAGGAATTTGACTTAGTTATACTAAGGGCAAAAGTTCGCCTCCACCCCATATTGATCAATGGCTAGAACACCTTGTTTAATCCTTTTTAATTTTCTTTGTTACCTTTTATGTTTCCTGATTGTAACTCTTCGTCACTTTATTTATTTTTAACAAAATTCCAGTAGAGGTGCAAAAACCCTCCTGTTTCCTGAAAAAAAAAAGCGCAAGACGCTCCCTACCAACGATACCGGCGCGCATGCGCCGCTAAAAAAACTAGCAGCGCGCATGCACCAGTAACGATAGCGGCTCACGCGAGTAGTAACAAAGTGGACTGTTTCTCCATGCGGGTCAAGATTTCTTTTTTTTCTATTCAGCCCGCATCCATTTCTTCCTGTCAAGCATTATTGGGCCAATTTTTTTTTTGTTTATCCTGTCAACCATCAATGGGCCGAAAAAATTATTTTTCTACAAGCTAAAATTTTCTCTTTAGGAAGATCGGATTTGTGGGTAAAATAAAAGGGCGGGGGATGGTTTCACATCCATATGGAAGTGAAAGTACAAAAACATTGTTTTCAAAAACCATAAACCTTATGTCCATTAAAAGTACTTATACTACATTAAAAAAATGAACATTCAAATCTTTTCATTTCTATATTACACACTTTATATGACTAGGGTCTTTAAAAAGTTTGTACCGATAGTTCAAAAAAATCACTCACAACCTAAAAAAAATTAACCAATTCTGAAAAGACACTTGCCCAAAACCATTGCCCCGGTAGGGGGCATACTTTTGAAAAGACACTTAGCCCAAAACTCATTGCCAAGTAGGGGGGCATACTTTTGAAAAGACACTTGCCCCCAAAACTCATTGCCTAGTGGGGGGGTAAGCTTTTCAAAAGACACTTGCCCCAAAACTCATTGCCTCGTAGGGGGCATGCATTTAAAAGGACACTTGCCCCCAAAACCCTAAATTTAATAATCATTTAGTGACTCGGCAAATGACATGAACCCTAATCTCAAAAAACGTCATGAACCCTAATATCAAGAACGCCATGAACCCTAATCTCAACAAAAGCCATGAACCCTAATCTCAAAGAAAAAGCCATGAACCCTAATCTCAAAGAACGCCATGAACCCTAATCTCAAAGCAAAGCCATGAACCCTAATTTCAAGCAAAGTCATTAACCCTAATCTCAACAACACCATAAACCCTAATCTCAAAGAATGCAATGAACCCTAATCTCAAGAACGCTTATAACACTAATCTCGGCAGACGCTATCAACCCTAATCTCGCCAGACACCCCAAACCCTAATCTCAAAGAACTCCATGAACCCTAATCTCAACAAACGCCGACAACCCCTAATCTCAAGAACGCTATGAACCATAATCTCAAAGAACGCCATGAACCCTAATCACAATAAAATTACCAAATTCATAAATATTTTATCTTATATTATATGATATATGAAATTAATAATCAAATGATATGAATACCCTAATCTCATCAAACGCCATGAAATCTAATCTCAAAAAAACCATGAACCCTAATCTCACAAACGCCATAAAGCCCTAATCTCGGTGTGCGGCGTTAACCCTAATCTCAACAAACACCATCAACTCTAATCTCAGCAAAAACTTTACACTCCAAATTTTGAAACTTTGTACTCCAACAATAAAAACTTTGTACTCTTAGATGTAAAACTTTATATTTAAGATGTATTTTTTTATCATTATGAAAATTATCTCAAAACATATCCAACATGGATCTAGTTTTATAGATTTCGTTATAATAAACGCAATGGTGCAAACGAAATTGAAAACAGATGTTTGATGAGAAAGTTATTACGTTTTAAAGTTTGGCTAATTAATCCGTTGGTCCCTGGGCCTGGCTGGTACTGCTGCTGCAGGCCACGGGCGCATGCACGCATGCACTACTAGCGATTCTGGCGCACGCGCCCACTCCCTGCGCCTGCGTGCTTGCACTGCCACGCGTCCGTGCGCCAGCAACCTTACACGCGCGCGTGCGCCATATAAGATTTGTGCCTTCCAACTAATGTGTATCTCGCAACATATAATCACAACATTAAAAAATGATTAATCGCTGCAAAATAAAGAGATATACAAACAACGCGACGAGAATGCCTTCCTCCTCATCATCAAAAGAAATAGACAAAAAGTGAAGTAGATCCTTTTTAGCAAAATTGACGTGGACTCCAGAAATGGGTTCTCAACAAACCCCGGCAGAATTTATCAAAACCGAAAGAATCGGAACCGAAAATTTATTCTCCTTATTTGGTTCCTAATATTATATCGAGGAACCAAAAAAAAAAAAAAAAAATTGGTTCCTACTCTTGGTTAACAGATTAACTGAAATAATCAAATTATATCAATTATACTTCACTTGCATTTTGTAACTATGTTTTGTTTAAGCGTGACATTTCATATTTCAACTGTTATATATTTGTGTTACTATATTATATTGTTCTCTTATGAATTATTATTATCTAAAATGGATATGGTGTTTCTTTACAAACAAGCATATTTACCGTTGTCTTAGTCTCTTCTGAAAAAGTTTTGTTAGTTCGGGTAGAATTGAAACCTAAATATCTGAATATCTAAATAGTCATTTCAAGATTTTTTTTTAGGACCGATCGGTTCTGATTTTTGAAGAACCTAATTTCTTCAGAAAATCGAGGAACCGAACCAAGAACAAGAACCGAATGCGCAGGGTGAGTTCTCAGTGCAGCGCAAGCCTTGGGGCGGTGGCCCAGCACAGGCCTTCGAACTGTTCGACCTCAGTCCAAACGGTTCACCAGGCCTGAGTTAGCGTTATCAAGCACTTTGTGTTAGAAGCCCAGAAATGTAATTACCGCCAGGCCCAAGTTGGAGACCATATCCACGGGCCAAGCTATCGAAAAACGATCGAGAAAGCAGGCCCTATATGGCCTGGGCGGAATCTGTCTTTGGGTCGCGGACCGTGGACGTCTGCACGGCTGAATCGATTGGGTCATGTTGCTTGCTTTTCATAGGATGGATTCAGTGCGGTGGCAGCTAATAACAGGATTGTCTTGCACTCTTGCTAGCAGAGTAGCAGGCACCAGCAAACGTGCCTTGCGGTAGCATGCATTTGGGTTGCCGCTTGCAACCCAAGAAAAAGAAGCGGCAATACGTGGGCTGCCGCATTAGCTCTAGTAGCACTTGCGGCTTAAGCGGATGTGGGGCGGGCTGCCCACCGCCGCCCCATTTGCATCCTCCGGAATACTGAATACAAGGATCAAATGGTTCGATAGATTGTTGTCAAAAAAAAAAAAAAATTATAATATTGATTTGATGAATGGATTAGCGAGTATCCCCCTCCGTCCTGCAATAGGATTAAAAAAATGTCTTAAAAAGCAAGTCGATTTAAGGCGCTCCTAATGGAGCATTAATGATAGTTTCTATCTCTATTAAATAGTTTACCAACTTAGCAAAATGATGATGTGACAGCCTAATTAATGAGGAAAGAGAGCACAAATCATATAAATGATTTCTTCATGGAGAAACCATGTCCACTCTTGACCAAATGCACAAGAAACCATGAATTTGCCATTGGGAGAAACCACTAGTTTATGTGGTGTTAATGCAACTCTCTCCATTGGTGGAATTAGGAGAGAGAAAGAGAAAACAATTATTATTCGAAGACACTACCACTGTGAAGAATGATTTCTATACATGATTTCTTTTGTTATGGAAAGCGTGTTAGTTTCTTTCATTGGGACTGCCCTTAGCCTCTGTCGTATAGGTCTCATCATATGTTATAGTATACAACACCAATCATCATCAACTCCCTGGCTCCTGTCGTCCACTATATCACACAAAAAAACATTAAGGGGTTGTTTGGTTTTCATAAATCATGAGACTTATTAAGTCAGGTGACTAAAAATGAGTGACTTATAAGCCATGCCCGTTTGGTAAAAATAAATCACTTATAACTTATTAGTCCCATGACTTAATATGTTTTCGATAGGGGGTGTACCAACTTAACTTATAAGCCTCATTACTTAATAAGTCATGGTTGTTTGGCAAAATAAGTCACTTATTTTACTTAATAAGTCACCCGACTTATGAAAACCAAACAACCCCTAAAAACAAAGAGACGGTGGGAGGAGGCTACGTGCGGCCGCCCAACAACGGAGGTGTCACCTGCGCCGCTAGGAGAGGCTCGTGCATGCATCAAACAAGAAGGTATGTCATCCTCTTGGTATACATCAACGAGAAGTTGTGTCATCCCCATGGTAGTAGTGCATCAACAAGAGTATTCATAGCTTGACATTCAGACTCAAACATTAGTAGGATGGTAGCTAGAGGTGGAAGACAAAGCGTAAGTTAGACATCCATGGATTTTAGATTTTAAATTTAATGAAATAGGAATTCAAATTTTGGTTGTGGAAATTGAATTCCTAGTTCATTTTTTTTCTGAACTAAAGGGTATCCACATCCAAATTCCACCTATATTGGTAGCTATGCCGTCCCGTATAGCTAATTATTACATGAGCCGGTTTTGTGTAGATGGTACTCCTCATTCTAAATTTTTTCTGATACACTTATTTTTGTTATGCATCTAAACATAATAAATAATATGTCTAGATACATAACAAAATTGATGAACCAAATAAGTCAAAAATGATTTATATTTGGAACGGAGGAGTAGATAATACGACAAAGACATAGATCCAACAGCTGGCCCTTACCGGGGATAACCAACAAGTCTAAGCATAAGTTGAATAAATAGTTTATAGACTGGGTGTGACAATGCATGTCTCAGTAGTCACTAGTGGGAGGTTAGCTATCCTTTTTACAGCATTGAAACTCACATCTGCCTAACTCAACTTTTTTTGCAATTGTAGCGTGCATTGTCTCTAATCCTTTTTTGGCCCCGTCCTTCAAGGCATGCATGCATCTATGCGTAGAGGTCTAATTTGTCGTCGTGTGTGTTTACTTCAAAGGCTTTCGTTTAGGCAGCTCGGGGTAATTAAGCAAATCATCTGGCCTGCCTGGCTGGCCACAACACCCATCATCACCGGAAAAGGCCAGACGCCATAGGGCGGGCCACAGTCAAAAGGCCGGCTCAGTAAAATAAGGCATGTGCCACCACCATATCCACACAACTTGCTTACCGAGTGCAGGCAGGGCTTCCTCCGCGGTTCCTTCCAGCTTTCCCTGTGCCGGTAGCATCGCATCGCCGCGGTCAAGTCGTCTCTGATGCCTGCCGTATCTAATTGCCGATTGGCTACTGATATCATCCTAGCTGTGCCTCCCGAATGGCATGGCACACGCGCGCACACCGGCGAGGAACAACCACCACCACCTTTTGTTTGACTACATATAATCAATTAATTTGGAACAAGAAAATATGTATCCTTTTCTTTATACTATCACAAAAACAAAACGAAGCAGTAATGCAGGAGTATGTACTAGTATTATTGAGATAAAGATGCGGTGCAGAAGTTTTTTCTTTTCTGTTTATTCTTTGATTGAGAACTTGGAGAGGACGAGGAACTGAAGAAGAATCGAAGCAGTGAAAGTGGGGGTTAAAAAGAAAAGAGAGGAGGCGACGCCACACCACGCCGCACGCGTGATTCCACTTTTGGACTGCATATTTGCATGTGTTGGGCGACCTGCCGCGCTTGGTTTCCTCTTTTTTTTCGTTCCTCGCTACTACTCACTTTGTTAGGTGCTCGGCAGCTGGATCTTCACCTCTTTTACCTTTATATAGATGGTACTACTAGCACAATGAATTCAATTCAGTTCGTGCATGACAATGCTGCAAGAGTGGGCATTGCGTTGCGCTAGCTTTTAGGTCCATTTTTCAGCACCAAATTGATTGGCTAAAGTCGTAGTGGAGTACTGTACTACACTAGCGCTGGTAGACGTTGAAAATCATGTCCTCCGGCCGGTCCCAAACAGCTTCGCGTAGTAGCCTCGCCATTTCTGTACCGGATCGATTGGATTGCAGATGCACATCTTGTGGCGAAGTTGACCTGCCCCCCCCGCTGCCCTTGAACCTTGATGGCTATGGCTCCTTGTGCTGTCAAGAACGTCGACGAACCGATCGATGAACAGGAGTGCGTGGGCGATCATTGCGATCGAGTGGGATACCGATGCCCCAGGACCAGGACCAGGACGTCTCGTATCGTATCACATCATGTGCCGTGCTGGACTGATTATATTCTTTCTTATCCTAACTACCAGCAGGAGCGAACATGCCTTCCTACCTCAAGAACCACGCATAGCATTGCCCTGCTTCTTGTTCTTCTTGTTCTTGTACTACATTATTCTTGTTTTGCTTCCACAATTGTTTGACTAAGACTTGTTCTTTCAAAGATTTTGTTTGACCAACAATACTAGGCCTAGTTGCTTGATCTCCTGCGAGAGTGCCACGCGACGTGCCAATGCAGCAATAACCTACGAGACATGAATATATCTCATGGTTCACGCAGATTAATTATTTGATCATATACTATAGTCAAATCCTATGCTTCGGTTGCGTGATTTTGTGATTCTTTTTTTTTTTTCCAATTGGTTGAATTGGTGATCCTCGTTGTACCATTATTAATATATGATGAAAGACCGTCAACCATCTCTGTCCCTCTTTCCTGAGTGATTCAGCGGCTTCTCAAGGGGAGTGATTGGTTGCTCGGAGGTTATCTCGGACGAAAAGAGCCATCCGGGCTGCCCTCATCCCACGCTAAAGTGATGCACTTGCTTCTGTTTGGTTGCTTGGAACGACTTTTGTACAGGATGAGCAAGACCATGTTTGGTTGCTGAATGAACCATTTTGATGCACGAATTGGTGTAGTCGGCTGTGTTTAGTTGCTAGCATGGGTCATTCACCGGTATGATTTTGGTGAGCTTACCATCCTTCTCATGAACACGTAACTGCTAAAACCTATGGGGCAATTTATCGAACGCCTTTGAGGCGGCGGTGTAGACCAGCCGGGGGGGCAGCGGGAGGCGTCGTGGCCGATGTGGCGGCGGTGAGGGACGTCGACGAGCTCGAGGGGGCCCTCGCCGCCGCTGCGGGGGGGGGGGGGCCGGGGCGGGAGGGAGGCGGTGCCGCCCCCTGGCAGTGAGAGCGGCGAACTTAAGACGGCCGCAGCGCGATTTGTCGGGCGCGGCATGGTCGCGGCAGCACGGCGAGGCGCCGGCGGCCTCGCCGGCAGAGCCGAGGTCGAGTCGGCGCGAACCGCGCGGCGCCGGGTGACGACGACGAAGCGGCCGGTGCTAACAACAATGTCACGCGGCGGCAAGCGGGAGCCGGTTGTGGCTTCGTGAGACGATGGCGCGGAGTTCGCCGCTTTCGGGTGGGGCGCCCGGGGCGGCCGCGAGCTCGAGCGGGCGGCGACAGGGCGAAGCGGCAATGTAGCTCAGCGCCCGAAGGTGTAGGTCACGTGCCTGCGTCCTCCATGGGCCGGGGGCTTGGGCACGGTCGGCGATGCCGGCTCCTGCTCGGCGGCAGGGCGGTTGTAGGACAGGAGGTGACCTTATCCTCCCTGGCGTACATGAAGATGGAAGACACCGTCTTCCACTTGAGCCTCACGCCGCACCACGCCATCCCAGCTCACGAGGGAAGCTCTGAAGGAGGGGAAACGAATGGTGGGGAGCAGCAAAACGATACGGGAAGGAAACCAAACATGGAGGTGGAATGACACGATGCAGAAAAATGATGTGGGAACAGGTCTATGCGGGCAGCCAATCGCACCCTCAATGCACAATCCCCAACCTCGCCTCAACCATTGGTAGCTTTCTCGCATCGCATGCATGCTAATCTGCCAACCAACACCAATACAGACAGATTGAAACCTGCAGATGGTCTTCTCCCACCCGAGCCTGCTGCGTTCTCGACCATCCGGCTGCTGTCCGAGTAAGCCTACGTTCATCGACGTGTGTTTCCTGAATTCTTGGGGAGCCAGGCTAGTGGGTGCCGGACTACGCGTTTGGATGTGAAGCAATTGGGACTCATGCCACCGAGGTTTTGACGTCTTTGACCATACTAGCGTATACGATGTTTGGTTCGCCGGACGGACTGATGCTGATGCTGAACTGATCCTACATCAGAAACGTGATCGCAGCGTTCGCCCAATTGCATGTAGTACAAGCCTTGTAACCGTGGTCCACGATTGAAATTTGAAACGAAGCGGCAAGCAGAATTTGCCTCATCCATTAATTTCTTTTCTTTTTTTTTCTACCAAAATTCTCTATCCATGTACAAATTCAGAGAAGCTCTGCTTTTGTTTTCCCCTGCCGTATGTATGTATGTACTTCCACCAAATCAAATCAAAATCAAGAAATGAGAATTGGAAAAAAAAAGGCAAATGTGAGTGAGTTGGTTCCCCTGTATGTTCTATCCGATCTGACGCCGACGGCATCGATCATCAGCTTCTTCAGAAGGGCATGATGTGGCTGGTCTTGGAGTCGTACCCGGCGACACAGCTCTTGCCATTCACCTTGAAGATCTTGAGCAGCTCCGACGCCATCTGCCTCGCCGACGCCGAGCACCCGCTCTGCATCAGCAGCAGCAGCTTGGTCAGCCCGCCCTCGCACCCCGCCGCGGCCTCCACGGCGCGCCGGTCCCGGTACCGGTGGCACACCGTCCACAGCACCGACACGGCCGCCTCGGCGCCGCCCATCCCGCCCTTCATCATCTTGGACACCACCGCGGGCACCGCCGACGACGCCGACTCGCACACCGCGGCGCGGCCCTCGGCGCACCCCACCGCCGCCTCCAGCACCCGGAGCGCCTGGCTCGGGGACCCCGCGTCGGATTCCAGCACGCGCACCGCCGCGCCCACGGCGCCCAGACGGACCATCTCGACGCGGGCGCGCCGCGTCGCCGCGATGGCCGCAAGGCACGACATCCCCGCCGCCACCGCATGCCTGTCCAGGACCAGGCCGTCGCCGCCGCCGCCGCACTCCTTCTGCTTCTTCTCGTCGTCCGCGGGGCCCACGAGGCGGATGAGCTCGCCGACTAGCTCCTCGGACTCCGCCACCGCCGCCCGCGCGGTCGGGGACGACGCCGCATTGCGGAGCAGCGACTCGACCAGCCGCGCCGCGTCCACGCGCGCCTCAGGGGAGGTCCCGTCCCGCAGCACGCGCGCCAGGGCCGCGGCCACGGACGGCGCGTCGGCGGCGAGCGCGGCGGCCACGCGCCTCCTGCTCTCCTCCTCGATGCAGTCGGACGCCGCGATCGCGGCGAGCACACGCACGGCGGCCTCCGCGGCCTCCATGTCCCCCCGCCGCGGACCTCCGCCTTAGCACGGACGCGACGGTCTCCGCGGCGCCGGTGGCCCGAGCCAGCGCGTTCTTGTCGAACTCGTCCACGTCGTCGTCGGAGAGGAAAGCCGCGAGCTTGCGGAGCGGCGGGCGAGGGTCGGCGCCGGGGTCAGCGACCCGGCGGAGGAGCTCGGCTGCCGCGGCGGCAGGCGTGGGCCCGACGGCGGACGCCGCTGGCGGTGAGGAGGAGGAGGGAGGAGGGAGAGGAGGGCGCGGCCGTGGACGCCCAGAGCGCGATGAGGCGGCGCAGGGTGAGGTTGGGGACGAGGTCGGTGGAGGGGAGCGGGAGCATGGTGGCCGGGCACGTGGTGTTGCCGGAGTCGAGCCAGCGCTGGATGGAGGCGCGCTCGTAGGTGACGCCCGTGCAGAGGCTCACCGGGGAGCGCATCACGTCCAGCGAGATGGGGCACCGGAACAGGTTGGGCACCTTCACCTCCAGGCCCTGGTACTCGGCCGATAGCCGCCCGTTCATCTCGCGCCTCCCCATGGATCGATCCAAATCCAAGTGGATTCCTCCTGGCTTTGGTGCTGTCTGTGTGCAGCTGCTGGTCCTGTCCGTCTGCAATGCGCGATGCGATGCCGCTGGGGGCAGAGAGAAGTGGAGGTGAGGGTGCGAATGGAGAAGAAAGGAAGCGTTGAGGAAAACAGAGGAAAGACCCTGGTATTATAGGCAGTGGTGGTCTTTACGTTCCACACCCTGTACTACTGCTCTTTTCTAGAAACGGCCCTGCTGGGTGTTGCAACTACAGTACTTCCTCTCTGTCCATTTTCAATTTTGGATGATTTGAAAGGCACTGGACTTCGAATTTAGAAATCAAGTACAGTAATGCTTTATACTGGGGTGAAAGAGTAGAAGTGAAGCACGCTATAAATTTAGAACCAGCTTAGTTATAAAAAAACAAAAAAAAAAATATACAAGAGAAATAAGTGGATCACTAGTGAATGAACTAACTAATAACCATATATACGAGTTGGTTGATAGGTGTGCTGTAAGTGCCAGTAGTACACTGTATTTGTGCATAAGTATCATTAACAAAACATCCTTTCGAGACTGTCACATTATTGAAGCCTAATATGGTACGATGTGTATGATTCTTCCACGATCGCTAGAACTGTTTCATTGTAGTACCGTTCCACATGTAAAGCATGCAATAAGGAGCACAGACGAATTTGCACCAACTGTTTTCATGCGTCGGGTTTGGTAGTAAAACGTGCCATAAACACCAGGAAGTGTAGTCACGTAGCACGTTTGAACAGTGACACCGTGCCAAACCGGTGCCAATGCAGCAGAAGTACACTACCATACGTGACATTGCTGGAATGACAAGGACCGGTCGGAGGGTGAAAATATTGGGTCTCCGAGGGTGCGCGATGCAAGAAAAACAGCCAGCAAAGGAGAGGAACGGGGCCGTGGGAATGCGGAAAGCTGGCGTGGAAAGGGCAGCCAGGGTCAAAGTAGGCGAATTTCAGATGACGTATGGACCGGTTTTTGGTCTGGTCGTCTCGTGTTCGTTCTCCAGTTGTTTTTGCTGCCAATTGGCTTGCTGATTGGCGTTGCCGAGGTGTATGCTTCTTTGTTTTTTTTGTTGTTGTAGAACCTGTATCTCCAGTAGATCAAAGCAACCAGAGTTTGTGTTTCTGAATGTATCCCGGTCAACGATTTTGTTTGATGCTGTTCTAGTACATTATTATATCTATCATCTTGCGCTTCAGAGCTGTGACGTGGATCTGGTCAAAATAGGCAAGCATTAGTTTGTTTTTCTTTGGGAGACATACACCATGGCGCCACCGCGAATTAAGCTATGCAATGCAACCGTTAGTTAGGTGACAAGTTTATATATATGCATTTGATTTGAATTTGATTCATGTCCTCACTTGTTGGAAACGGTGACATGACATTCATGGTGGTGCTGTTGCATACTTTGAAGTCCCAATCATACTTGCAAACAAGGGTTTTGGCCTAAATTTTTTTAATAAGCCTCAATCGCTCGGTGAAGATTGAATAAGAACATAGGAGAATTCCAATGGAGCAACCTACCTCGTAAATACATAATCCGCCGCGGCCTGTATATTCTCCAGCCAAGTCCAGCTGCCAACTCACCAGTCGCACCAGTGCAGCACACACGCACGACCGGGACCTCGAGGATTTCTGGCGTCGATGGTGGAGTCAGGCTCGCTCGGCAGTCGGCAGCTCGGCACATGCCAATAGGCAATAGCGCGGCACATGCACGCTTTGCCTTCCGGCACACGGTCGGTCACGGCCTCGGCATCACGACTGCGCGTGGGCAACCGCCAGCCCAGCTGGTAGCTGGACCTGGATGGAGAAACAAGGGCGCTGCCCGCGGGTATTCTCTCGTTGCCTGGTGGCTTCGCCCGGCCGTTTAGGCGTTTACTACGTGCTCGGAACCTCTGCTCTGATGGACGAACGAACGGTCTGACCCTCCCTTTCCTCGCACTAGGTAAGGCTGGTACGACGCCGGGCGCCGACGAGCAGCTACGATCCATCGGGTCGACAGCGACGACCGCGGCGACCGCGCCTGGCCCCGGCCGACATGTAACGTCCTGGGCTCCCGGCGCGGGCGCCGCCGCTAGGCAACAAAAAATTTACAGGTACTAGGCGACGCGTGCTTGCGTGCTTGCTTGCTGCTGTGGATGTCGATCGGCGCGCGCGATTTACCACACACACGGGTTCTAGAAACAACCAAGGTTCTAGACTAGACAGACAAGAGACGTCGACGTCGTGCGCTTGGGCCGGAGCGCGCGCGCGCCATGCCGCTGCATGCGCCGTGATATTTCTCTCCATCTAACCGCCGTTTTGATCGTGGCCACCGGCGTATAGATAGTTCGTGGGGGACGAAAACGGATCGCCTGAAAAAAGAAAAAAAAAACATTTTATGCGAGGATGGCTCCGCGTGGTCATCTTTACCACTATAGAAACCATATCCTCCTTTATATACATACTATGTATACACTTCTCAACTACTAAATCCGTTTCTAAATTCTAGTTCGTTTGCCTTTCTTTGACTCCAGATTTGACCACTCACATAAAACCTTAAGGGCATGTTTGGAAGCCCGGTTTTTATCCTAAAACACTTGTAAATTACAGGTATGTAATTTTTTTTTCCAATCCAAATCAAAATAGTTGTTTGGATGACCGGTGACCACATTAATTTTACACTTGGATTGGAGCAAAACATGTGTAAAAAAAAATAGACCTCCTCCTCAGCTCACGGATACAAATACGACAACTATCGGCTTCCTCCCACAGCCCTCGTCCCCCACCACTTCTTTTCCCCGACACACGAGGGCTTGCAGCACCAAAAATCCTGATGGCGGCCTTGGAGAATCGTTTGTTTGGCTGTCACTGGCGAAAGACGTGGAGGTGGCCACCGGGGCAGAACTCGGTGAGGAGGCATGACCACTGGTTCCCTTCTGCAATGGGCGAATCTTATGGTACCCATAGGGGTATGTACCCACACTCTCATATCCAATGGATTTGCTTTAAGATTCGTGCACACAGTTTAGGGTATACACTTAAATATAGAGATTAGGGTATAAAACTTAATATAGAGATTAAGGAATATAGTGATTAGGGTTTAGGACTTAATATATAGTTTAGGGTTCAAAGTTCAATAGGGTTTAGGGGCTTAAAATAGAGATTAGGGTTTAGTTTAGTGTGTAGGGTATAGTTTTAAGACTTAATATAGTGTTTAGGGTACAAAATTTAAAATAGAGTTTAGGGTTCAACTCTTAATATAGAGTTTAGGGTTCAACTCTTAATATAGAGTTTAGGGTTGATGCTTAATCTAGAGATTAGTGTTCAATTTAGCTTTAATCTTTAGGTGTGGGTACGTACCCATATGGGTACCATATCCGCGTTGGTTGAATGCCGTAGAGGCGGGGCATGAATGGGTGGTCGACGGCCTCGAGGATCTTGCGCTCCGTGCGGGTGCGACCTTCGTTGTTCCGCCCCTCCAGCTCCTTTTGGTCCATCACCTTCGCCGCCACCACCATCAACGGCGCCGGAGCCGGAGGCATAGGCGCATGCTTCTCCTTCTCCGCCATGTCCGTCTTGGCGGCCAGTGGTCTGACCTCGGCGAGGTACACGCTACCGATGTCGCCGGCGCCAAGGCGATGAAGAAAGCGGATGTTGGAGAGGGCGACATGAGCCGAGACGCGGGATCAAGCGTGGGGAGAGTGGTGGCGGTGGAGGTGGTGGGGGTGGTCCGGGACAACATCTGGCGATCATCGCTTGTAACTAGCGACAAAAACTTTCCATACAAACACCATTTCACGGGCATGAAAAAGATCCAATGGTTTTATTGTGCAATGAAGATTACAAGTGGAAACCATTTACAAATGTAAAAAATCACAAAGCAGCCAAACATGGCCTAAGGGTTTCGAGCATCAACACATGTGAGTTATTTAATTTAATGAGAATTGCAAACACATAAACCTTAAGGGTCTCAAGGATCAAGAAAGTAATACCCCACACATTGCCGCGAGAAATTTGCTGATAATTTGGAAAAAGATTATTATTTATATAAAGGGATAAACAATTATAAGTTAATGTTAGTGGATGACATGCCATAATGCTAGTTAGTGGATGATGTATCTTGTAGACATGTAGATCATAATTGGAAATGCTAGTTGACCATGAATGCATGTTGAGAGAAATAACTAATGCAATTTAACTTACTAGGAGTATATAAGATTATTTTTTGAAACACTAGCTACTAATATAGAATCAAGAAGAAAATCGAATTCAAAAGACAGGATCGCAATAAATTAAATTATATGGTCACAATATGTGCAGGTCCATTGGAAACAATACATCTTTCTCAAATTTTGGCAATTGGAAAAAATAGGAACGCATCTAAAACTATCAAGACCGAGAAAAGTTAGTGTCGGTTTTGTTTGATTTTCGCCTGAGTTACAAAATGGAACTAGCAAATTTTCCCTCTGCAAGTCAGACATATAGCCTTTGATTCTGTCCTTAATACAAAACCCAAAACCTCAATCAAACAACAAACATTATGCAAAACTCCACAAGTTCAATCAAAATTCGAATCTTGGTGACCCGGTGGCCCTGATCTCCTTCCTCTCGGGTCTCAACTCAACTCAACTCAACTCAACTCATCCATTTGAATCAGCGTGTTGTGGGGCATCACATACACAGGAGAAGCACTGTGGCTTAGATGACAGTAGGCGCTCCAAAGAAGTTGAATTAATTAAGGGCTCATAAAAATTAAGCATATTTAATTTGGTTCTTCCTTTCTAAATTGTAAGTCATTCCAACAATTTTAGAGGGTCAAAGCTTTTTAAGTTTGACCAAAATTATGAAGAAAATTACGAAGATTCATGACATCAAATAAGTATACTATGAAAATATAACTAATGATAAATGAGAAATCTAATAATGTTTTAGTTGACATCAAATGTTATTATTTTATTTTATAAATTTAGTCAAACTTAGGATGCTTTATTTCTCCAAGATTTTTTTTAGAATGACTTATAATTTAGCATTTCATAGATAAGAGATAACCTATCTTGCATCCCTAATCAAGGTCACTATCGTGAGGATAAAGGACAAGAGACGCAGAGTGTACAGAGTGTGCTATAGCAGATTAGCAGCTGCAAATGGATGAGATGGTGAACGGTGGAGAAAGAGATTGCAGATGATGGCGCAGATTATCTAGCATTAGGGTTTGCTTAAACTGGTATTGGTTAGACTAAAATTCATCGTTCAATAGTAATTCATCCAATCGAGTAATCTGGTTAACTGGAGCTGACAAAATACTGATGATAATTTTGATTATCTAGAACTTAATATCAAGGTTTTAGTCAATTTATTTTTGGTGATTATAGTTCGGCTGACTTAATCAGTTGCTCACCCCTGCAGCTATCCTATCCCTATCCACCAATGTCCACGCCACGCCCAGGGTCATCATCAAGGCAAGGCCGCACGCGCAAGGCGTGGGCAACGGCAGCCCAGCTGGAGGCCGGCGGATCGATCGGACGAGGCCGGTATTCTCGTTGCGTGCCGGACCGCCGCGGCGTCGCCATCGGCATCGGCACCGCCTACCCATCATCCATCACGGCCGGCCGTTTACTCGCGGAGGGTCGGTGGAGCACCAAGCTTGCCTGCTCTGACCTCCACGGTTCCACGCGCCACGCGTCGACCGCGCGCGGCAAGCGGCCAAGCAGGCTACAGCTAGTCAGCTACACCCCGGCCGCCGCGTCGCCAGGCTGGAGGGAGGAGCGCGCCTCTCGGACTTGGTAAAACTGCAAGCACCGGACAGACGGACGGACGGCGGCGGCGCGCGCTAGCTAGCTTCCAATCCGTGGGCAGACAACGACGACGACGACGACGACGTCCGCGGCGCGCGCGCATCGCGCCTGGCCGACGTGTGCGGTGACTGTCCGTGGGCGGCGCGCGACGAACCACCCGGCGGCGCTACGCAACAAAGTTTACAGCTAGCTAGCGCTGGCCGCGGCCGCGCGCTGTGTGGTTGAAGCTCTCCGCTGCTGCGAGCGACACGTAGGCTTGGAATACTCGCTGATGTCTACGTACGCGCGCGTGCGATCGACGCGTGGCGGCGTGGGGAGTGCTGTCCGACAAGAAGACGATGGCCGGGGAGGCGAACACGACCTCGGATTTTACAGGCGAAGGTTCTAGACGGGGCGCCGGGACACCGACGAGACGAGTCCATGTCGTCGGGGCTACACCCCCTACACTCCTGTCTTCAGCAGTCACCACTCACCGTTTCCTTCGCTATTTTATGAATTTATTATTTATCGTGGAGTAGGTATCATCTGCCGATCGTTTCCTTGGGAGAAAATCAATTATATATAAATATTTATCAATAAATTTATAGAAATAATTTTAATTAATATAATGCATGAACCATTTTTTTTTACGGTTTAGGAGTGGGAGAAATGGGTGTTTATTCCGTGAAAACTGTCTCGTGAACAAAAACTTTAAACTATGAGACAACTAGTTCACCATGACACAATTTATAATGTTGTAACAATTTATAATGTTGTCATGCAACTCACACACTTTTCTTTATTGTTGGTAGCACAAAATAAGGCTAATTGAATTTGAAGTCAACTCAGAAAGAGAACCCATAGTATGAGTTGGTTGTTCAATCGTCCTAATTATGATTACACACGATAACATCTGAAACCATCTATAAGATACCACCAATCTACTTTACTCTCATAACAGAACTGTCATATCTAGCAGCCACATGCATTTT
Source organism: Hyparrhenia diplandra (assembly GCA_015847255.1). Lineage (NCBI taxonomy): Eukaryota > Viridiplantae > Streptophyta > Magnoliopsida > Poales > Poaceae > Hyparrhenia > Hyparrhenia diplandra. The sequence goes on from JADLZK010001010.1 coordinate 328,462, forward strand.
GCACTGCACTGCCGTGTTATCCCTATCAACATTTATAATGCTTGTCTACAGTAGAAATTAAATCTATATAGGGAGGAAAGGAAATCACAATGGAACTAACACTATCAGGACCGAAATGACAATGACTTGGATCCATCCTCTACAGGCAATTAGGTAGTGGTATTACTGCTAATCACGGTCTATATTACACGATCAACAGGAGTGCACTGCACACTTGCTGATCAGGGCGGTCGATGACCTAATCCTGATCACAAGTTCTCTTTGCACTCCAATATAATTACGACTGATTTAATTTAATGTGCCCGCTAGTTGGACCATGGATTCATTATTTCGATTCTGACTTTGACTATATAAAAAGGAGTGGATAGCATGATAATTGTACGTGTGGTCGACTCTACGTCTAACTGTCTATATATGCACTTTTGGTTGAGAGGCCAGATCTCAGTCTCTCCTGCCTACGGTTCTTGGTCCAACCAATTCTCTCTCTCTCTCTCTCTCTCTCTCTCTCTCTCTCTCTCTCTCTCTCTCTCTCTCTCTCTCTCTCTCTCTCTCTCCATGCATACGCCTCTTAGCTTGCTAGTTGCTATGCGTTAGTGTACGTATCCGGTCTCAGATGCAGACTTTGACCTGAAAGTGACATTGAAAGCATCTAACCAAGTGCCAACCACGTCGTCACGGCTTAACATATTGTACGTACCTACCATTATCAACTGTATGGATCCGGAGTGCGCAATACCTTGTAGTCCGAGGGGGTAAGTTTGGAGTTTGCTAACTGAAGGACCGAAACGGTGACCGGAGGAGGGGTTGAATGGGAGCCTCGATTTTCCTTTTCAATTTTGGATCATCGGCTCAACCCCAAGCTCAAAAAGCGAACTTCGCAAATATATGTGTGATACACGTGCTAACAGGTAGCAAGATATCAAACGCGAAGAGTTAGGCACAACGAGTCCAACAGAAGAAACAGAGATCGAATCGGAGCTCGAACGAATAAACCGTGAATCAAATAGTGAGAGACAAAAACACACCAATTCCACGCTCGGGACTAAGCTAGTTAGAAATGAGTCTTACTGTAGCTTAAAGAGACAAATCAAAGTGCTTGATTTCAGATCACAAAGTGGCAAGCTATTGACCAATCAAAAACTATAGCTCATAGCATCACGAGCTGCACTTTGTTGGTTGCCATCGATCTGCAACAAACAAATATCCAAGTGCTGAATCTGGGACTGCTCAGGTTCGAAGCAAAACAAGAGGTAACAAGCAGAGGAGCTGCTCCCCACTGCTGCTCAAGAAAACCGAACAAAAGAATTAAGTCGCTGGACACCTGCTGCAAGTTGCAAATCTGAATAAACAAAGGAAAAAAAGTCTACATCACCCCCTCAACTATGGGTGGTAGGCTACATGCTTCACCCAACCTATGAAGCGATTACATATCCCGCGAACTTTTGAAAACCGATCAATACCTGCAAAGCAGTTTTGAAAAACCATAGTAAATCACAGAAAAATCGTAAAATGAAAAAATCAAATTGTGTTAGACTCGAATGAGTAGATCTACACAATGAACATATAATATGGTATGCTTTAGTACATTTTTTACAGCTATGAGGAAAAATAGAAATTTAAAGCTGCAGCAAAAAAATGAAATAAATCATACCATATTATATGTTCATTGTGTAGATCTACTCATTCGAGTCTAACACAATTTGATTTTTCATTTTACGATTTTTTTGGGATTTACTATGATTTTTCAAACTGCTTTGGGGGTAATTTGACCGGTTTGAAAGTTCAAAGGGGTGATATAATCGCTTTCATGGGTTGGGGGGTTATGTAATCTAACACCCATAGTTGGGGGTGATGTAGACTTTTTTCCATAAACAAAACCAAGAACACTATTGATTGAAAGCGACGTCTCAGAAAATAGCTAGGCAATTCTCGTTGAAGCACAGACACAAGCTACAGCTACTAAACGAAATGCAATTTGCTCACTGCCTAAAATTGTTTCCTGTAAATGAAAGAGACAAACCCAGCTTCGAGAAATTAATTCAAGTTGCAGCAATCAGAAGCCAATCAGCGAAGCTACTGCCTGTTGTGCATCTCAAACCAAGAAATAAGCAAGTATTTAATTCTAAGAATGTATGAGCCGAGCACTAAAAAGGATAAAACAGAGTTGCAGGCTAACATGTCACATTTACTAGATGATTGTTCAGTTAGGCACAAAAGTAACATGGTATGGCACAAGATGAAAACTCGTAGTTGCCTAATTGCTGAATACAATTGCAAATGATCAGAGGAAACCTGAACTGCCTAGCTGCAGTCGATCTGCAATAGAAAAGCACAGCCACTGCTACTGCTTTGATTACCTGAGACAGAGATGAACAAGTAGCTGCTCCACTGCTGCAGACAAGCTGCCTGCTATGCCATCTCGAGCCTCGAGCACCTTCTTGCTTTGATTGTCAGGAATCGTAGCTCCAGCACCTAACAGACAGAGACCATGGGGGCACTGCTGAAGAACGAACAGACCAAAACCAATCACGAACAGGAGTGCTGTGGAACTGCGAGCTGCTTGGGGATCGATGGCAAGCGCAGCTCAAGGGAGCTCGCTCGAGTTTTTCCACCCCAGCGCTGGTAGCACTGCTGCCTTCACCCATCGGACAGGAAGCACACCGCACGGACAGAGAGCAAGATCGACGAACAGAAAATCTCGAAGGAAACGAGCAGAGAACAGACGGTCGCAAAATCGATCGGAGCTCGACCAAATCAAAAGGACACGAGCCCAAAATTTGGTCAGACTAAATTCAGCACAGGTACGACCTATTCCCAAGAAATTATTGGCTGAAATCAACTCGAGCTCTGGGAAACTCAGATCTTGGCCAAGAACGGGAACCACGAACTCAGAACTCAGAGAGGGCAAAACGTGAACAACAAAATCACAGCTCTATATGAAAAATCCCAGATGGGACAAGCAGGTTTGGGGCTGCTCTTCCCCTTCAAAAAAAAAAAAACAAAGATAAATCCACACAAAAAACTTGTTCTTGGACCTCTAACAAAGAACCCTAAAAATTGGGGAAAAATAAAAACGAAAATGGAAGAGGTAAAGAGGGGAGGATGGGTGTCATCCTCTATATATGGTCCCTTATTTCTCATCCCTATTTTCCCTCCGATACATACGAGCCAAACCACTAACCCTGGGCTAATTTGGTCGACTCGCGGATTTTTTTCGATCCGACGGCCACCCAAGCGCCTCCTCATCGGTAGCCTTGCATCCACGCAACCTCCCCGATGCCGCCACGCGTGCCGCCCTTCCGGCCCACCGGAACACCTCGGGTTTTGAGGCCCAAACCCGCTGAACGCGCCCGTGGTTTTGAGGCCCAAACCATTTAAACCCGCGGCCGATGGTTTTGAGGACAAACCACCAAACCTCCCGGACACGTGTCATCGCCGTCTTGACCGCCTCGAAGTCGCCAAGTCATCCCCGAGCTCCCGCTCGCACCAAGAGACGCCGCGCCGTCTTGACCCGACGACCGCGGTCCCCGCCACGCCCTCTTGCATCCGCCGATGTCCCGGATGTCGACCACCATGGCTAGCCACCCTCGGGCGATCCGGTCCCTCACCCAAGCCTCACGTCCGTCCTTCACCTCCCGGTCCATCGGCCCAAGACGTCCTCCTTGGCCCCTTCACCTCGCCGGTCGCCTACCATCTCCCGAAGCTCCACACCGCACAACACGAACCAAGAGATACGTCTTGACACACTCCACGTATGCCGGTGAACATAGCGAAGCATAAAAGATAAAATGAAAATAGAAGGAGAATGTTGACTGTTGACAATCACTACATCACAAAACTAAACACATGCGACCTAAATCAACCATGTGTTCGCACTAACAAGTGGTTAACGAGCATCTCCAAGGGTTTACCAAATTCTACTAGGCAAACTCCAAAAGTATATGCCAAGTAAAAAAAACCTTGCCAATACTTTGCTATACTTGGCAAAATGAAAAAAAGAAGGCCCACAAGACTTTTTTAGCTGGTCGGTTTTATTTCATGCGTAGGAAGAGTAGCGGCAAGCGCCAAAGACTCGTGAAGTCCTTTGCGGGGGGGGGGGGTTGTCAAGTTGCTAAAATTACCAAGTTGAATGCCAAACCGTTGGATTTTCTTTTTCCTTCAATTGCCAAAAATAGATGGATGCAAAGTAGAGATGGCAAGCTCTTGGAGTAATGGCTCATGGCACAAACCATTGGTAAAAATGATTTATATACCTGGTTTGTACAAAGCGTTGGTGAAAATGTGACATATATGAAAAACATGGTGAACTTCGAACCAAAACTCACGTATCCCTTGGAATGTGGGCCCAACTATTCAATCGTTTTGGTGCCATTGTGTCCTTTTGTATTTCACCTTGCAACACACTCGTCTACCCCCACCAGGCCACCACATGGCCTCTCCCACGCTTGCACCCACGGTGGACGCCCTCCTTCTCCTCCTACTCCCACAACAGTGCTCCTACATCTTGCGGTGGTGGTGGCGCTACAAAGATCATGGCGAGCGATGAGGGCTACTTCAAGAAGTTATGGGCGGACATCCTGTAGAGCACCTACCATGCATAGATTAGGCATACAAGCCTTCCAACCCACTTTAGTAGAATGACGTACTATTTGTTTACATCCATTAGTGTGTAAGAGTTTCAATACGGACTTTGATGATGGGGTTCACAGTGATGGGGCTTGTGAGCTCTTGATGGTGGGGTGCTAGAGGGCCATGGGAGACAACGGGCTTGGCTGGTGCTATTTTTTTTGTTTTTTTTAGATTATTAACGACGCTTTATGGCTTGAACAAACAATGCACCAATTTGGAAATGGTGATAACCTTGTTAACATCACCAACTTTAATTTCACTAACGAGGGGTGAAACTGGTGGTGAAAGCAGTTTATGAACCTAAGATGATGAACTCTAGGTAGTAGTGGTCAATTTTATTTCTTTTTTTACGCTACTACTAGTTGGCTCAATATTTTTAGTTATTAAGCCATTTCTCGATGAGAATTGTTGATTCAACAATTTTACTAGAAACGTCAAATCAATATTTTTACTTAATATTCTATTTTATAAATTTATTGACCAAGTATTTCAAGTGACCACCACTTGGTCATAGCACCGAACCACCTTTATTTTCCAAAATATCATTAGCCACCTTCTTGTTAGGTTCGTTTATATATGGTGGAACTTAGCCACGAAGATTACCCTCCTCGATCAAACTCACCACACACGTGGCCATGTTTTCTTGAACTTATTTAAGGAATAAAAGGAAGCACCTATTATTGAAGATAGACAAACATACCTACCCAAGGAAAGGATCATATGGTGACTTCATTAATCTCAAGATGTATGATGAATTCTTCAACAAATGTTCATACATATAGGTTAGAATGTGTGTATCCGTTCATAGAGGTCGAGCTGGCTAGTGGTCAAGGACAACATGTGCTTGAACATCCATATTTTGCTAGATATTTTAAAAAAAAGTGGGGGAAAATGTGGAGAATGAATCAAGGCGTGGTGAGTGGTAGGCATGTGTGCATCACTTGAGCTGGTTAGTGGTTAAGGACAATATTTTTTGTTGCTCCGATCTTGTGCACCTTTTTGTGCTTACCACATGTCATGGATGAGAATGGCCAAGTTCTGTAGCAAAACCGTTGTCTTAGTTTAGTACAATTGTATTGCTCCGCCTTTCGAGCCGGCGACTCTTGTTAAGTGTTGCTTCCAATGGTCCTTGCACCTCGTCATCGGCCGTTGAGGTTGTAACCTGACAAAACTTTGATTTCTCTTAATACAGTATGTGCACAATGCACGTTTTTTTGAAAAAAAAGAATGACCAAGTTTATGACATGTGGTAAATACAAAAGGATGGTCTTTTGTTTTTAGAAATGCTTTGAACGATAGGCAGCGAGCTAAAGATGATTTTAGGCGCTGATTCCTTCGTTGCTAAAGATGAAACCGGATCCTTTTGTATTATCTAAAAAAATCTGGTCTTGCTCGTGAGATTTTCCTGCTACGGTCGGTGCATTCACGCCACAAACGTGAGGTCAAGTTTCATGAGAAACCAGCATGCAGCCCCCAAATAAAGCTACTAACTACTAGTACCACCAATGGCGTACTCCGTAATCTCGTTCCATCAGGTCCCGAAATCTTTGACCCAAGGGCCAAGCCAAACAAGAACCTTCGCCGTGGAAATCCAGCTGCCATTCACACTTGCTGCTTTGCATCCGATAGGCAGCGAGCTCCAAGCCTCCAAGGAAACAAGTCAGTTTTCACACCGCTTTGATTTGGACTTTGTCGGCACGGCACAACATTTCTTCTCCTCTCTTGTGTGGAAAACAATAAATTGTGAGATGCAGCTCACCTCAGCTTTGTGACTTTGTAAGTCTCGTGCGTGCTGGCCGTGTGGTTTACGGGCGACGACGAAATGTGTCCAGACACGACTTGGATGTACGGGCATGGCAGGGGCCGGCGACCAACATGACATGCCAGCCAGTGCCAGTGGAGTAACAACCGGTGTTTGAAATGAAGGGCACACAGGTTGCTGTCGAAGCCTGAAACTTTTGAATTCACCACCCGAAAGGCCAATTGTCCAACTCAGACGTTTTTCTGTGTTAGGCACGACTTGTTACCATTATCAAGGGAAAGTCATGTCTTTTTCTTTTGAGTTTTTGATTGAGAGGGGCAGTGAAAACTCTACTGAACTTAGTTGTTCATCAATGTCAATGCTCATCAGATCGGCCGTGACGAAGACGACGACGACGGGATAAATGGGCCATATCAAGTCTTTGATCTACTAGTTTTTTTTTTTTGAGCAGAGTCTTTGATCTACTAGTGGGCTGGGCTCGCCAAGCAATGGTCGGGGCCGCCACTGAAGCCTAACGCTGTTGCCACCTACTTAAACTAATTTGGCGATTCAAGGGAAAAAAAAAAGATTGGCAGCTTGCAGGTCTGACTGCAATGGGCAGCGGAATTAAACGCCTTTGCCTTAAAAGGTATGTTTTTTTTTTTAGTAAATTGCATTCTTGGTCCTTAAACTATTGTGTGGTTTTTCAGGTGGAGTACCTATTTGTGAACCACATAATAATTTTAAGTAGGTATCTGGTAGGTTTATTTAGTTCGAGTATCCATCTGAGAATCACACAATAGTTTAGGTACCACAAAGTGCAATTTAGTCTTTTTTCAAATACTTTTCGGTTTGGTTAAACTTGCTTATTTAGTCCTAAAGTGAATTGCGTTTTGGTTTCTAGCCCTTCCGTAGGCAACGCAAAACGACTTCTTTACCTCTGGGCTCTGGCGCTAGCTAGATTCTAGGATTGTGTCTTCCTTTTTTCTAGATTCTAGAAGATGGAGTAGAAATGTGTGTACATCAATTTTATATGTTTTAAAATGTTGATACCAAGAAATGCATGCGTAAACTAATAACTGATTCGGTAAACAGGCTCGACTCTCCCGAGGAGGCCATGCTCTTCTCGAGCTCCACCGCTCCCCCAGATCCCAGCCTGCCGGCAACCACTCCGGACCCGGCAGCCTCCACCATTCCACCGCCTTCAGGTAAGGAGACGGCCTCTCTCTCTCCGGACGGAGCCATTCTACCCAGCGCTCGGTCCGCTGGAAGAGCGAAATCCCTTCGATGGGAAGAGGATTCTTGCGGCGGCGACTACGATTCGGATTTCGGAGGCGGCTCTACAGCGGCGGCCGCACCTTCCTTCCTCGAGGTAGCTTCAAGAAACATCACTATGATGGCGGATTTGGAGGCATCGGACCTGGAGGCGGCAGATCTGGAAGCCGTGCAGCTTGACAACCTCGGCCCGGGTGGGTCTGTGGCTGAGGTGGGTCACTGTGCGGCGTCCAAGACGCAACGACGCCACCGCCGCCGCCTCAGGGCCGCTGCAAGACGCGCCCGAAGCAGAAGCCAAGTTCGGTCATCCGTCCTCCGAGGGGTCCCGACCGCAGGCCCCAGTGCACGGCCGCCTCAGCTCCGTGGCAGAAGGGAGGCCGTCAGTGCACCAACGGCTAGGTCCCCAACGCCGGGCTTCCCCTCCCGACAACTCCGGATGGCAGCAAGTGCTCCACCGCGACACGGGGCGACCTGTGGCCAAGGGGACGCGGCCGCCCGGTTCGGGGTCCTCGCCAGTATCCCGCCTCGAAAGTGTTGATATTTATTACACAATCCTAATTAGGAAGGAAAAGAAATATATATGGAAAATCTATCTAATCATGTTAGCTTGGATATGGGATTAACCTCATGATCCAACAAAGCGAGTTAGGCGGTGTTAGTAATGGGATGTAAACTTAGCATCATTATCCATAGTGGAGTTAATCTCACCAGGATATGTACTCAAGGTATACCACTCATTTCTAGGCATTACCTATACACTAGTCTGTCACCTTAGCAATAACGCTCAAAGAAATGCGGGGTATGGTACTCTTGATTGGCCTTGATAAAAGAATGAACATGATATCCGCAAGCGTTTACGCAGATAGAAATACCAATTGTAGCACTTCATCGGGAGTAATCCGGGTATCGTATTTATATTTTACCACGGGAAAGGGAGTCTATGGAAAGGTAGAGAGAAAAGGATGTCTAATGATTTAGATTGTGATTTAGTTATGAGATCCACCTTACAAAGTATTGTAATCTTGAGTAGCCATATATATCTAACATTACTCAACAGGATAAGTCATAGGATAAAGATAAATATATAAATAATAAATACCCAAGTCTAAGATCATCATAAGCCACTAGTATCATACGAGCTATTAACATGTTATAGAAAGAATAGAATGAATATTCCTAAGATACTCCTAATCATATATGTCAATGAATACTACAATTAGTGCAATACATCTAGCTATCATGGCCGGGTTGGATTACTTCTACACATGGCAAGCATTACCAATAACAACCAAGGATGAAACTTGATCATTACCGTAATAATAAACTCGACTAGTCCTACATTCGGAGGGTGGATTCCAAAGGACTCAACAGGTCTGTCACTCCCGCGATCTACCACACGGCCCGGAATGTAGGGTGCAATTGCAGATAAACGTTGTATAAACACCACGTTTACACATTGCTTATCACCCACATAGTGATCATCTATATGGATGCTATACAATTCCATGCATAAAATATAAAGCAATCTTACTAAACTAAACTTATAATCATAGCAAGCATAAACACATATCAATAAGAATATAATAATTATATAGATCAAAGCCATAACAATTGTATTCTTAATATAAGAGTACTTACAGATTGAATACAAGAGAGAAGTCTCAAGAACGATGATCCTTGCTACTTCTTGACTATCAGGAACTCAAGATGAACTTGATCTTCAACTAGAACTAGCTAGATAGCTAATTGCTTCTAGTATGAACTAGGGCTTAGGTCTAGACTTGGCTGGACTAGATGGGTATGAGTTGATGAATGAGTATGATAATGAAATTGTTATCGACCACGGGGTAATTTGGTCTTCTTATATAGTACTTGGCGATGAACGTCAACCCTTGGATCAAACCGACCTTCAAAGAACGGTGTAGAAACAACCTCAATGTCGGTAATAAACCGACCTAGAAGGAGAGACCGACCGGGGGTGGCCCACTGGCGGCCGGCCTAGTTGGATCGGGCGCCGCCGGGGGTGGCATGCCACCTCGGCGTCCGTCTTTTCGGTGTCCTCTCGGTATCTTCTAGAATGTTTTAGTTCACTTTTCGGGTTGAGTTGCTTCACGGTTAAGTCTTGTCTTCATATGCCTTGTATATTCCGAAACTTTCTCCATCTTTCTCGCAATTATCTATCAAGTCCCTAGAAAGTCACGAGAATACCAAAACTCGTAGAATTATATTAGTTAGACCCCTAGACTTATGTTTGGTCTTTAACTTGAGCCCTTATTTTATGTTATTTGTCTTATAATATTATGCTATAACAGGTGTCAACAAGCTCCCCAAGCTTACCTCTTGCTAGTCTCTTAGCAAGACACAAAATATTATATTAACTACTTACTTGGATCGGGAGTTGCCGCAACGCTATCACACCTTTAAAGTACACATGCTTTCAAACAAAATTTCTCTCGAGAATAAGATAAACTTTTAAACTTCAACTTACCCTCATTACCTTTTTACCTTTTGGGGCTTATATATTTTTTTGTTCAATCTTGGGTAATTGAAAGATAGAAACGATCAAGTCGAGCACTACATCTCAAACTCTTTTGATCAACTGTCCTTACGAAATTTTTTGCGGTTTTCAAAACAAAACTCAAAGTTCCTCAGTATGACTTTCTCTCTAATCTCTCATTTGTGGTACTTATGGATCCTTTCTAAGGCAATAAGGTAGTGTTGCCTTTCTCTCATAGTATGTGGTATTTTTGGCTAAGGCAAGAGTAGCATACTATGCCTTCTTCTCTCTCACCCTATATTTAAGGCTTATATCTGGAGCTCATAGGTAGGAGAAAATAATTTATTTATTTATTTACTAAGCATATATTGTAAATTCAAGCAATGGATCCAAAGTTACAAGTCACACTGATCAAGTGGTGCATGTGTATGGTGGATAGGATATAAATGGTATGGGATGTAGTAAAATATGTAATGAATAGAATAGATGAGGGAAATCTTACTTTTGTTCCTTGAGAAATCTTCTCTCTTTTGGAAACTTTGTAGAGAAACTGGGTTGTATCTTTTTCTTTCTTTTTTTTTTTTTCTTTTATTTAGAGAGGTGGGTTCTACTCACCCTCGGACTTGTGTCCATTATTTCCTCTCTTTAAAGATGTGGGTTCTACTCACCCTCAGACACTTGTCCATTTTTCATCTTTATATTTTTTTTTTAGAGATGTGGGCTCTACTCGCCCTCGAACACTTGTTCATTTTTCATCTCTTTTTGTTTAGGGAGGTAGGCTCTACTCGCCGTAGGACTTTTGTCCATTTTTCATCTCCCTTTCTCTTTTTTCTTTTTTTTTAATCTACAACCCGGATCTCTTTTTCAATAACTTTTTTGAGAGGTATAAATGTAATAGAGCTTTTATAAGATATTGGCTAGCAATGAATGAGTGGATGGGTATAGTGAATATATATATGGTGGATGCGTACTTCGGGATAGAAATAGCATGTATAGAGTCGAATAGAGTGGAATGTAGTGGAGTGGAATGGGTGGAGTGTACATGATCAAGCATGACAAGTTTCTAAGGGTCGACAAAGATTGAACGAACTCAATGCAAAGCAAGCGAGCCTATATATATATTTTTATCAAAAGGTTTTCCTAATCTAAAGAGCATGTCTATATGGTCGTGGTAGGAGGTTCACACTCTTGCCACACACGGGAACTTATCATGTGCATTTTCAATTTTCGAAATATAAATCTCCGAAATCTAGTGTCACTAGGAGTAAGATCAAATAGCGACTCGGACTATCATATATCATATCCATCAATTACCTAGACTTTAGAGCAAGCATTTGCAACCCATAGGTTTCAGGTTTAGAGTAAACATCAAAATAATTTTTTTTTTTTGCAAATGGAGCTCAAGAGAAATTATGCTTGAAAGCTAGGTACTAGAAAAGTATAACAATGAGCAACTATTCATCATCTCCATGTTGGCAGATTTTAAGATTCCTTTTAGTTGAGCAAAGTAAACTTTAGTGTGCACTCTCTCTTGATCCTTTTATTCACACTCTAACAAAAGACTAGTAGTTTAAAAAGTCTTTCTAGAAAACAAAATATTTAACTAATAATAATAAATAATATAATATAGATAATAAGATACTTATACGGATAACGGGGGTTGCACTCCCCAAGCTAGATTGGAGTGTAATCTTCAATGATGTAGAAGTTGAGGTAGTTGGCAACAAAGGATGGCGCCTCACATATCTCTTCTCCTCTTGAAATCTGTTGATCTCAAATAGACAACAAAGCTAGTGGAAAATGATTAAGCATTAGGGGTTAGTCACATTGCTTTAGTTTGCACAGGAAATATATTTTTTATTTTTATTTTTCAAATTTTTATTTATTTTTTTATACGTAAGAAAAATAAAGGATAACTTGTGCATAAGTACTTTATCTTTATTTTATTTATTTATTTATTTTTTTATGCCACCACAACAAATAGCCTAGAGGTGTTAAGCCTGCGGGATATTAGCATGGGGCTTAAAGATTTTCTCAAAACAAAGCTCAAAATATTTTTGTTATTTTCAAAATGCGAGATATGAGATACTAAAAAGATAAATATGATAGAAAGAATAAAATAAAATATGCAAGTGCAGGGGATTTTATTGATAACTTACCGACTTACCTTTCGGCGAGGATTCGGTGTTTTGAGTCCTCCGAACGAAGGGACTTCAAGTTACGCTCTTCACTCCCATGGTATATCGGTTGTCACAATCGGTGGCAATCGATGATTCTATTGTCTCTTCGATGATGTTCGGGAGATGTCTTCTTCTTCCTCCATCTTTTGGATTGTGAACTCTTCTCTGGAGTAGTTGATTCTTCTTTCTCCATAGATGTATTAGGTGTAATAGTATTGATTTACGTACATACCTTTTCATCTTCTAGATTCTTGATCCATCTTCTATTATGGCGGCGACGATTTAGCTGCCACGCTTTTCCCCAGGATTTGTATATTCATTATAACTATTAAAGTAAACACGTACCTTCTCTTTAGGAAATTGGAAATGAATCTCTCCCTGTATGGATGTAAATGATTGCGCCGAGTAGTGTTGAGGAATGGTCTCCCAAGCAATAGTGGAGGATCTTCTTCCTTTCCCATATCCATGACTACAAAGTCGGTGAGAACATAGTGGTCCATAATCTTGGTAATGCGTTTTTGGCAATCCCTTCAGAACTCTATAGGATTGGTGCGCCATCTCCGCGGTGCACATATATTGGTTGCAACGGCAATTTTCCAAATAATAATTCATATGTAACCTTTGCCATTAGATTAATACGAGATCCGGTATCGCAATATGTATTGTAGAAATTTCACCGATTAATAGAGCAATGAATAGTAGGGGTACCTCGATCATCTTCTTGACGAAGCATTGGAGATTGAAGTAAATGGTCATTATAAGATGTTGTTTTATTTACTACCATTACCTTTGTAGGTGTGCCGTCTTGTTCTTGTTTCGATTCTCGATTCCTCCTTCGTTTCGATTGTAGTTTTCTATCTTCGGTTTTAGAACATAACGATTGGTATTCGGGAATAAGTAAGAGAATTGTGTACCTTGTTCTTAAAAAGTGAATTTCTCCCTCTTTCCTTTGATGTTGAAAACAATCTTCGCGACTGTCTGCATAGATGACGGCTTTGGCCGAGCATAAGAATGGTCTACCAAGTATGATTGTTGCTCTTTCATTTCTTTCGGTGTCTACAACTGCTAAGTCTGGCGGCACGTAAGAGCCCTCGATTCCCACACACACGTCTTCAAGGATCCCCTCGGGATAAAGAATGATTGATCACGCAAAGCTGCGCAAGCACATATTCGTTTTCCAAAGTGGTTCACTATAAATCTTTTCATAAATTACCTTTGGTAGTATGTTGACGCTTGAGCCAAAATCACAGAGAGCATTGTCGAATGTGTGTTGTCCAATCTTGATTGTAATGACTGGCCTCCCTGGATCTTCCTTCTTAGGTGGCATTGAGTCATCCAACCAACGACTTCGAGGTCTCTCTATAGTAACGACACGCATTATAAATATCGACAAGGTTTGCAGTTTCTAATTCTTCCCGGCTGCCCGGAATCTTACCCGGTGTGGTTAGTGGAACAGATAATGAGAGAAATCTGAGATTCTATCATCTTATTAAAAGCTGTCTTGATTCTTTATAAATTTGAAGAAAAGCTTTCTAAACGAGTATTGATAAGTTCTAAAGCTTTATCATTAGTTGCTATCTTTCTAGACAGATTCTCCATGGTCTTACCTTGGTTAACAACAAGATCTCTCAAAGAAGGTTGATAAGTATTAAAATTGTTACCCGGATTGTTACCTTGGTAGTTGCTTTGATAGTTGGGCCTCTCGTTGGTTCCAACCTTGATTCTTGTTATTGATGAAGTTGATGTCCTCCGGGATCTCTAGGCAATTCCTGCCCGGTGTGGCCTAAGTTTTCACATTCTTCACATGTCATGCGGGGAGTCTTGAATTTGCATAATCGCCTTTAGGTTGAGGATCTCTATCCTCTAGCTTCTTCATTATAAGGTCCATTTTAGCGTATATAGCATATCTACTTCTTTTTAGCCGGTGCATTCCTCTCTTGCAAGATTGACGTTCTTCACTCCAACCTTGGTTGGAAGCCATCTTCTCCACAAGTTCTACGGGCACGAAGTTAATGTAAGTGATAAGAAAGCACCACCACTGCAAAGCATCCATAGTTTCACGAGCACTGGGAACAAGCCCATGATAGAAAAGTCCGCATCAACGACCACTTCTCCATCCCATGGTGTGGACATTACAAATATAATCGTGAAAAACGCTCCCATGCTTCGAGGGACTGATTCATCATCTTTGTTGTTGAAAATTTGATATATTCCCTCTTAAGGCATTTGTCTTGCTTACGGGGAAAGAATTTTACAAGAAAGGCCGTGGAACAAATATCCCATGTTGTATTTGTAATGAGAACCTCCTAATTCTTGGGCCCACCTACACTGTCATTGTCCCAAAGACCTCGACAAGAGTGCGGATGCACCCAATAACTTAAGAAGCCTGTCGAGTGTCATCGGAAACCCCAATTACACCACTCATACCGGGATCAACAAAGGAGTAGCTACAACATTACACATTTGTTATAAAAATACGGATCGAGTGCGTAAGAATAATAACATTAATTTTACAAAATGTGAGTAAGTTACATTTAAGTGAACTTAACTTAATTTTGCGAAAGCTAGGTAGAACTAGAAGACACCGGATCATGTCGAGCCCACCGACATAATCTTGGTTAAACAAAGACGAGTCAAGACTGCAACGAGGGGGTTAACAAACCCCGAAAGTGCGGGAGTACTCAACAAGACTTAACCGACAAGGAAAAGAGGAGAAGACTCGTGAATGCTGGTCTTAGGAGTCAAGGTAAGGCTTTAGCAAGAATCAAGAACTCTTTTGCAGAAAAGCTTACTATAAGTGAATCCTTACTTTTAATATTTTTAATTCAGATTAGTAGCTCATATACTCTAGATTATCCTATTCTAGAGCAAACATATCTTTCTTATTCCAACTCTCTTTCCTTAAAAACATATTCCATCATTTACTACGATGAATGGGCAGAAGAACGGGTCTCCATAACCGAGAAGCAACGGCGATTCATGAACCGATTATACCCAAACTGGGATCCCTAACCACACGACATATGTAGCACTTAAGCTCGCATATATCAACCCTCACTCGGTTCGTCCAAAACGGATTGGGTCCATCGCCACCCGAGAGCAGTAGTCCACCTCGCTACCCCGTCTTAATGACAGTTTGACCAAGAGGGTGGGTACATGCTACTCCCCGCCATCTCTCCACTCCCAAAGGCGCGGTTGTCCGTTCCCGATTTGGCACACCCCCGAGATCAGGCTTACCGGGGCATGTGGCCAGTTAGTTTCGTCTGACCTGGGGTGACTGCCAGTCAGACGTGCCATTGACCCAAACGGCCTCAGGCGCAACATGCGTTCAAAAAGTCCCGAACTTAACAATCCAAACAACGGACGGTCCTTATACGACCAACACGGGACAAGCACGCCTAGGTATCCCGCCGGCTTTCAACCTACGCCCCGTCCGATCTCAAATTCATCACTACATCTCTTTCTTTTCCGAAAAACAAGTACCATCTTCTCAAATAAAACATTTTGATGAAAAAGCTTAACTAATTAAGCAAGGGGCTAAGCATCACTAAACATTTTTGAAATGAAACAAAGGTTATCAAGGATGGTATTGAAATAAACAAGAATGGTAATGCAAAGCAATTAGGTTATCACTCAACTCCTAATTACTTAATGCAATAAAGCATAAACAAAAGTGATATAAGTTTTTGAAATATCAAGGAAAGGGTTTAATGAACAGGGGCTTGCCTCGTGTTGCGAGGGGAAAAGTTAGATTCCAAAAGCCGGATCACCAAAGTTAATCTTGACACCATCACCTCTCGGTGGATACACCTTCTCCAAAGCTCGATCATCGCAAAACCACATCACTCTCGTTCACTACACGTAAATTAATAACGTATGCTCAACATGATGGAATGATAGACATGATACTTGATGAGTGCATGAAATAATAAACACTTGAGTACAACTTTCCTTCACGATAAAGTTACAACCCAACAAAACCAACTTGTTGAACTACTCTACAAGATATCATCACCATTGCCTAAGGAATTCTCAAGGACCATTTGATTGTGGTATGATCCAAGATTCACGAGAACAATCCCAAGATCACACAAAACCTAAGTCATTAACTCTAACACTCACTTTCTCTAATAAATAAATTAAAGCATAATATAGAAAATAATTTAAACATTTTAAAATGACCCCAAACTTTTTTATACAAGTAGGTCACATCATAAAAACAGTACCAAACCAATTTTCATGATTTTTTGAATAAATATTTTATTTTCTAAAAAACATGGAAGATGCATTTTTCAATTAAACTTTATATTTTTAAAACATGCAAGAACTACTCAAAATCAAAGTTTTAAAATTTTTATGGGTAGACATACTCATAGGAAGACTCTACAAAAATTTTCAGAATTTTTTGAACAAGAATTTGAATTTATATGAAAATAACAAAATCGTAGACACTATTCAAACATATAGAAATTGAATAAACATTGCTTGAAAGAAAAACAGACTTTGGGCGAAAGTTGGCCAAAGATCAAAAAACAGTACGGCCCATAGAAATAAAGATAACAGTAGGCCCAGTTCGGCTGCCCGCCAACTACTTTGGCACTTTTGCATAAAAAGTCCTTGCATGTAAACAAAATAACAAACAAGTTTAACACACTATTCAGAACTATTCACCCGAGTCATAGATTCTTCACTTAGGTCCCTCGCATTCTCTTGAATTCATGCAGGGATCCCTAGTCGCGAGCTTGAACGAGAGGCGGCGCCGATGGCTTCGATCCGGCCGGTGGGGTGGCTCCCCGTCGGCGTTCGACGACGGCGGAGTGTCAGGGACCCCGCACAAGACTCACCGGTGCCCCTCGCCTTTGCCGAGGTAGCCCCGGGTGCGGCCTCGCCGCCCACGCAGCGCCCGCGGGCGACCACGGCACCCGTGGCCGTGGCGCGACGACGGGCGAGGGGAGAGACCGAGAACGGTGCGCGTCACGGGCAGGCGGCGGCGAAGTCGATGGTGGAGGAAACCCAACGTGAGGTGGTGGCTGGGAGCGGCGAGAGCACGGGCGGGGCGCAAATTTGGCCGATGAGCCAAAGAGCGGCCGTAGCGGAGAGAGAGAGAGAGAGAGGGCAGCGTCGTGTTTGCGCGGACGAGGACGCGAATTTGAGTACGCCAACGCTTTTGGCGAGCTCGTCCAGGTGGTTGGACGCGTGCTCACGCACGTGAAGCATCGAGACGGCCCACGATGACCGACGGTGAGGCAGCAGCAAAGCAGCTTGGTGGCAGCTACGGCTGTTACGGAAGTTACGTACTTTATGCGTCTTCATTTCTTCTTCTTCAAATATCTCCCAAAATTGCATGGAAACTTCAAAATCTCCAAAACGAAAATAGTCCAACTTCTCGAGATCTCAGATTTGCTTTAATGACCATCCCCAAATTCTCAATAATTTTGAAAATAGGTTTTCAAAGTTTTTATTTGAACGTAGGAATAATAAATATTTAATTTTAAAATTTGATTTTCAAAAACACACTTCCTTTCAAACCTAGGCAATTAATTAGAGACTAAACATTGCTCAAACAAATCATTCAAGGAATAAGTAAAGCATGGCATACAACATGATATAATTAATTAAACATGAAATGCATCTTATGCCTTAATGCATAATGATAATGCATGATTATTACTTAATTAAATTTTAATTAGAAAAGTAACACTAGGGGTGTTACAAGTATTCTTATCTTTCGTAGCATAAAACCATTACTTAGCCCTTCCCAAAAAAGTGAGAATGGAAAGAGACAGAGCAAGATTGCATCTTCGGATACATCCTTCATAGTAAATGTGCCGCAAATCTCTAGGAAGTGTTGGAGATGAGCACTAGCATCTGCATGTGCCTTTCAATAAAATTGACTAGCTTGCACCATATTGATGAGCCCCGGCTTAAGCTCAAAGCCTTTGTCTCCAACCTCTACCTTCGGACCAACGAGAATGTTGTCCGTGGTAGGAGCTAAAAATTCACGAAGTGTCTTGGTTGCCATAGCTTCAAATTGAGATGTCAAGTCTTTAGTAACTTGATTAACTTCCGATTCAAGTAGGTCTTGGATTCTCGGGCGACGGCGATGATGATGATGATGATGATGTAGGTCTTTGGAGTTTGTGCGAGTTTTGCTCGCCCCGCCCGATTAATTTTTCGGGATCTTCAACAAAATTCTCTAGAAGGTTCTTATTCATACATATATTTTTTCCCCGCATAAGATCAAAACAAAATAGAAAAACGAGGGTTGAACCTGTTTGAGTATGTGATAATGGGTTCTCAATGCATTAGGTGATGTAAGGGATCTCTCTCGATTTCTTTTATATGATGTGTTTAAAAGATTTTTGGCTAGCACCCTTTCTAACTAGTAAAAGTCGAAACAATACTAACTTAATAGCAATAACAACGTCTAAGTTTTGGCTAATACCCCTCCAAACTTAGAGAAATTTGGAAAGAAACACTAGAAAAACTTTTGAAGTTTTGAAAACACAATTTGAAATTAAGATATTGACTATGCTCTCCTAAACTAGGAAAGTTTTGAAAAACAAAGCCAAGAAAATTTATTTTTCTCGATAGACTACGCCTTCCCTAACGGCGCCTTTAGAAATGCTTGTTGATATTTCTTACACTATCCCAATTAGGAAGGCGAAAAGAAAATATATATGGGAAATCTATCTAATCATGTTAGCTTGGATATGGGATTAACCTCATGATCTAACAAAGCGTAGTTAGGCGGTGTTAGTAATGGGATGTAATCTTAGCATCATTATCCATAGTGGAGTTAATCTCACCGGGATATGTACTCAAGGTATACCACTCATTTCTAGGCATTACCTATACACTAGTCTGTCACCCTAGCAATAACGCAGCTCAAAGAAATGCGGGGTATGGTACTCTTGATTGGCCTTGATAAAAGAATGAACATGATATCCGTAGCGCATAGATAGAAATACCAATTGTAGCACTTCACCGGGAGTAATCCGTATCGTATTTATATTTTACCACGGGGGAAGGGAGTCTATGGAAAGGTAGAGAGAAAAGGATGTCTAATGATTTAGATTGTGATTTAGTTATGAGATCCACCTTACGGTATTGTAATGCGAGTAGCCATATATATCTAACATTACTCAACAGGATAAGTCACAGGATAAAGATAAATATATAAATGATAAATACCCAAGTCTAAGATCATCATAAGCCACTAGTATCATACGAGCTATTAACATGTTATAGAAAGAATAGAATGAATATTCCTAAGATACTCCTAATCATATATGTCAATGAATACTACAATTAGTGCAATACATCTAGCTATCATGGCAAGGTTGGATTACTTCTACACATGGCAAGCATTACCAATAACAACCAAGGACGAAACTTGATCATTACCGTAATAATAAACTCGACTAGTCCTACATCGGAGGGTGGATTCCAAAGGACTCAACAGTCTGTCACTCCCGCGATCTACCCACGGCCCGGAATGTAGGGTGCAATTGCGGTGTAAACGTTTTATAAACACCTGGCGGCCGGCCTAGTTGGCACTGGCGGCCGCCAGGGTGGCATGCCACCTCGGCGTCCCGTCTTTTCTAGTGTCCTCTGGTATCTTCTAGAATGTTTTAGTTCACTTTTCGGGTTGAGTTGCTTCACGGTTAAGTCTTGTCTTCATATGCCTTGTATATTCGGAACTTTCTCCATCTTTCTCTGCAATTATCTATCAAGTCCCTGGAAAGTCATAGAATACCAAAACTCGTGGAATTATATTAGTTAGACCCCTAGACTTATGTTTGGTCTTTAACTTGAGCCCTTATTTCATGTTATTTGTCTTATAATATTATGCTATAACAGGTGTCAACACCGAGTTTGATGGAAGATGCCTCAACTGCTTATCGACGAGACACCGCATTGCTTCCTGCAGGCTCTCGCGGCGATGCACTCATTGCCGCAGCCCGAGCCACCTAGCCAAGGACTGCAAGAGGACGCGTGGGGATGGCGGCCGGCGACGGGCGCCGTAGCGGGGGAGCAGAATGTCGCCTCGCCCGGGGTCGACGCTTCGGCAGCAAGGGGCCAGGGTCCGCGCCGCCTCTAGAGGCACCGCGTCAGCCTCGGGCAAGCTCAGGTGATCCCATATCCGATTGGCAAGATAACATGCCGCCAGGACATCCTTGGAGCCGGCCGGAGGAAGCTGAATGCTACATCCAGCGTGATGACAGCATTGATGCAGCAGAAGCATCGCTGCGATTCGCGTTAGTTACGCGACCTAGTGGAGCTGTGGAGATTCGTCCGACTTCTGAGATTTCCATTGCTGTGGTTGCCGCTACTGGAGTTGCTGCTAGTGAGTTCAGGGTCAAGAAGTTCTACCCAGAATTCTTCATCATTCAGTTCAGGTCACAGGCAGTTAGGGACAGGGTGCTGGCCGCTTTGCCACTGCCATTCGGCACCACACCGCTCGTACTGTTGCCATGGACAAGGGTGGCCCATGCCAAAACGTCCATGCTGCAATTCAAGTTGTCAATAGAGTTGGAGGGGATTCCACCGCATGTTTGGAAGGAGGACACCACAGCCAAGCTCCTTGGCCCCTATTGCTGGATTCAGGAGGTGGAGCCAGCAATGCGGTCGAGGACGACCTTTCATCCTTCCGTCTCACAAAGATGGTCCAAGAAGCCCGGAAGCTTGCCGAAGGTGGTATGGCTGAATGTGCCGGAAAAGGAGGTCCCACCGCCGTCGGGGGGTCTCAAGATCGCGCCATTCAAATTTGGTCCTCCGGAAGAAAGACACTCGGAGATACAAGGTGCTGGTTCATTTGCGGTGTGTCAAAGACTACTCACCTAAGCCTAAGTACAATGGCACCAGTTCATCTTCAGACAACGATCAAGCAAGGCACCACTCTCATCCAACCTCAGGAGCAGAAACCTACCCTTACCGCTGCCATCGAGGAGTCCCTGATGGCAGTAATTTGGCCGTCCCTGAGGCTGGGAGGGGTACCAGAGGTGGCCGCCACAGGGTGGCTGCACATCAGCGTTTGGGGCCAAATGGAGCCAAGAGGGTTCCCGCCAGCCGCCCGGGGCAAGGGCCTCGAGAGCCTCGTCGACGGGTGCCGGCATCTCAGCGACTCGGCCCGGATGGGGCCACGAGAGTGCCCGCCTTCGACCGGCTGGACCTTCATCGGCGCTTCAGGCCTGGTGGAAGGGGGCGTCAAGTATGGCGGCCCAAGCAGATTACCCACCAGTCAGTAGCGCAGGGAGGCCGTGTGGCCACCGCCTACTCGTCTCTAGTAATGGGGGTTGAGTTATCCCCGACCGATCATACCTTGATTGTCGATACAAGTGCCCATGGAGCCGAAGGAGGTAATGGGCCTCAACGCTACCGATGCAAGCGGTTGGAACCATCCAACAAAGTGACTCGTTGAAAACATCGCGCCGAGGCATTTGGCCACCAACGCCGCCGCGACAGTGGATACTATAGTAATCTGGCGCTGGGGGCGGCCATGAGGCGCGAATGGCGATGCCCAGCAGTACCGAGGTCGTCTGTACACCGGACGTTGATGGCTCCACACAAGAAGAAACCGAGAATCCGGTGTTGCCACTTCAAAACAGCGGCACGTTACCGGAGGGCTCACCAACTTTAGTCGTCACACAGGTTGTGGCCGACGATGCAGCGATGGTGGCCGCATCCCCGCACCTGACTGTGACCAGGTTGGTCGTTAGAGACCAAGGCGCCTTAGTGGAGGAGCTGGAGCGACGTAACAGCACGCCCGCTCGAAGCCCAATCGAGCAGGCTCCCTCCTCTCCCAAAGACTCGGCATCAGTCATGCGCCATTATAAGGCCTTCGCTGTTAAAGTCAAGAAGCCAAAGATAACTCCAATCCTGAAGCGACCTACGACACCCAAACCTCCGGCCTCACCAAAGACAGTCATGCCTTTGAGAAGCCGTCGTATTGCAGCTCAAAGGAGCATGTCCCATATACCGGCGGCCAAACGCGGAGAGTACCTTGTCCTCAAGAGAATGGGTCGGTCACCGGGGACGGCTGTTTCAGGCAGGGCTAGCAGCAAGTTCGATGAGCTTTTTGGAGGCAAACCTGAAGACGCAACTGCTTTACGTGTGTTGTTCCATGACAGCCGCAATATTGGAAAGCGCAGGAGGTGCGCCCGCACTCAGTCTAGGGCCTGACTTCCCCCTTCCTTGTCTTTGGGAGTTTTGTTCAATGGATAACACAAACATTCTCTGCTGGAATGTCCGAGGGCTGAATGATAGAGCCCGTCGGGACAATGTCAGAACCTTAGTGGCTAATGCTCGAGCGCATGTTGTGTGCCTCGTTGAATCAAAACTGAATGTTGTAGACCAGTGGTTGATTTCGTCCATGTTGGGAGGGGATTATTGTGATTTTGTGTTTCTTCCTGCTGCCAACACCGGGGGCGGCATCATCGTCGCAGCCCGGTCTCAGGCGGCTATGCTGCAAGACCCGCACATTGGGTGTTTCTCTGTCACAGTCAAGGTGATTGTTGCTGGAGCTGCACAGCCATGGTGGCTCACGGTGGTTTATGGGCCACAAGATGAGCATCACAAGCGCTTGTTCCTGGAAGAATTAGAGGCCATCAGGGACCAATGTCCGGGGCCGTGGGCCCTCATTGGGGACTTCAATTTGATTCTAGATGAGGCCGATAAGAGCAATGACAGGATCAACCGGGCGAACTATGCGCGGGTTCGGGAGAACCTATGCGGATATGCAATTACTTGACATCCACTGCATGGCCGCCCGTTACACTTGGAGCAACGAAAGAGAAAGCCCAATGCTAGTGCGGCTTGATCGTGCTCTCGCCCGGTGGACTGGGAGGAGATGTTTCCAAACTGTCACTTGCACGCCCTGGCCACGGACGCATCAGATCATTGCCCCATTTTTTTGCAGACAAATATGATGCTTACTCCCAAGCCTCGCTTTCATTTTGAGGCTTTCTGGCCCAAATACCCTGATTATATTGAGACACTGCAACAGAGCTGGGTGAGGCCACCTGATATCCAAAACCTGATCGTGAGACTGGATTTCATGCTGAGGCACCTAGCCTCAGATCTCAAGAGTTGGGCTGCCCGTAAGATGGGGATCATCAGGGAGCAAGTACTCATGGCCAGAACAATCATCCTCAAACTAGATCGCATCTCTGACAGCTGCCAATTGGTACAGTCGAGAGAGCTTTGAGGGCAGAACTAAAGCTAAAATGCTTGGGATTATCTTCCCTGGGACAGAATATGGCCGCACACGGGCGCGGGTGAGATTTTTTGTCGAAGGGGACGCCAACACGAAATATTTCCATGCACTAGCGAGAGGCAGGAAGCGTAGGAATGCTATCATCCGTCTCAAGATTGGCGACGAGTACTCCTCAAACCATGACATCATGTCTAAAGCCTTGCATGATCATTTCAGCTCAGTCTTCGGCATGGCTGGGCAGGCTGATAGCGCTATTGATTTTCAAGTCGCTGGGGCTGCAACAACATGATTTGACTCTCTTGGATCAGCCAGTGTCGGAGGAGGAGGTTTGGGAGGCCATCAAGGCATCACCAGCTGACCGGGCACCAGGCCCAGATGGTTTCACCGGGGCGTTCCTTAGGGCGTCATGGCAGATCATCAAAGCAGACATCCTTGCAGCCATTAACGCTTTTATGTTTGGGGATTGTAGGGCATTCGAGCGGCTGAATGGGGGCCTAATAGTGTTGTTGCCCAAGTCAGCCGATGCAAAGGAGCCGCATGAATTCAGGCCCATAACCATGATCCACAGCTTTGCCAAGTTGATATCCAAAGTGCTCGCGTTGCGGCTTGCCCCACGGATGCGAGACATAATCTCCCCAAATCAGAACGCTTTCATTCGAGGTCGGACCATTCATGATAACTTTAAATACGTTCAGCGTGCGGCGGTCCTCATCAGGAAGAGGAAGGTCCCGAAAATTTTACTTAAGCTGGACATCGCAAAGGCTTTTGATACAGTTGATTGGGCCTTCCTCCTGGATGTCCTCCAAGCCCTTGGTTTTGGTCACCCTTGGAGGCGTTGGGTGGCCACCTTGCTGTCCACGGCGTCATCGAGGATCTTGGTTAATGGACAGCCAGGGCAGCCCATCAAGCATCGTCGGGGAGTCCGCCAGGGCGACTCCCTCTCGCCCCTGTTGTTCATCCTTGTCATGGAGGTTCTCAGCAACCTGTTTGGGCAAGCACGCAAGCTGGGTGTGCTGCGCCGCATGGGTTGTTCAGGGGTTCATTCAGCAGATTTATTTACGCGGACGATGTCATCCTCTTCATGCATCCGGCCGATCGGTGAAGCCAACGCCATCAAAGGCATCCTACGGATCTTCGCCAAAGACAGCCGGTCTTCACACAAACCCCACTAAGTGCTCTATCACTAATATTTATGGGGCGGAGGACATGCTCGAGCCAGTTCGGCAAGTATTTGGTTGTCAGATCGTCCCCTTCCCTATCCAATATCTGGGGCTACCACTTAGCACGACCAAGGTGCCCAAGGCTCATATCAGACGCACCATTGATGCTGTGTCTAGGCGGACACCTGCTTGCCTCGGGCCGTTGATGACAAAAAGTGGCAGGCTGATTTGGATTAAATCGGTATTGGCCGTCGTACCGATCTACTGCATGATCGCAGATGGCCTTCCTCCATGGGCACAAAAGGAGATCAGCACCATTTGCCGCAGGTTCCTCTGGGCTGGCAGCAGCGAGGATGTTAGGGGGAAGTGCATGGTGGCTTGGAAGACTTGCACGAGGCCAAAGGAGTTGGGGGGCCTAGGTATTCCGGACTTCAAGCTGGTGGCCACGGCATTCCAGGCCAAGTGGCTGTGGCTGCAGAGAACTGACCGTGATAGGGCCTGGGCGGCCCTTCCGTTGCAGCATTCCAGTGAGGCCAAAGCCTTCTTCCGAGCTTCTACCTATACCATAGTGGGCAATGGCAGGGACACCCTTTTCTGGCTGGATAGCTGGATTAATGGGGTCGCTATCAGCACCATGGCGCCAACACTTATGCACTTCGTCCCCAAGCGCACTGTTAACAGGCTGACGGTTGCGGAGGCGCTCGAAGAGAGACGGTGGGTGAGCCTCATCACCGGAGGGGTCTCAATTCAAGCAACATCTGAATATCTGCAGGTATGGCACGCAGTTGAAGGTTTTGAGTTGTCTGATGGGCCTGACCGGATGGTGTGGAGATGGGAGTCCGATGGCACCTTTTCCTCCAGGTCGGCATATTTGGTGTTGCATCATGGCTCTCATTCCCTGCCTGGCTGTGTGCTTGTTTGGGAGGCCTAGGCACCTTTGCGAGTCAAACTTTTTCTTTGGCTAGCTCGTGTGAAGGAGACATTGGACAGCCGACCGAAGGAGAAGACATGGCCTAGATGCTGCCGGCCTGTGCTGCCTGTGTGACCAGGAAGAGGAAGACATCGATCATACCATTGTGGGCTGCTCCTTTGCTAGACAAATTTGGTTCAAGGCGGCGCAGGCGTTGAGAGTGCAAACCGTACAGCTAGCCGGCACTATTCTTGATTGGTGGACCATCTGGCGAGGACTATGGGCTGGAAACAAAAAGAAGGGTGCCGACTCGCTGTTTGCACTCATTGCGTGGGAATTATGGAAGGAGCGCAATGCAAGGACTTTCCGAGGGGCCAATGCGACGATTGATTCGGTGTTCCAAGTCATTCAGTGTCTTGCGTAGCAGTGGGTGCTGGCCGGGGCGAAGCACCTGGGAAGTTTGTCTTGTGAGTAGTCGCCTAAGTTGTAGGCCGGGGTGTGGGCGTCGTGTTCTTATCCGTATGTCACCCCATTTATTGTTGATCAGACTCTTATTTTATTAATACAAAAACGCGCAAAGCTTTTGCGTGATTGAGAAAAAAACTAATAACTGATTCTATTCACAGAAGGAAAAGAGCTGCTACTTAAGCCTCCCTACAAATCGACGAAATGCAGTGTAGCACGCGATCGAGTCCTCCTGCCTTAGGCCAACGTCGTCTGAATCTCACGTCAGTCTGCACAGCTCCATTCAGTGTGGGAACTGATATGATCCGTAGTGCTCGTGCGTTGTCTAATGCTGGAGATGAGGTAGTAGCATTCCAGCAGTGCTAGATAGATTGGGCTCAGAGCTCTCCGGATCTGATCTGACTGCATGAAGCCAGCTGCAAGCAGCAACCCATCAACCTACGTACTAAACCCTCTAGTCTGGGCCTCGTTGCTTACCCACCCCTCTCGTCTTCCCATCAACCTATTGTGTACTAACCAGAGCCTCTAAAAGCAATGTACTGTACCTAAGGTGTTGCGATGAGGGCACGGCTACTCTCCTTCCAATGTGAGCTCATAAGTTTCCCGTGCATCCATCAGCTAAACCCTGCTGCTTTTCCTACTAATCTATGTAGTTAGTTGTGCAGTAGCAGCAGAGCAATGAAAAGGACTCCAAATATATACCTATACTTTGCTAGAATCTACTGCACATGCTCATCGGCACCTACATAACCGTCCAAGTCACACAGCGCCTGTGCTGCACGTACGTACATGCAGGAACAAAGATTATATCTGAAGCAAACAAGCATTGCTCCCTTATTAGGGGAGTGATGATTGATGATTGCATCGCATTGATCGATTAGCATATGTTAATACAAGTGTCACATCGTCCCAACTAACCTGGGGTTAATAACCTAGCTTGCTAGGCATGTTGTATTGTACTTAGGCAGAGTAAAGCTATACAGAGAGCAGAGAGAGAGATTTAGTTGAGGCGTCCGTAGGTCATCTTTTTCGCCCACCCAATAGGCCAATACCCACATTCCTCAGTTATTATCAGTTGTTGCACGGACGTGCCTGCATTGTTGGCTTCTAGTTCTAGCTAGCTTCCATGCATTGAACTGAACCACTGACGGATTCCCTAGATGCATTGCTTGCTGCCATGTGCTTGCCTCCATTATGCATTGCTTCCTCCTGGTTTCAGGGGACTAGCTGTCTGTTACTCCTAATTATCTGAACCTGCTCCCCGATTGCTTGTTTGCACCTGAACATCAGTTTAATTTATATAGTTTGAGCTTGCAGTTTATATCTGTTTATACGGTAATGCTGAACTTAACACTTGCACACTCTTTTGCAGTCACGGGGGCCGGACTCTAAAGTCTGGACAGCAAGCCCGCTTGCTGTACGGCCAGTAGCCGTAGTATTCTGGTGGCTTTCCAGCTCTGCACGTCTCTAAGTGAAAAAGACTAAAAGAGCTCTTATCTTGTGTAGTGTACATGTCTGCAAAAGTAATGCTTCCTTGCGTCTGTTGCTTCCTCGTCGGCTCGTCCCTCCCCATGCAAATATGCCATGTACTTCGGCTGGCTGTCTTTCATTTCGTCATTGAGTTGCAAACGTGCAAGTTGCAACACTCTTTGTCCGACCGGCCAGCTTGTTATATTGTGCTTTCTGAATGGATCCTGTAGCATCCAACATTAATCATCTTTTACAATTCTTTATCTTTATTTTCTCCATTAACTAGTCGTACAAGTACAACCCCCTGTCCTGTTTTTGTCTGGGAAGGTGAGGTTTCTCCGCTTGTATTCTAGCGCATACTAGTTGTCAGTGAGTGCATGGAGTGATGGAGTTTCGGGCGGCCAAAGATCGGCTTTTGGCAATGTTGAGGTTGAGGCACACGGCCACTCTGCACCTCGGCAAGGCAAGCAATGGCCAAGTCTGGACATTGCTTTTGCAGATACGCACGGTAATAGTTTCCAACAGGGCTAGATCAAATTAATTACATGAACAGAGAAGAATGTTAACATGCGACTGTCGAATAACAGATGTCCTTGACAAGTCTCAGACTATCAGTCCGTGGGGTTCACGGTTTACCTCTTCTCCGACAGTCCCACAAACAATCAATCATGCCATGGCCCATGGCTACGCAAGGATGGATCATGGATGGGAATCATGAGACGTGCGTGCCCGATCTCTCTCTCTGCTTGAGTCCAATCAGCACCTAATTGAGGGGAAATTACGGCGTGTGTACGTGCTACTGATTTAGCGAAGACGTAACGTAACCACGCAACGCACATTCAGAATTGATGGTTTCTGTGAGGTTTGGCCACCCACCCTAGGCTAGTCCATGGCGGCGGTCGATTGATTCAACGCAACCCGATCAGTGATGGAGCAAAAGATGAAGAGCAGGGTATTCGATCATGCCAATGTGATGGTCAGCAATGCAGAGACGGTGTTGCAGGCAGCGACTATCAACAGGCTTGCCATCGGGTGGCATGGCTGAGTGACAGCGGGTTCAGCAGCAGATTGCTGAAACTCACTGGGACAGGGCAGGACAGGGAGGCAGCGACGGGCCCCTCTGCTCCTTTGGTTAGCAAAGGCCAAAAGCCCATCCGGGACACGGTCGGCCATGATTACGGGCACGTACAACTACAACAGAGCCATGGAATTTTTTCAGGCTAGGCTGTGTTTAGAGCCCCAAATTCCTCCCCCAAATTTATTTATCGCAAAAGAAGATTCTCCATCACATCAAAATGCCGCACGTGTCCGAAAGACGAAATGTAGGTAAAAAATAAACTAATTACACAGTTTAGATGTACATTGCGAGACGATTCTTTTTGAGCCTACTTACGCCATGGTAGGATAATATTTAGCACTAATAAACTAAACGCGTCTACACGGTGACGATGTGACATCCGTCCAAAACTTTCCACCAAATTTTAGGTGTTAAACACACCCCTAGAAATTTTTGGCGCCCTCGTACGCCCTGCCTGGCCCGCCTGAAGCATGCGAGCTTAGGGAGTGTTTGGTTACACGCCACGTTAGCTACCTACGTTGTAGGTTGGCGCTACACCTTCACCAAAACTCCACAAGACAAAACAACAAGCCAGGAAGGCAGGAACCAAAACGACCACTAAAATGACGACAAAAGTTTACACGGCAACCAAGCAGCGGCCAGAGTTGATGAGTTGCCAACTCAGAGTTGGTGTGGCGAGTTGCGGTGTGCAACCAATCACGGCTTGCATTGGTTGCACGCTGAATTTTTTAATAGCTTTCACAGCCTTTTTTTTTTCTTCTTCAACTGTAAGGTTCCATGCATGGCAAGGTGCTCTCCAAACTGCATCTTGTTGCCGAGCGACTGTGTTAGTTATCATTGGATTATTACTATTGCTGCATTTTGTATTGGACTTATGTTTTTACTCCTGCTTAATAAATTCCGTGCTCATGCACCTTCGGAAAAAAAAAAAAAGTTCATGCATGGTTGCATGTGTGATCATCATGCGTGGTATCTTCCTTCCATTATGCTTCATTAACAAAAGGTGTACGCATAGATTGTGCGTTAATTTCGATCCGGCCGTGGCGATCATTGCCTTCATCTCCTTTTGGCTGCTTGTCTCAACTTTCTCACCCATCTGGAGCTGGAGCTGGAGTTGAAGCTGGAGCTGGCCGAAACATTTTGTTTACTAGGAGTACTAAAGTGTTTATTATTATTATACACTTATACATGCATGCATTCGGCGATCGAAATATTTAAATGCCGTCGACGTCGACACAGAGATTGGTCAATGGTGATGTTTACTCAGTAACCCAACTGCCTAACTTTGGCCGAGAAAGTCGACCAGGTTTCTTGTGACGGCAAGTCACAACTCTACAATTTTATTCCATATCGCAGAAGCCATGAGCCTCATCAGGTGGGTTTAGTTGCGCACACACGTTGGGTTCCCTCTGTTCTTAAACTATTCTGCCAACCTTTTTGGTGGCCATCATCATCGATCGACTGCCCCTGCGCGACGCACGACCCTTAAACAATGCCTGTCGCCGCCGCCGGCCGGCAAACCGTCCCCCGTCCGCGGCGCCGTACGTGCCCCCGTCGTACCATCATTTCTGTCCTTCCCCTACCTTCACATTCAAATGTATCTCGAGAATTTGATCGACAAGCAGCCGGATGATAAAGTTCCATTTATTTTCTACACAAAGGGTGTTCGGATCACAACAGAGGGGCAGCTAGGGAGCAGAAGTGCAGAAGAATCCAATTCAAATAAACTGCATTTTTATGAGCATATGACCGAACACATGGTATACATCGTACGTACTACGTATGTACTCCCTCAGTCCCACGAAGTTAGTCGTTTTTAACTTTTTGAACTTCACGTTTGACCATCCGCCTTATTTAAAATATTTACACAAATCATAAAATAAATTAATCGATATTGAAGTATCTTCGTTGATAAAATAAGTTGTAATAAAATAAATTATATTTGTATAAAAAATTTGAATAAGACGTAAGATCGAATAGGACCAAGCGGAATCTAGGATGATAAAACTTAATGGGACGGAGGGAGTACCTGAGTCTGAAATCGATTAGGTACCTAGGTAGGCAGGCAGGTTAGTATGACAGTGATCGATCGAGGAGTGAGTGAGCGACCAACGGTCCCTGGCCTGCATGCAGGAGTGCTGGGGAGCTAGGGTGTGTAGCTTCTACCAAAACTTCTGGCCATACGTGCAGTCGTGCACGCAGTGGCAACTGGCAATTGGCAAGGCTCAAACATGTCACACGAACCAACAATTTCTGCTCTACTGCCACCGGTTTTGCCATGGGCAGGGCCGGCAACCATCTGATTCTTCACCAATGACATGCTATATGGAACTGCATGACACGCTCGTCGGTCACGGTCGCGGCCATCACCGACCAGCGCGGCCTAGTACATGCGTGTGTGCCGTGTATAGTTCTAGTGCCGTGTGCGTACTGGTGGGGTGTGCAGCCCATGCTCGTGTGTCTGAGGCGAGGCGACGGAGCAGAGCGCGCACGGACACATGCGCCGCTGCCGCGAGACAAGAAAAGAGGCAGCCCCAGGAGCCCCGGGTCCAGCCGTTGCGTTTGTGCCGTCTCCGGCAAAAACGCTACGATTTCTCGGAAATTGCTGGTTGTTTCGCCGCAGCCGCTGCTCGTTCATTGGCAACAAATGGCCGCCTATTCTTTGATTTTTTTTTTCTTTCTCGCGTGTGCCTCCCCTGTTTTTATCTGTACTTTCGGTACCCTCCCTTCTTTTCTCTGGTCCACGCATGCAAACTGTACGATGACATGCCAGCCCCACCACCGCCATTACTCCGGCCGGCCGGCCGGCCAACCCAGAAACACACTGGTACATGTAGATGTAGATGAGATAGGTTGACTACACTGTTGCAAAAACCTACAAATCTATAGTGTACCTAGCTTGGCGATTATTCTTTTTCGCGGATTTAAATTTGTGCGTACATACCTATTCAAAAAAAAAAAAAAATTGTGCGTACATGTATAGTTGCAAGAAAACTAAAGCCGGATCTTGATCGAGTTTTCTTCGTTGTCACTTCTTGTTCGGCCGCTCGCAATAATTGGGGCGCACGGCACGGAACCAGGTAAGCATGCCGCCCACAAAACAACTTGAAATCTTCTTCTAGCTTACTGACACTTTTTTTGAGTGTGGGGGCATGGATGCCCGGTTTCGAACCAGCAGTAACAGTTCACCCTTGTTTTTATATTTTCAAGCTTTATAGAATTGTAACTTGGGCCTGGTTTAGATGGCTAAAATTTCTAACAGTTTTCCCTCTCTCTCCATCACATCATATTAAATACACCAAAAAGACATATGTTCGGAGTAGTAAATGTAGGTAAAAAATAACTAATTACACAGTTTAGATGTACATTACGAGATCGATTCTTTTTGAGCCTAGTTAGTCCATGATTGGACAAAGTTTATCATAAACAAACGAAACGTCTACAATGTCCAAATTCTAACTTGTTAACTTTTTTTTTCCACCAACTAAACAGGGCTGTTTTTACCTTTGTTTCTATAACCAGCAAACCAAAATAATTATTTGTCCTCCTTGCCACACAACAACTATGAGCACCTCCAAAATATCTAAAAGAAACACTTGCTAAATCATCGACTATCAATTAACCATTAGAGTTTAATTGCTATCTTTCTCCAAGTAGTTTGTAATACTTAGTTGCTAAAAATCAAATTAGCCAGTTGCACACGGTGGAACAAGAGCAGTAGGGCATCGTGTAGATCGAGGAGAAAATTAGGCGGGATGGGAAAAAAAACAAAGAGAAAGGAAAGGTGGGAGGCTGGATGCACCTGCATGGAACGCACACACGTATCTTTAGAGAGGAGATTTATGAAAGATTTATCTTTAGAGTTTCGATACATAAGTGTTGGTTTGTTTTTGCCAAGGAAACAATTAGAGAGTTTTTTTTTTGGATAATATGTACCTGTATCAGATAAGGTAAACATACACACATGATTACAAATACAGACACATACATATTGGATACGAATACACCTGTCCCATCCTAACTACACAAAGGACCCTAGAAATAGAAAATATAACAACGATACCCATGGATCCTTCGCGAATCCTCTGTGGTCGTTCGCCTCGACGCCGGCCACCGCCACCGAAGAAGACGATCACCACCGTGGAAATTCGGAGAAGTCCCTTCGCTCTCTGGCTTTGGAGTGGAGTCGAAATAGACACCCGTTGAGAAGACGGGATGAAGCCGACGGCGATCGTGCATCGACCAGGGCCGCGCCCCAACTTCTCGAGTCCCCAATCTGAGCTCGCCATCGGCGGTCACCACCGCCGAGGAAAGGAAGAGCCAGATCCGGCCAGCCATAAACCACCACAACCACGAACAGAGTCACATCCAAGCAAAAGAAGGCCAGCAGAAACCACACCGGCCATGGACTCCTAGAAGGGGATACATCAGGTCCCCTCCTCCCTGGCCTCGCCGATGGCGCTGGAGGAGGACGCCAAAGTGGCGAGGAAGAGGCATGGGAAGCTCATTCCACACGACGCCGCCTCGCCGTCGCCGCTGGAAAGACCAAGCCGCGAAGGAAAAACTTCCCCCGGCAAACCCTAATCCTCCATTGATCCTCACCGGAGACGAAGACGCCGCCGCCGCTAGAGGAACAACTAACCCTAACCGGCAATATAGAAGACGCCGACGGGAACTAGAAGCCCTAGGGCCTAAACCTACTGCTATACATGTCCTCCCGCCAAGGAGCCGGGCCCCCCTCTCATCTCCGGCGCTGCCGAAGCCGTCGGAGGAGAGGGGGGCCGGCAGATCAACGGAGGAAAAGTCAATTCGCCCTCTAAATCGCCTAGCTACACTGTAGCGTGGGGAAAGCAGAGAGGAAAGGCACTCGGATGGACTAGATGCCGCTATTAGAGAGTTTTTTTAAGGAGCTCTATTGGTATTAATGATGCTTTTACAATATCTGGTGCTTCGGCCATGGTTACCCTAGCCATGGATCCATCTATATGCATAGGGCAGTTCCAACGGTTGAAACTATAAATGTTTTCCATACTAGCCACCTCAGCAAAAGTTACATATAGAAACTATCCCCTACAATGGGGGTTTCTTCTATCAATAATTGTTGTCTTTTCCCTCTCTATATCTTATCCCTTCCTCTTACGTTAGCGAACGGTGCGGCAAAGGTTCATCAGAGTTTGCTTGGCGGTGCAGCAGAGGTCCAAGCAAAGCACGGGACAAAGAACATAGGTCCAAACAAAGCACGAGACGAGGAGCATGTGGCCGGTACATGAGTGCGGCGAGGGAGCGGAGGTTCGGCGTGGCCGGTACGCGAGCTCGATGAGCGAGCAGAGCTCCAGCGTGGTGGCTTGGGCAAGCGCGGCTGCGCGTGCATGCTCCCGTGGTGGTGCGTGAGCAGAGCGCCTTTCGCTACGCTAGTGTGGGGAGGGAGAAGAGGTCCAGCGCGGCAGAAACATCTTGTTCTCTCTCTTCTCTCTCTCTTCAATAACAACTCGACTATCACATCATCAAATTGCTGAGTTGTCAAGTGTAATTAAGAGGGATAAAAACTACCATCGATGCCTATTGGAACTGCCCTTAGAGCACTCACAATGCGGACTCTACCATAGAGTCTAAAACTATTTATTACCTTGGGTAACGTGGACTTGGAGCCCAAATAAGACTTGGAGTCATGTTTTTTCTCCCTCTGTGGGACACAGATATTCCGGGCAAAATCAACCAACCTAACCCGTCCCTAACGACGCGTTGAAAGGAGATTATGCTCGGGGGAAGACACCTCCGTCTCGAACAAGTTCCCGCGGACCGCAAAGGCCCGGAGACGAGCTCGAGCTCTTCCCAAGGAGATAGCTTTCCGCCTCGAACGAGCTCCCGCGGGGACGTAAGGGTATGGTGAGCTCGACCTCGTCAGCGAGCTCACTTCCGCCTCGAACGAGCTCCCCGGCGTCGGACCCAAGAACGATCGGGAGAATCCGGGACATGATGATTGGGACGCGAGATCGCAGCTACGCGGCCGGCGCCGCAACCTATGATCAGATCTCGCCTGCGGGGCGAGATCACCGACAAGACGCTGCCGGGCGTGGGGACTGTTAGACCACACCGAGTAATGCCAAGCACAAAGGACAAGCGCTACATGACAAGAACGACCTCGGCGGACGAGGACGAGCTCCCCGTCGAGCTCTCCTGGCCACACGTTTTCCTGCGACACCAAGTACGAGCATTTAAGGCTCGGCGGCGCCTCCACGACCCCGACCGTGGACACCGGCGCGTGCGGCCGGACGGTATGGTGCGGGGAGTACGGCAGCGGGCGAGGCGAGCTCATTGCCCCCCTCTACACCAACCAGCGAGCTCCGAGCTCGGCGCCCGTACGTACTATGTATCGGGATACGGAGCCGCCCCTATTCTACTCTACGGCGACCGGGCGACGTGCCACAAGATAGGGCGGCGGCCGGAAGCGCACGCCGGACAGCCCGGCGTGCCCGACATGGCAGGAGATATCTTCTCCTTCACCCCTTCTACTTGTATTTCTTCCACCTTACAGTCCCTCGCCTCGGTGGCGCCCGTGAGCTCCCCTTGAGACTATAAAGGGGGGGCTCGGCCACGGGCAAGGCACAAGCTCTCTTGCACAAAGCACACACACGAACCACTTCGATCTCTCACACGACACGAGACTTGGGAGTTCATCTCCTTCTCGCCTCGCTTGTATTCGCCCGTCACGAGTAATTTGAGCTCCGATAGTGCCACACACTTTGGACTAGGGTTCCCGATTGCCCCGAACCAAGTATAAACCCTTGTGTCATCGCTCTTTGAGCTTAGCCATCGTTGCACACATTAGCCGGGCCGACATCTTTGTGACCGTGGTATACGACCACGACACCCTCTCTCTTCTATAAATACACCGCCACATCAAGAAAGTGCAATAAATATGATGATAATTAATAAGGTTAGACTCTAGGGTAGAGT
Organism: Hyparrhenia diplandra; assembly: GCA_015847255.1. NCBI lineage: Eukaryota > Viridiplantae > Streptophyta > Magnoliopsida > Poales > Poaceae > Hyparrhenia > Hyparrhenia diplandra. The sequence goes on from JADLZK010001010.1 coordinate 364,042, forward strand.
CTGCATTGTGAGTGACCTTATGCAACTATACATGCTGAGTTAAAAGCCTTAAAGCACAACTTCAGCAACCTTTGCATATTCTCTTCTGAACATAAAGAAAAATAGGAAAGCATCCTACATATCCGAAGGTTATCAGATAAGAATGTTGATGTTTCAGCAACGAAAAGGCACCGACGTGGACTATTTCTTTCCGAAAAGAAAAGCATCGAACCGTGACAAACAAACAAATCTCCAAATTCTGACTAACGATTTAAGAAGAATATATATTAAACAAACCACTAGTATTTTCAACAATCTATGTAGCCTCTTTCTTCTTCTATGCTGGGATTTGGATGAGATCACCCCGGCTGCTATCTCCTCCAGTCTATAGTTCTAGCCGGCGCTTAAGGGCAAAATAAATGTTTCATCAGTGGGAGTCATTGTTTTGGCCTATGTTACGTGCATGCACCATATCGGTCCAGGACAGTACATGGTAATAAAGCTAAAACTTTAGAAATGTATGGTTATTATGCTCCTCTCAGAAAAGGAAACATCATAAAAACGTGTGATAGTCAAGAATGCTGATGTTTTTAGCAACCGAATGAGTTTTACTACATCTTCTTTTTCTAATAAAGCATTGAAGATTGAATAATCACGGTCTTCAATGCTTTGTAAGCAACCTTTAAGGCCAATTAATTACAGAGAAGAAAAAGTTGAAAACACGGTCAGGAGTTTTAATTATCATAATAATCCCTTTCTTGTTTCAAAAAGTTCTGAAAAAAAAGAGAGGTATTTGTATTTGGGTTGCATTTCAATCAAGTTGGCTCTTTCAAGCGAGCAGTGAAGTTTGAGTGGTTAGTTGGTCGTTGTTGTTTTGAAGTGGTGAGAGTGGTGTGTGTGTTCATATCCTTCTAGTTGTGTTTTTTTTTTTTTTTTTTTTTTTTGCCCGGCTTTCACTCAAAAACAAGACGGGCTCTTGTGTCTTTTATTTTAGCCTTCTAATAAAATTTGCGGAAATTATTTTCCTATCCTTTTGTAAAACAATTTTGTGGGACACAGATATTCCGGACGCAATTGGCTGATCAAACCCACTGCTAACGCTACGACGCAGGAGGACCGAGCTCATTAGCAGGGAAGCAAGGTGAAGCTCCTCTCGCTTCGGCCAAACCCGAGCTCGATAAAGATCCCTCTGTCTCGGACGAGCTCCCTCAGGTAGCGAGCTCCCCGACACAAGCTCGAACTCGTGCGGGCGACAACTCTCCACCTCGAACGAGCTCCCACCAATACGGCGAGAACGCGCTGAACTCCACCTCGACAACGAAGCTCTTCTCCGCCTCGGGACGAGCTCCTGGACGGCCCCAGTTCTAGCTAGCGGCGGGCCCAAGACACAATGCCAAGCAGCAGCGCCGCAGCCACCTGTCGGGCGCCGCAGCCTACGGTAAGATCTCGTCGGAAAAACAAGATCTTCGACGGCACGCGCGGTATGGTCCGTCGTAACCACGCCACGCGCTACGGACAAGCACTACAAGACAAAAATGACCTCGGCGGCGGTGGGTCGAGCTCCCAGCCGAGCTCTCCTCACCACACGCTTCCCCGCGGACATCAAGTACGAGCATTTAAGGCCGGGCGGCGCCTACAGGTCTAGCCGCGGACGGCGGCATCGCCCTCGGCGGTGGGGACGCAGGGAGTACGATGGCGGCGCGACGAGCTCATTGTTCCCCCGACGCCAACCAAAGAGCTCCGAGCTCGATGGTCGTCACGCACGACACACATCGGAATACGGAGCCGCCCTATCCAACTCTACAACGGCCGGCGAGTGCACTACGGGATAGGGCGGCGACGACGCCAGCAAGACGCCGGACAGCCCCGGCGTGTCCGACTGTGCCGAAGACTTTTCTCTCTTTACCCCCCTCAATTTATATTTCTTCTACTCCTAGGTCCTTAGTCCGGTGGCCGTTGTAAGCTCCCCTTAAGACTATAAAAGGGAGGGCTTGGCCATCGGATGAGGGCAAGCTCTCTAGCACACTCATAGCGAACACTTTCGATCCCCACGATTCCACGCATTTCACAGAGACTTGGGAGCACATCTCCCTCCCTCTCGCCCGCTTGTATTCACCCCGATACGAAAGCATTTGAGCTCCGATAGTGCCACACAATCGGACTAGGGTGCCCGATTGCCTCAAACCAGTATAAACCTCGTGTCATTGTATCTTGAGCTAGGCCATTGCACACATTAGCCGGGCCGACATCGTGGACTGTGGTATACGACCACGACAAATTTTTTTCTCGTTTCACAGTTCTGAAAAGAGAAAGATATACTGGGCTTTTATATATATACCCATATATATAGCTGTTATGATTTATAAATCTTTGAAATTCCACTAACAAAAATAAAATTTTGAAATGAGGATAAACCAATAGTCAACAAAAACATCTACATACTTCCAAGGAACGACAGGACAGAGGGGCTTCATTTTTTCAACGGGGTACATTTTGCCGGTGCCTGTTGGAAAATCTGCTGGATAGGATAGATCGTCCTCCTCTACTTTCTTCCCTTCCCGGGACATGACATGAAGTTTGAACAACTCCATCGTCGTCCACACCATGCTACACACCCAACACACCAGCATGCTAAACGCAACTATAAAATTTAAATCCAACAACGACCTCCTTGGCTTGTCACAGCGTCTTGTCTTGGCCTCATCATCCCCAGAACTTCCATGCCCCGACCCTCCCATATATCCCCACCTCCCTTCTCCCGTCGTCGCCATTTGCTCACCACGCCCACCACAGTTAGCTCGCTAGTCCACTGATCTGTCTGTCCATGGCCGCCGCTGGCTGTCGTTTCTTCCAAGCTGGAGGAGGAGTAGGCGGCTGTAGTAGTAGCAGCCGGACGTCGACGACGACGACGACGCGGCGGCGGCCATTATTAGCGCCGCGGTGGTGGCTGGTGCTGGTGTTCCTGCTGCTCCTGCTGCTGGTGCCGAGCTGCTGCCAGGCGACGCGAGGCATGCAGCCGTTCAGGGGCAAGCCGCTGGAGGCCGGCAGCGCCAACCATTTCCTTGGGTTCTTGCCGCGGGGCACCGTGCCGCCGTCGGGCCCCTCGCGGCAGCACAACTCCATCGGAGCGGAGGACCAAAGCCATCCCTGACGACGACGACCGACGTACGTGCCGGCCGGTGCGATGCGTGGAAGAAGCCGGCAAGCCGTCGTGCCGATGGACGGAGGCCGATCGATCCAGAAAGATATTTGTAGAGTAAGATCTCGAAGAGAGTTCTCGCATCATCATCATCGTATCATGGATTAACTAGATTCATGGTTCGTTGCCAATTGTAGCTAAGCAAGGTCGTAGCAGTATTATATTGATTAGTTAGTAGTTAGTACGTGCTCGTAGCAGTAGCAGCAATATATGTATACTTGCAGGGAATGAATTCAACAGGTTAGGAGGCACTTTTTTCCTCTCCTCCGTAGGATCGAGTCCTACGGTAGGACGCTAGCTGTATATCCATGAGGCTATTGTTTTTTTTGGAGATCCGAAGATGGGTGTTGGCCTATGTTGTTTCTCTGTCTGATTTCATCGGTGGTGCTTCCTGTTATCTTCTTCTTCTTCCCTGCCGCTGCTTTAGTGAGCAGGGCGAGCTGGATCGATGCTTCTGTTCGCTTCAGCTGCTGCAATCACGCACTGCTTTATTTAAGGTCTTTTCTTCTTCTACTACTAGTCTCTCTCTTTTGCTTTGCTGATAATAAAGCTAGGTACGTACGTAGCCCGGCCAGCAGAGTACGAGTGTACAACAACCATTTGCCTCCATCCATCGCTGCTCGCTGCTTTCTGATGAGCATCATCATGGATGATATGATATGGATCGATCGAGAAAAAGATGCAGAGCTGTCCGTCGTTGATGCTGTTGCGTGCGTGCTGTGATTGCTCCACACCACAGCATGCGAAAGGAGCACGCACCGGCACCTCGCAGCTGCGCCGGCGGCCGACGAGGGATCGTCGCGGTTGGTGTTGACGATTTGTTGGGGCGGGCCAGGCCGGTTGAATTTTGATTTGGATTTGGAAGCAGGACACCCGGGGCGGCCAACCATACTAATCTACTTTTTGACCGCCACCCCTTCTACCCTTTCTCTTCTCTCTATTTTGACCGGCCAGTCAGTTATTTTTGACTTTTTGTCATATCGAAAAAAGAATTTTTTTTACTACTATATGTTCGCCGTTTAACTGTCGTAGTTACTTGGAAGGACGCACGGATGGATGAGCAGAGAAAAACCGTGATGAAACGAAAGACGACGTTATGAATCATCAGAGAAACCGTGATGTAATAAGACGCTGATTGATTGTGATTGTTGTTTAGTTGGGGCTACAGGAACCCAAAAGTGCACAGTTCCCCGTCACATCAAATCTTTATTTTTGAAGCATTAAATGTAGGTAAATAAAAAACCAATTGCACAGTTTGGCTGAAAAGTGCGAGACAAATCTTTTTAAGCTTAGTTAATCCATGGTTGGACAATAATTACCAAATACAAACGAAAAGTGGTACAGTAGCCCAACCCAATGTATTTCATCAACTAAACACCCCGTAATGGCGCGTCGGATTGGATGGATCTGAGGTGCCTACTCAAATCGGCGTTGTCAGGTCAGCATAGCACCTTTCGGTTTCAGTAAATGGCGAACGGTGCAAGCTGCCGACTGCTGTTGTTGTACATGCACGTACTACTGCACGCCATGCCGGCTTCCGTCAGCCAGCATTTGACACCCTGCAACAATGTACAGTAAACTACAGTGTGATTCGCGACGTGTTACTGCCATGGAAAGGGCAAAGGAAAAATCTCATCGGATCCTAGCGGCAAGATATACCTAGCGGCAAGATATAGGAGGCCACCTTTTGGTTTCTCCGGTGAGGAATGGGGATCGTCGGACAGTTCCTCTTCTTTGCAGTTACTACAGTAAACACTCACTGCCCAATAGTAGTCCTGTAGAGGTGATAGCATTTGCTTGCTTGCATTGTACCGTACTCCTGGCGAGTAGAAAGCAGCACGCGTGAGCGAGCGGTCGCAGAAGGATCGGAGACGGTTCTGATGTGATGTGACAGGACACGAGAGGCACGGAATGACGAACAACCACAGGCGGACGATCGAGTCGAGTCCGGTGGCTGGCTGCTGTTCCCATCAGGCAGACGACTTTGGCAACCGCAGCTGCTTCGCCTGCGCTGCGCGCGCCGAATATCATCTCTGCGATGTAGGCCAACGCGACACGCACGCCCCGCTGACTTCCACGCACGCCTTCCACGGTCTTTGTTCCATCCAGAGTACACTTGCACTCGAATGATTCCATCGATCGATCGATCGGGTGTGTCTGGAGCGCCAACTTCTCTACAAAATTTCCTGTATTCCCGTCGTATCGAAGTATTAAATGCACCAAAAGACGTTTGACCGGAGTATGAAATTTAATTAAAAAAATCTAACTGCACAGTTTAGATGTACTTTACGAGATAATTCTTTTTGAGCCTAGTTACCTCCATGGTAGGATAATATTTACTACAAACAAACAAAACGCTACAGCTACAGTGCAAATTCTCCAAATTTGTCACCAAATTTTGGCCTCTAAACACAGCCAGTGTCGTGTCGATTTGGCACTGAAATCGCAAACGTTCAACCCGCTTTTACCGGATCGAATCGGTTCGACCCCAAAACAAACAGAGCGGAAGATTTTCGACCCGCCCCGACCCTAGGGTCGATCCGCGTGGCCTTCGCCCCCATCGCCACCGTCATGTGGCATTCCCTACCGTCGCCGTGAGTCGCGACAGCCATGCGGCACGGCTCCTTCCTCACTCCCGCGCAGCTCCTCCCTCCCTCCAGTGGCTCGCCTAGTCCCACCTCGTCCCCCGCCGGCGTCGCCGTCGCCGTTGAGTCCCTCTACCAGTCGTATCTTGCTCTTGTTTTTTTTCCTGATGGAGACTCATGGAGACTCGATGTGTGCACGGATCTTGCTAGTGCCCTGCCGGCCTGCCCTAGGGGCACGGCGGCGTACATCGGGAGATTCCTTCCCCTCTGAGATGGTGATAAGACATGATAGTTCATGGATCATTGCTTGCTTCCTAGCCCGTTTCATCTAATTATCCAGCGTATTACGAGCGGATGGCTCACGTACATATCTACAGTAGTGGCAGCGATACGTATACGTAAGTGAAGCAGCAACGACGCGTACGGTTCAACCCCCGGGTAACCGCGGGTCAGGCTGTGCACGGATCGGTTCGAACCGTGAACCTCTTTTGCCGCTGATGGATCCTGGGGTCAGCATTGCGAGTGCTCCGAACCGCCCCGTTTGAAGGTATATTTGGCACAAAATTTCCTCGGAAACCAAACAGCTGAGACCTGCTTGCATGCATATGCATGGTCTTGTGTTTCGACGGACGGTGGCCACCATTCCAATCCAATCCACCAAAAGTCTTCGCACGCGCGGCTGCCGGCTGGCTGCTACAAACCTTCCTTTCCCTTTGTTAATTTGGATTATTAAGCAAGTACGTATTTGGATTGCGACGTACGTATGTAGGGAACGGATTATTGACATTATTAATTAGTTGTATGTAGTACCTCTCAAATCACGTTTCTCCCTCTCGATAAGCAACAGTGACCGGCGCTGCTGAGTTAGCAACGACTCTGAAACGGCCGGCGTCATTAGTAATTCCGCATCACTGTCACATGCCTATCCGATGCTTCATCTTAGCACCGACGATATTCTTTTTTTGACCATGGATTTGATTTATCTGATGTGAAACCTAATATTCGAAGTCTCTAAGTTACTCTGACAGTGAGGAACGAACTATACATTCTTTCTTGTTTTTAATGATGGTGGATACCTATTGTCATGATCCGGAATTGGACCAGCCCGAGAGTGGCTAATTGGGCCGGGACGCGACGACCGCCGCCCAGGGGGAGGGATGGCGCAAGACGCTGTGGGGGAGGCCGGCCCCGCGCCGCCGCTTTCCCTCTCCCGCACGACTCGAGTTTGCTTCGCCTTCAAGTTAGGATTATCTTAGGTAATTTTGGTGTGCAAGGGGTTATCTCATCTATAAGGGAGACCCTTATTAGAAATAATAAAATAAGAATTGCTTGTAAAAGGTATTCCAAGTCATATAAGAAAACCTTATAGAGATTGCTTAGATTACAAGTCCCACTAGTCGGGCTATATAAGCAAGAGGCATGTAATCTCTAGGGGAACAAGCAAGAAAATAAAAATATATCTTCGCCCTTCCTCATTCCCGTGCGCCTCCCACGCCCGCCGCCCCACGCCCGCCCTTCCACCCCCGCCGCGCGCGCCACGGCCGGCGCGCCGCCGCCCACGCCACCGCCGCCCGCCGTCATCCCCATCCTCCTTCCCTCCTCCCATTTCCCAACTCACGTGTCAATTCCGGCCCAACCTAGCCGGAATCTCGACAAGTGGTATCCGAAGACCAGGACGATTCCCACCACCCATGGCTTCCGAGATGACGGAAAGTTCAACGCTGGGCGTGAAGGTGCTCCTCGACGATAATCGCGGTTTCGGATCGCCAGCGCTCGATGACATCGAGACTCGCCCTACGGATGGAGCACGATCTACATTACATCGAGGACCCCCCGACGCACGACGACTCACGCCGGAGGATTGCCAGCCTGCCGCCGCCGCCGGCGCACGGGCCGCCGTCTTCCCGGCCGCCCCTCCCCGCCGCTGGATTCCGCCGACGGCCCGACCCCCTCGCTATCCTCCAGCCGGAGGAAGATGATGGCGCCGCCTGGTGACGCTCCGCCATCGACGTCACCTCAACGACACCGCAGCACCGCTGCCCCTCCCGCCCCACCGACACACCGCGAACCGTAGGACGCCCGGCAGAGACGGTGCCAACCGCGCGCCCCGCCCCTACCCCAGCGCCACCAGGGGCGCCCCCGATCGACAAGAAATCTCATGGGCGCCAGCCCATGGTGCCACCCGCGGCATCACATCCCCTCGCTACGCCACGCCCTCGCAAGTCCGTGAGTACGACGGCACCGACGATTGTTGGTAAAAAGTTAAGGCCCACGTAAATATTTATGATTTGTATAATCCGCAAGCGCACGGATACCGGTGAGCACTTCACCCGTGAGATGGGTTTCAAATATCGTATCCACAAGGAGAAAGGTTTACTTAATAGTGAAGATATAACTAAGGCCGGAGAATCTCGACAAGGAAGGAAGTTGATAAATCTTTTTTAAGAAGACGGCTATGGTTGTCTAATTGATATCCTTGTAAGGCTTGTGAATATACCTTATGGGAACTTTATTCAAGGAGAAAGACACTAGCAAAGAGTGCAAACTCCTAGCAAATAGGTTCTACCGAGGCCTATCCAACGGGATGTGGACTACAAAGAATTAATGTAGCTATAAGTCACCTACGTTAGTTACCACAGTTCCGAAGGTAGGGTGTATCTACGGGCTATCTAGTCTAAGCACCACGCCACACTAGGGGTAGCAACTCCAATTCAAGAGCGACAAGAATCAAAGTACTCTAAAAAGAGTCGCAAAACCACAAGAATAATATAAACAAGTAAACTTACTCAAATAAGAAGTCGATCCAATCGTAGTTGTCTTAGGATCAAGCTCCAAAGGAGGCTTGGTCCCCGAGGTACAAGTTTAAGAGGAGACACCCATGTGTTCGAGCTTCCCCTTTACTTCTCCTTCCACTCAATCTCTATCTTTCGAACAAGACTAGATTTTGCGTGTGTTCGAATGCCCCATAATGTCCTCCATATGGTGATGAGTGACATCTTTCAATGATCTGAATTCCTTCTTCTGTAGGCACACATCTTCTGAGTAATCCATCTGAGCAAACCCTGAAGAGGTATGGTTCATCCCAAAGGTGATAACGACTATCATAAATAAGCTTCCTCTTATCAACCCCTCGTGGTACATAACCCGCAACCATAAAATTAACAATATCTCGCGTACTCGTGGATCTAAGACGGGTTATCCGATAAAGAGTATCATCCCCGAAAGTGAGTCATTAATGGGCAATTCATTGGGTTTCTCAAAATGCATTCTAGATAAATGATCGGCAACAGAATTTTCTACTCCCTTCTTATCTTTTATTTCTAAATCAAATTCTTGGAGTAACAAAATCCATCTTAATAAGCGAGGTTTAGCATCTTTCTTGGTGAGCAAGTATTTCAAAGCAAAGATGATCAAGATAAACAATTACTTTAGCTCCTACCAAGTAAGATCTAAATTTATCAATAGCATAAACAACAGCCTAGCAATTCCTTTTCGTAGTAGCATAATTAAGCCGTGGCCTACCAAAGTTTTGCCTGGCATATGCAATGGCATGATGCTTCCTATCTTTAGTTTGCCCTAATCTGGCATCACACATGATTTCAAAAGGCAAAGACCAATCAGGGGGTTGAATGATAGGTGCAGAAACGAGGGCCTTTTTCAAAGTTTCAAACGCTTTCAAGCAAGCATCATCAAATTCAAAAGGGACATCCTTGGCTAACAAGCTGGTGAGTGGTCTAGCAATATGTGAAAAATCTTTTATAAATCTTCGGTAAAAATCCAAAGATGACCAAGAAAACTTCTAATCCCTTTGACATTTATAGGGAAGGCAAACTGTTCTATCACTTCTAATTTGGCTTTATCTACCTCTATTCCCCTTTTTCGACACTAGGTGTCCAAGCACTATTCCTTCTCTAACCATAAAATGATATTTCTCCTAATTTAGAACTAAGTGCTTCTCTTCACATCTTTGCAAAACTCTATCCAAGTTTCCAAGACAATCATCAAAAGTTTTTCCATAAACGTAAAAATCATAAATGAAAACTTCTACAATTTCTTCAATCATATCGTAGAATATAGACATCATACATCTAAAAAAGAAGCCGGGAGCATTACATAACCCAAAAGACATTCTTCTATAGGCATAGGTTCCGTATGGGCATGTAAAAGTGGTTTTGCTTTGATCACCGGGATGGATGGGAATTTGGTGATATCCTCGAATATCCATCGAGAAAGCAAAAGAAAGAGTGGTTTGCCAATCGCTTCTAACATCTCATCAATGAAGGGCAAGGGAAAATGATCTTTTCTTGTGGCTTTGTTTAACTTTCTATAATCTATGCACATCCGCCATCCCGGATCGTTTTTTGAGGGATTAATTTATTCTTATCATTCTTAACAACCGGTCATGCCTCCCTTTTTAGGCACAACTTGCATGTGGCTTACCCACTCGCTATGTGGCATGTGATAAATAATCCCAAACAAGTGTAATAACTTTAGCACCTCTTTTCTTAACTACCTCCTTCATCGCATTGTTAAGTCTACGTTGAAGTTCTCTAGAAGGTGGAATATCCGGATCTGTTGGAATATGATGAGTGCAGAGAGCAGGGTTGATTCCCTTGAGGTCTTCGAAGTGAATAGCGAAAAACGGATCGATGATGTTCTAAGACGCTTATCAATCTAAAAGTCTCCCTCCGAGTGAGTTTATCACTTATAATCACAGGGGACTCGGATCATTATGGAGGAAAGCATAAGTAAGACAGGTGGTAGAGGTTTAAGCTCTATTGGAGGTCTAGGAGGGTTTTCGAATTCATTCAAAGGTTCTCATTTGTGGTGGGATTTTCATCTTCTTCTTCTACGAAGAATTCAAAGATAATCCTCGTGAACCGGATTCTACAAAATGTTCTACCGATGCCTCCTTAACTTCTTCCATAGGATCTGGTTTGACAAGATTCTCGATTTGAATTGATGGCTTGGGCAATAGGCAATGAGAATTTTAATCCCTTACCTAAACGTATTCCTAATTCTCCGTTTGTCCTTTCCGAGATAAGCCTTTCAATAGGTTGTCCTATCAACACGCCAAACTCCATGATGTCAAAGATATGAAAGCTTAAGTGTACCATGGTACCCTTCACATGGATTGGTAGGACATAAAGAATTCCTAAACTTTGGACAATTTGTCCCGATGGGCTTTGTAGCAATTTGGTTGTGGGACTTAATGGTACACTTAAGAGAAGATCATTAGCAAAAAGATAATGACATGATGTTTATCCCCACAACCGGATTGTAAAGGGCGCCAAAAGAGTCTCTATGAATTTGGCAATGAATAGGTATAGAAGGTGAATCCAAACGGACTACATCGTAAGAAAGCTCGATTCTTCTAACCATTCGCCGCTCATGATTGAAACAAGCTCTTTAGTAGTCCTTCGTAAAAGTGTTTTATCGTAAGGATCTACACATAAATGTTTAGCCTTCAAATATCTTTTTTTCGTTTTGTATTTCGAGGTATCTCCAAAATCGGAAAAATAAACCATCCTCGATGTCAAGTAGGAAATCAGATATTGGAGTGTCCTCCGTTTCTCATGATTCCGATGGCTCGGATTAGTTGGTGGATTGGCTAAAGGTTGCAATGAATTTGGTATGAAATCGCCCTCAACTAATCCTATTTCTTCTTCTTCTAAGGGGTTCTCTCGCAATAGGATCCTTATTATTCTCCGCTATTATGGTCAAGAGTTTTCTAGCTTGAATAGGTGGGAGATGGATAAAAGATCCATTCTTTGAGGTATTCAATTTTTTTCTCGATTTTTTGTTCGCACCAACATAAAAATGTTGAAGTAAAACTGGTCCGCATGGCTAAGTCCGGGTCCGGATTTGGAAAGAAGTTCAAGACGTTCCCGTAAGGCACTCAAAGATTCATTATCCCGCTGTGTGTAGAGGATAGGATCGAGAGCCTAAAGTTGACTACTTTGGACATGGGGTAAAAATCTAGGCAAAATTCAACTAGTAACTTTCCCCCCGCCTTCCATCTTCTCCTTGTTCGTGTCGTACCATTGGCGCAGCCTTTCCTTTCGAGAGAGAATGGAAAGAGCTTCCAAATGATAGTTTCATTGGACATGCCTTTTATGTGAAGGCAAGTCACATGTTTCTTCGAAGGTCCGGAGATGGTGATAAGGGTTTTCGTCTATTGTACCGAGAACATATGATTTTGGACCATCTCTACTAACCTAGGACGCAACTCGTAGTCATCAAGAGTGATTGGTTTAGATGATGGCAAAGGGCTACGAGAGTGTTCCGTGGGTGCCATGTGTTTATAAAGAGGGATGGTATCCATTTGATAGTGAAAAGATAAAATATAAAAGAAAGGAAAAAGATAAATTCTATGCTACGATAGGTTACAAGACTTAGTTATACTCACGTTTTTCATAAACAACCGTTTCCCCGCAACGGCGCTTTAAATGCTTGTTGGTAAAAGTTAAGGCCCACGTAAATATTTATGATTTGTATAATCCGCAAAGACGCACGGATACCGGTGAGCACTTCACCCGGGAGATGGGTTTCAAATATCGTATCCACAAGGAGAAAGGTTTATGAATAGTGAAGATATAACTAAGGCCAGAGAATCTCGACAAGGAAGGAAGTTGATAAATCTTTTAAGAAGACGGCTATGGTTGTCTAATTGATATCCTTGTAAGGCTTGTGAATATATCTTATGGGAACTTTATTCAAGGAGAAAGACACTAGCAAAGAGTGCAAACTCCTAGCAAATAGGTTCTACCGAGGCCTATCCAACGGGATGTGGACTACAAAGAATTAACGTAGCTATAAGTCACCTACGTTAGTTACCACAGTTCCGGAAGGTAGGGTGTATCTACGGCTATCTAGTCTAAGCACCACGCTCACACTAGGGGTAGCAACTCCAATTCAAGAGCGACAAGAATCGAAGTACTCTAAAAAGAGTCGCAAACCACAAGAATAATATAAACAAGTAAACTTACTCAAATAAGAAGTCGATCCATCAGAAGTTGTCTTAGGATCAAGCTCCAAAGGAGGCTTGGTCCAGGAGGTACAAGCGAAGAGGAGACACCGACAGTTCGGAGCTTCCCTTTACTTCTCCTTCCACTCAATCTCTATCTTTCGAACAAGACTAGATTTAGCTACTCTCAAAGGAGCTATGAACTAGTCTCTCAACTTGCTAATCTTCTCTCAACTAGATCTAGAGCTCTTCTAATTAGAAGCTACGGCATAGGTCGTTGATCGCCGAGCTGATGGGGTAATGAACTAATGAACCATCATTGCCTTGGCAGGGGGGGGGGCATGCTTATATAGGCGGGGCGATGAACCGTAGCCCTTGGATGAAACCGACCTTGATGGATGGATGAGATTGATCCTCAATGGCGGTTATGAACCGACCTTGAACAGAGGTCGACGGGGGGGCCCGGGGGCGGCGGCCGCCGTGGCTCAAGTGGGCCGCCGCGTCTCGGGCAGTGGGCCCGGGCCCCCGTCCCGCCGGGCTTCGAGTCTTCCTCCTAGGTCTTCTTACGTGGGTTTCAAGTTGGGTTACTTCACGGTCACGTCCTTTCATCGTATGGGGTGCAAACTTTGGGCTTTTGCCTGTGAATCCCTAAAAAATATATAATTCACCAAAACTCGTGGAAATTGTTAGTAAAGCCCCTAGTTCTACATAAATATTTATTTATACCCTTATTTCAGTTTTTAATTGAGCTATAAAAATATACTATAAGATGTGTCAACAACGACCTGCACCTGGCTTCATAAAGCCGGAACTCTTCTTCCGCCTTAACTTGGAGATCGCCCCACCGACTACGTGAGTTACGCCGCTTCCACCTCGTTGGTATTGCTGCAGCCTGGTTCATGGATCTGCCCAAGACGAACTCCGATCAAGTGGGACGAAGTTCACTCACCGCCACGCCATCACTTCGACCGCCCACCTACCTCGACACTTCGTGGGCGTACGCCGCGCCTTCCCTGGGGAGGCAAGTCGAACGACTACATCAACGCCTTCGAGAACTATGCACTATGCATGGAACTCGATGGACGCGCCACCGTGTCAAACTCTTCGTAGAAGGCCTACGGAGACGCCGCAACACGCCGAATGGTTCGAGCCTCGCTCGCTTGGAGGAGGCCATCGACCTTGCCCGCCGCTACAACGACGACGCAGCCGACGACGCCAACAAGGATGCCGACACCGGGCGCCGCTACGCCGACCGCCGCGAACACCCGGTGGCCTCGACGGCGACATAGCGGCTGCCCCCGTGGTGACCGCATGCCAGGACAAAGAACGCCTTGCTATTGCCATGGAAGACATCGAGGGGCCGACAAAGAAGCGACATGATCACCGAAAGCAAAGAATTGGGCACAACTACCAACAAGGAGCTCGGGATCATCTCCAGCGCCATTGAGCTGGGATCTATCGCGCCAGAGTGGAGTCTCCGCTACGCATCGTGAGGTATTGTCACCGCTACTACATCCCCGCCGCCGCGAGCTTCTCCAGACTTCCCGCGGGGAGGAACGCGTTCACCGCACGGCGTAGCGGTGGGCTTTCACCTCCCTAATCGCCCTCGGGAGGATCGGCGTTCCCGGCAAGCGTCCTTCTTCTCCAAGCGCGCCCCGACGAGCGGATCGAGGGTGCCACCGTCCTCCTCTTCGACAACAACGGCGACGCGTCTTCTTCCGCATCGACAACATCACGGTTGGCGCCCCGCGGACAAAGGAGGCGGCAGGACCCGCGTCAAGACGCCCGCCCGATCTCCTCTACGGCCGCCTCCTCGACTTCACCTGCCGCCACGTCACTTCGACCGCGTCTGCTGCGGGCAACTCCATGCAAAGGTGACAGTGCGGCGACTTACACTTACACGTCTCCACCCCGAGCTCGTCGGATGCTCGAGTCGTCGGCACTCGGCCAGCGTCCGTCGTCATGCGTCGTGCATGCGTGGAACGTTCCTTCTTCTCGCTCCCCGCCTGAGCTTCAAGTTCGGCGTCTGCTTCGGCGGTTTCCACCTCGACTTTCTCCTTCTCCGACAAGGACTCCAAAGATTCGCAACGATTATTAACGACAAGTGCGCCCTCTCGCCCTCTACTTCGGGCTGGAATTGTCGCTTCAACGACGTGCCTTTCGCCACCACGGTGGGTTGGGCAAGACGTGGGACGCGCCACCTCGTCGAATGGTGGGGAAATGTCATGATCCGTAATTGGGCCAGCCCGAGAGTGGCTAATTGGGCCGACGCGACGACCGCCGCCAGGGGAGGGGCCGGGGGCGCTGCGAGGGGGGGAGGCCGCCGCCCGCCGCTTTCCTCTCCCGCACGACCCGAGTTTGCTTCGCCTTCAAGTTAGGATTATCTTAGGTAATTTTGGTGTGCAAGGGGCTATCTCATCTATAAGGGAGACCCTTATTAGGAAATAATAAAATAGGAATTGCTTGTAAAGGTATTCCAGTCATATAAGGAAACCTTATAGAGATTGCTTAGATTACAAGTCCCACTAGTCGGGCTATATAAGCAAGAGGCATGTAATCTCTACGGAAACAAGCAAGAAAATAAAAATATATCTTCGCCTTCGCCTCCCCGTGCCGCCGCCGCCTCCACGCCGCGCCCCGCGCCCTCCGTCCCCTGCCGCGCGCCAATCCAAGGCGCGGCCGCCGCCCACGCCACCTCGCCGCCGTCATCCCCATCCCCTTCCCTCCTCCCAATTCCCCAACTCACGTGTCAATTCCGGCCCAACCTAGCCGGAATCTCGACACCTATGTTAAGCAACAAAGAACAACGGTGGTAAGTAGACATCGTTGTTTTCAATTCTTTTCGTATGACTAGTTGTTTTTCTTGAAAAATATCAGTTCAAATAAATAAACAAATATACTACAAAGCCCACGCTTAACTAACGTTTGATGGCCTACCTAACATTTCCACATGCATGATCTCTATCACGAAATGAAATAGATCCCGAGTTTGCCTTTTGGGTCAAACTATTATAAATTTAAGTTGACCATTTGAAAACAAGAATATTTAAGATATCAAATGATCATATGAAATGAGTTTTGTATTGCATATATTTTTAATTTGGCTCCTCCTTCGGCTGCCCGGTGGCTGCGCTTCCGTAAAACCTCGCCCGCGCCTTCAGCAGCTTTGGTACCGGCCTTCATCGACTCGGCCCGACTGCCGTTGGCGGAACCTCGCAAAGGTTCCACTCGTAAGTTTAAGGTCAAGGGTTGTCGACGACGATCGGGTCTCGCCGCAGCGACCGGATGGCCGCCAAATCTGCTTTCCGCGATCGCCGCCCGAAAAAGTAGGCGTGGCGCGCCTAGTCGAACAACAAGTAGGCCAAGCGACATGTGGGTAGTGTCTACCCTGCACCCCACGATCGCCATGAAGTTCCACGAAGCCTTCGTGGGGGACATTTGCACCATTCGCTAGGCGGGAGAACGCGCGCGCGCACGCTCCTTCCTTTGCTCGGTGTTCGTTTTGTAGGGGAAGAGTTGGGAGATGCCGACACGGAGCCCACACCGTGCTACCTGCCTCATCTCCTCTCCAGCCCCCGGACTCGCTCGTCGTCACCGGGGGGTCACTTGGGGAGCACGCTGGCATGCCCACTGCTATTTCCGTCCAAGACTTCATGTCGGCGGTCACCCTGCCGCTTGACGAGCCCGTCGTCAACGGCCGTCCCCTCCCCCTGCGATGGTCCTAAATCACCGTTGATGAATGGACCATAAGACGCGCTGCGAAACAGGCCAGCGCGATCCACACCCGAGCGGCAGACACTGTTGGTGTTGCTCAACAAGATTGAGGGACGCCCGGTAGAGGCGACGTTAAGCACCCGATCCCCGAGCTAGCGACCAAGTTACGGAAACACTTTGGCGACGATGTTTCGTCCGCAGCGACAAGCTCGCGTGAGCTCTTCCTTGATGCGGCCGGCGGGCCGGCACCGAGGGAGGTTCTTGTCTTCATTCGTTGTCGTTTCTTCTCCCCCTTCGCCGCGCAGTAGTTTACCTTTAGTACAACTGCCGCGCGCCGCTGCTTGAGCCTGCGATTCTTGTATGTGTGCTTTTGTGTGCTGCGGCCAATTGTTTTGGCTAAAGTGTGCGACGTGTAAAACTCTATTTTCCCTTAATGCAATACGTGTTAATGGGCACGCTTTCAAAAAAAAAAGTATATGTTAATACACTTGTCTCCATAAATTTGATGGTCGAATTTCAGTAAAATCAAAATACATCGACGTAACCAAAATTAGAGGAAAAAAAACATTGCTAAATATTTAGAGAAAGAAAGAGAGATAACGGATATCCAACAAATAAAGTGCCCAATTAATCCATCCATCATCCGTCCCTTTTCCTTCAAAACAAGATCGGTGATCCTCGCAAAACAAAAAAGAAAAGGAAGAAAGGAGAAATAAATGATGCATGAGCATGACCAGTCACAGACTCACAGTATACGGTGGGCGAGTGTACGTGTCTACTGGTAGTGTAGGCTACAGCTGGCTCGAAGAATACTGAACAGTGATGGAGAGCGTACACGTAGAAACTGTTGCATGGACGGACCGTTCAGGTTCAGTGTAGTGCGGCATCATATCCGTCGCTGAAGTGCAAAAGCGAAGCGGCACTGCAGCGACACTGTTGCAGCGCGCGTGTGGCTTGCTTGTCGCGTGGAGCAGCTGCGGGCGATCGATCGAAAACTAGCAGCGCTAGTGGCGGCCAGCGGACGCGCCACGCGTGTCGGCACACATGTACACACTGTACATGGGTGCATGCTATGCAAGTCCGCGGAAACCTTGCACCGTCCACATTGTTGGTCGTCAACGCTAGCTGCCTCGACACACAGTCACAAAGCATGTTGTACTACTGTACATTGGACGGTGGCCTTGCATTGTGAAAGCAAATCACACGGATGCATGGGATCTGCTGGCCGTGGCCGTATATATCCGGCAAACAAAGCTTTCGGCTTCCGCGCACAGTCAGCAAAATCTAGCAAGCTGTTTCTCCATTGACCACGCAATCGATCGATTCCTTCCAGCCAAACACAAGTCGATCAAAAGATCTGGGAAGAACAACAATAATGGTCATATGTCACCATCAGAGCATATAGTCTACGTACAGCAGGGAAATATTACTTACTAGGAATGCTATTATAGAACTTACTACAAGAAAAGATTAGGACAAAGTAGACTTGAAAAAAAAGGTTTTATGATTCTTACCAGGCGGTAAAAGGATGAAATGTTGCGTGTTCCGGGCCGGCAACGTAGAGGAAAAAGGGCTGCGGGCATGCAGTGAATAAAGCTGTGGTTGCAGTGCACTGGATGCTTGACGAAGCACTGCCTCGAATCTTCAATGGGGACGGTCTACATTCTGACTGCTTTTCCGAGGTCTCGAGCTCGATACGATACGATCATCCGACCCGCTGCCAGGAGCTTTACTAGCACTGCAAACGCGTGCGCGAGGCCGCCTCGCCGGTCGGTACCGTCCCGTGCAAGTGCAACGCAGGTCACCACCAGCGCCTCACAGGCATCGAACGCGGACAAGCTGGTTGACCGAGGCAGTTTCCTTCGCTGCCTCGCTGGAGTAGCCAGTGTTGGTGTGAGTCGGTCATTCTCTGAGTACCGTGTTTCTGAACATCCTCTTGTGTTCATGTCCTGTTCTGGCTGTTTCGCCTACCGGCACTCAAGCAGAGTCATGTCTAGTGACGTCTCCCACACACCGACACGGGGATGATACTCCCTCCGTTGTCCCATTCTATCTGAAACAAGAAGTTCGAACTAATTTTCTAAATTATTAGGATGAATAAAAACAAGTATTCCTCCTACAATTCAATAGTACTAGACCACATGCCTTGCGCACTTGTTTGGTTTAACATGTCACAAACGCTAACCGGAATGTCTGTCGTCAGGTCAGCCTTCCACCATGTTCACGTCGGCGCCGAACAATCGCAGCCATCAGCAGCGATCGATCGCTTTCTGACAGGGCAGCTCAGCCATTTTTCAAGCACGCACGTACGCAAAAGGCTGGTTCCACGAGTCGATTGGACTCCACACCGCCCTCCTTCTCTCTCACAACTGACTGATGAAACCTGCTGCTGAGCAGTGAGATTGAGTACAACTCGTGGAACATCAACAAATCAGCAGGACGGACGGACGCTTTGCATGGCCGAACGAACGGTAAAGGAGGCCGACGGACGGGTGGACTGGCGTGCCGTGCGATGCCGATGCTGAATGCCATCATCTTTGCTTAAAGGGAAAAAGCTCACGTCCGATCCGATCACACCTCACCGGCGGGCAACATGATTCCCGTGCTATCTATCGCAGTCGCGGCAGGACTGCAGGAGCAGCGCGGCAGACGAGACGACGGACCAAATCATTTGCGCCCAGGTAGCCATGTCAGACTGGCTACCAGCAGTCAGTCACAGAAGAGAATGGTCTCCATCATCGAGCTAGAAGAGAAATGGTCTCCATCATCGAGCTCCTCTCCCTTTCCAACCCTCAAGAATCATGAGTCCGCCTGCTGCTGCTTGTGAATCAGCACGGCATGGGCAGTGAAGTCGATGCTGATGCTGCACCACAGTGCAGGCGTTGAAATAGCTTTGGACATTTGGACTGCTGGGCAAGAAGCCGTTCTTTAGCAAAAGATTTTGTTCCGCTTTCAGTAGGAGACTATTCTGTATAACACACCAGGAGTCAGAAAAGGGTTCGATGCATGCCAACATCTGATGGTGTATTGTAGTAATATCATTACAAAATGGACAAATAATGACTCGTAGCATTTAGCAAATTCAGACTTATCAGAGCCAATCAGTCATTGTCTGACAGGCTAACTCTCGCAACGACGTCGCCAGATTGGCTCACACAAGACACAAGGAGTAACTGATTTTAGTAAAAACTAGCTAGATTAGGACGTCGCCAGATTGTTTGACAAGTTGACTTTTCCTAATCTAGCTAGTTTCTGACAGGCCAGTAGTGTGCTAACGCCTACCGGCTACCGTTTTATCCAGGGCAACTTTGAGAAGCACAGGTAATAATGTCCCTAGCAAACTCACAGTGACAGATCCAAACATTGCTTTTCTAGCTACTATCATTGAAAGGTTCAAGTACTAGCAGGCTCTGTCTGCCCTACAAAAAGATGTTCCAGAAAAGAACAAGCAGACACTACTTGATTGTATCTACGGTGCAGCAAGACCATGTTGACCTCTGGTCCCTTTCATCATCCGAAAAAGTGGTGAAATCGCTGGATGAACCGCAAACAAATCTCCCATCTCTTCCATTAAAGAATGGACAAAACATCGGTCGGTACTACCCGTTGCAAACTCAATGTGGGGTAACAAAATCCGTTACCGGCTATTATCAGTTTCCATTTTGTCCCGAAGCCCCCGCGTCGCTCCCCTTGGGGCGACTCGGGCGGACCGGCCGCCGCCGCCGCCGAGCACCCTCCCCACCCCACCGCCCGCTCTCGCCGCTGCCTGAGGGGGTCGCCGGGTAGTCCGCGCGGCCCTCCGTGCCGGCGGCGGCGAGGCTCTGCCCTTGATTCCGCCCCCCTCTCTCTCCACCCCTGCCTCTCCCTGGACGACGACGACGAGCAAGGTCGGCCGGCGAGGTAGCCTGCAGATCCTCGGCGCTGTGGGGCGGATCCGGTACCCTCGACCCCGGATCTCATGCGCGGAGGTGCCCTGCCGTCGGCCAGTGGGCGCGCCGTCGCGGCCACGACGTGTGCTCGGGGATCCTTCACCCGGGTCCCGACTGTGGTGGGTCAACGCTGCTGGCTCCGGTCGGCCGGCAACGGCCGCTGCCGGGTGCTCCGTGCTCCCTCATCCAGGGACTGCCCCGGATGCGGCTTCGACATGCTGAACAGGAGGTGCAGCAGGCGGGCTTGGTTAAGGCGACGGCGAAAGCTCGGACGGCGACGTCTGTGGACGCCGCTACCTCCTTGGAGGTGTCCTTCAGTCCTCTTCCGCTGCCTACTGCACAGCTGATGGCCGGTGCTAGTCCTCGTCTACAGGGAGAGCTGGTGGCTTCTGGAGGACGCGAGGTTGCTGGTGTTTGTCGCTCAAATTGGTGGTGCACGCTAGGCGTTCGATGGAATGCCCAACCACCGACGACGAGCGGCTAAGTTGTTGCAGGCGACTCTGTGCGGCTCGCGGATGCGGCGGCGGCCGGCGCTGTCGGGTGCGCCTGCCTCCCGTCGTCGCGGGCGAGTCCGCGGCGGCTCCACGACGCTGTGGTGGCGGCCGGCCCTGCCGGTGCACGCCCCCGCCGCCACGGGCGAAGTCCGTGCGGCTCCGCGGGCGTATGGCGGCTACAGGCATGACCACTAGTGACCGCGCCGACGGCAGGTTCTGGGCGAAAGCTTAGCCCGGCGGGCTTGCTCGGGCCGCGACGGTATTCTCCTTCTTGAAGCGCGCCGTTGAAGAACCTCCCGTGTTTTGCTCCATTTTTTCCACCCCGCTCAACTCCTTAACACGTAAGATTCGGGGCGAAAGCCTTGCCAAGCTCTTGTTTGCTTGGTTGACGATGGTGGCGTGGTCACGCCATCCACCTTCCCGGGAGGCATCGTTGGAGAGTTCATGTGTTTATGCGTTGTATCTTTTCCTTTCTTCTTGTGTTTCGTGGTGCTTTTGTATGGTTTTAGTCCGGTTTTTCAGGATTAACCGGACGGGTTTCTTCCCCGTTTCCCACAAAACGTGGACTTTTTTGAAACAAGTAGGTGGGGAAGCTCTCCCCGAATTAGCTTAAAAAAAAAAAAAAAAACAAAATCCGTTACCAAACTATCAGTTGCATGCAAGTATCATGACAAAGCCCACTTGAACTCAAGACATTTTTACAATGATATATGGAAGTCATTTGTAATATTGGAAGAAAAAAAAGGAAAAAGTCCGGATTCCTCCCCAACTGTCACTAAAGTTCACTTTTTCCTCCCTCAACTCGAAAAACGGACATATCACCCCCTCAACTTTTTCAAACCATGCAAATTACCTCCCTCGAGCGGTTTTGAAGGTCGATTTGCTACAAGAAAGTAAGCGTGGTTTGCTACAGTATCGATGGGTTTGCTACAGTCCAGTACCTTTTCTTTTTTAAAAAATCCCATTTGAATCTTTAAAAATTATAATAAATCATAGAAAAATCATAAAATAAAAAATCCAATTTTATTGGACTCCATATGATTAGATCTACACAGTGAATATATAATTTGATATGCTTTAGTATAAAGTTTTTTTGCTAAAAAGATTTTGTCTTTTTCTTTTTATTTATTCAAATTTGAATCTTTAAAATTCATAGTAAATCACAGAAAAATCATAAAATAAAAAATATAATTTTGTTAGACTCCACATGAGTAGATCTACACGGTGAATATATAATATGATGTGCTTTTGTCTAACAAAATAATTATAGAAGAAGTTGACTCTTAATTATAAATATAAAAGAAAAAAGACAAAACCTTTGTAACAAAAACTTTGTACTGAAGCATATCATATTATATATTCACTGTGTAGATCTAATCATGTGGACTCCAATAAAATTGGATTTTTTTATTTTATGATTTTTCTATAATTTACTATGATTTTTTAAAGATTCAATCGGAATTTTTAAAAAAGAAAGGCAAAGACACTGTGACTGTAGCAAACCCACTGGTACTGTAGCAAACCACGGTTACTGTAGCAAATCCACCTTTAAAACCGCCTCGAGGGAGGTAATTTGCATGGTTTGAAAAGTTGAGGGAGGTGATATGTCTTGTTTTTAGTTGAGGAAGTAAAAGTAAACTTTTTGTGATACTTGGGGGAGTGAATCCAGACTTTTTCCAAGAAAAAACAAAGCCCTTGAATCAAATCCATAGAGAAGCCCAAGCAAACTGGCAAATTAAAGCCCACTAGACATTACACCATCCAAGTTCGGTGAGTTTCTCAGTTCAGTGCACAAAGAGGAAAACTGCACGGCCTGGTTTTTGGGGCCTACCTCTTGGTCCAACTGAAACAGTCGCACAGAGAAGGGCTGGGCTAGGCACCATGGGCCCTGTTACCGATTTTTTCTCAGCTGCCTTTAATGATTATTGGGCTGGTATTTGGGTGCGGTCTTCCCCGAGAAGCCCGTCTTTTTTGCTTTTTAGCCCTTTTTGTAATAGTTTTCACAAATACATCCTTTTAGATTCATTTTAAGAAATGAACCTTTTTTTCGCACCACTAATCACGGCGCTGAGGTATAACGCGTCGGCGCTTAAGACCCATCGCGAGGTCGACGGCGTGGCATCGCGCAAATTTTACGTTTATCCCCTTGGCACCACGGATCACGGCGACGAAGCTCGACGCCATGATCCACGGGCCGAGGGGGTAATTGTAAAATTTGTGGTTTTTGCCTTCTCTTCACGCGGTTGGAATGAACAACTAAATTTATTCTTACAACTATACAACAATCTAGCTATTGTTTAATTGGTTAGCCCATGAGCATTGGTTGAGCACGTGGTGGTTATGGTTCAAAACCCTTGCAAAGTGCTTCTTTTTTTTTTGCTTTTAATAAGCAATATAACAAGTATTTTAAGCAAGTACAGGAAGATATTTTATTTTTAATAAGCAATAGTAGCAATTAAAGCATTTTATTAGCAATTTCAACAAGTACTTACTCCATACCAAATTGTAAGTCATTTGACTTTTTGACACCAACTTTGACCATTCGTTTTATTTTTAAAATGTATACAAACATAGTCAAATTTAAGTTACTCTTAAAAACATTTATTAGTAAAGCAATCCATGACATAAGAAGTGATATTTGACATATATTTTCAAATAAGGCGGATGGTCAAACTTTATTATATAAAAAAGTAGAACAATTTACAATTTAGGATGGAGGAAGTATTTTATATGCAATTACAAGAAGAAATATAAATAAATGCACTTGCATAAGGTGAATTTTGGATTTAGATAGTATACAACATTTTGGAATGAACAGCCACGCCGCGCTGGACTTTTGATCTAGCTTTAGTTTGGAATGAACAACATTTATAGGTAATCTATACCTAATTCAAGACACTTCTTTTCTATTTTTGACGCAAAGAACACCCTCCTCTGTCGGATCTCACGACCAGGGGTTAAGATTGAAAGTTTGTCTAGAAGTCTTACACCTCACCTCCGCCGTGCCTCACCGTCCGTCGCCCTCCAATCGGCCAGGGTTCGATTCTTGGCTTGCCATTTCTTTTTTTCCCGAAAAAATGAAACATCATCCTCCTTCCTCTCCCATCCTCCAGATCGCGACTCCGATAGATGGTGGTGGCGGCAGCGGCCGCCGCATGCTGCTGCCTCGCTGTACAGCCCTTGTCCCTCGCCCTCGCCCATCCCAGCCGCCCTGCCTCCCCGAACCGCCTGCGTACCACTAAGGCCGAAATCAAATCGCGCTCGCCGTGCCGCTTCCGCCCAGGAGGTCTCGGTCCTCTCCCTCACTGACGAACGCCATCAACGCCGCCGTGGCCCCTGGTGCGTCCCAGCCAAGGCGCGGCGCTCCGTCTACTGCAACCGGAGCCATGGGTGCGGTGGTGGATGCTGGTCGGGATCCATGGGTGTGGTATGGAGCAGGTCTAGATCAATGGGCACGGTACCGTGCAGGTCTGTTTCCCCAACGTCACTGGCATCCACGCTCTGTCCAGCTGTGAGATCCATTTTTCTGCCCTTCTTCCTTGATGCATGGTCTCTATATGACGCATTCTCCCACCCTCTCTCTGGATCTAACATTGTTTAAACTAATCATTTTTTGCTTTTAGATGCAGCGTAGGTGTTCAATGGTATTCCACTGAGAAGAAGAGGTTTAAGTTCGTGACTCTACATCTTGGAGGTACGAGTCAGATGTTAGTGCTACTGCTAAATATTTCGTCACCACCAGAAAATATTTCAATAATTGCATTCTAATGGTTGTTGACTTTGGTGAATTGAATTACCATAGAGTGTTATTTTTGTGGTGCACCACATTGCTTTTTCTGTCAGGTTCCATGAATTGAATGAATTGGAATATTTTTAAAGATTTTCCAGGTTACCGTGATGGATTTAGGAGTACATCTTCTACGACCATAGCTAGCTAGGAGTTCGTCAAAACTGTAAAGAAATGTACAGCTCGCATCTACTTACAGCTGCTTATAGTGAAATATGGTTGTTGAAAAAAAATAGCATGTACCTACAGCTCCATATTTGAATTCAGGTTATTGAGCTTCCTGTTAGCATTCTTGGCAGTTGAGTCATGAACTTGCAGTCGATTGTCCTATAGTTAAATTTTTTAAACTTTATAGCCTGTAGTTTATGCTTTCATAAAGACTATTGTTTGCAGGAGTGTAGGATGGCTGGAGTGGAGTCGTGGACTACAGGACTAAGAAATGCTAAAAAAGTATTTATTTTTTTATGACTAAAATTTGAAAGCGATCAAACTACCTGCTACTATGTGCAGTTGCAAGAAGCAAAGCATATTCTTCATTACTTCATATAGTTAGAACTGTATGCAGTTTGTAGGAGAGATTTGGTAAGGGAAATTCCCTTTTTCCCAACACTGGAGTACATCTGAAGGCATTTTCAACCTGAAGGACGTAGCCGCCAAATGGGATGCTTGGAAGGCTATTATAGGTTTGCTCAAATTTCTTGTGGATATCCTATTTGCCCCTCTGACCAAACTCTGAATTCATGCTTATCATCGTCGCAACATGTTCAGAATGCTGTCAGGCCAGCAGTAGTACTTTAGAAGCCATAATTTGATAAGCTAAGATGCTAAGTAAGATTTGTAGAGTATGGCTCGATCAGTATCCTTTTGTTGAAATTCAGTTGAGCTAGAAATAGGACAACACATGTTGACTCTATCTTACAGGCTCAATCCTGATTATTTCATACGGCTTTTTTAATAATCGATGGCCTGTTGAGTTTTCATCTAACTTTGTCAAGATTTCATACTGGCCAACACATACTGCCACTAATAATTTGTTCGTTTTGTAGGTTTTTTTTTAATCTCCAACTTTACTACTATGTGCATGTTGGAGATACCCCTCGAGTCTACATCTAATTTTGTTATCCAAATTTTGCATGTGAGATTCTAACACTAGGTTCACAATTTTCTAAAGGACAGGGAGACACTGAAGTACTCTGTTGGCTTTAAATGCTATTGATAAAGTAGTATTTAGAGCCATGGTTTTACAGACATTAACTTTGTTTTGTATTTGGGTTGGCTCTTCCGCAGAATGTCAGAGTACCACACGAGGCTGCACATGTTGAGTAGCCTCTGCTACTCCCTCCACTTCACCGCAAGCCTTGAAGCCAAGTTTGTGCCGCATGAAGGAGGTTTTTGCCGAAATTGGAAGGAGGCCCCACAGAAGAGCATCTGAAGATCTCCTTGGCTCTTTGATAATCGGACATAATCTGTGGCTTTAGTTATGTGTTTTATCTTTTCTGATACTCAAGCTTGCGTCTTTTTTTAGCTCTCTACATCTATTTTGCTACTAGCCATGTCGCCATGGTGGTGGATATGTTTTTAGTGGAGGTATTGTTTGCTATCCTTTTGGGCCTGGTCTGTAATCCCCAGCACGTGCTATCTGCTTTCAACATATATAAGCAGGGCTCTTATCCCTTGATCTAAAAAAAGAAAATTGTGTGATCTCAAGTCAAAACGCATAATTGAATTTGGTTTCTGCCATGGTATGCATATCTCAATGTTCATCTAGAGCAAAATCAATGGCTATCAGTCTTAGGGAACCACGAGAGCTAAAATCAATGGCTACCAGTCATAGGGAACATGGAGAGTCTGATGGATGATCTATTATAATAGAGATGATTTTTTTTTATGATGACACCGTGAAGCGTAGTACGACGGCAATATACTAGTATATATAAGATCTCATCGTTTGTTTTTTAAAAATAAAAAACAAAAACTGCACGTGCTTGGGAATGAACAGCATTTAATCGTTTACTTACTAGAAATAAAAAATAAAAAAGGAGAAGCTCCAGATTCCAACCATGGCTACTGAGGTAGGTAGCCAGCGCGCACGGGCTAACCAGCCCAACCGCCGCTTTGTTGCAATGTAGGTTTAAGAATAATTTTACTTTTTTCACTCCAAACGCATGAGGAGAAGAAAAAAAGGCTAAGTTTTACATTTACCCCCTCGGCGCCGAGCTCGGCGCCGTGATCTGTGACGCCGAGGGGGTAAATGTAAAATTTGCAATGCCACGCCGTTTACCACGCCGTCAACCAAGGCGTCATGGGTTGTACATTTATTAAATCTCCAGGTACCCACAAGATATGATTAAATACATTAAAAATCTATCTGTTTTTGAAAGAAGAAAAAAAGAAGAGACCTATGCTACATGGGCTGAACAATCTGAAAAGGACACTGCTATAAAGTCCGCACCAGTGTCGTAATCCGTCCACCAACGAAGCCAAGCCCTGTCCCCTACAAAATACATTAGGCCGGTGAAATTGATCTTAATTTTCACTCAGCAGCTTCGCCGGCCAGAACCCTCGCGCTCTGGTTTACTCGCCTTTTGTTTTCCCTGTGTCTTGAGCGCGTTCTGTCGCTTGTTCGGTCATAAGGTAAGGTACATACTTCACTTAGTTCGGAATTCTTAGTTCGGATGTGTTAGTAGATCGGTAGGTGTTGAATCAAAAAAAAAAAAAAAAAATCGGTAGGTGTTAATTCTTAGTTCGGGTGTGTTAGTAGATCGGAAGTTTTTGTATCTCATTTTCCGTTAGGTTCCTTTGGATCTTATCTAAAGATGGGGGTGGGCACTCCACGGAGGGAACCGTAATCGACCCAAGGATCCATCTGATCAGTCGAGGGAGCACTGATGCATGTGTATTAGCCATTAGGGCCTGCTGCCTTGCGACTTGCTATGCTGGTTTGCGTCTTGCTCTTACTGGATTGGACTCCGGCGGCGCTGATGCTCGCGATAGCAACGACAGATGGAAAGAGGATATGGCGGCGACTTATAGGGCGGGCCTTGAGAAGTAGTGTGGGGCGTAGGACGACGGCGCACACTGTGACGACGGAGAGCACTAGTAAGAAGTTAGCGAGGAACGCCCCTCAGCAGGAACGCCCCTATGCTCTTGGCCTTATGGCTACTGCGTCATCCATGGACGGTGGCACCGTGGCAGGCTCTATATTTATCTTTGACTTGGCCTTAGTTAACACTAAAAATACAGTTAGGGATGTACTCTCCCAAATTCAAATTCAAATCCTTATTTTGTCATGGTATATATATAGTCTCTCAGCTTCGGCTAATCGCATGCCATCAACCGAGATTTTGTCTCAGTTGCCGCTGCTGGGCTTCTTTTCCGGCAGGCTGGTTCTACAATATGCCACAACACTAACCTTCCGTGTTCGGCACACACTTCATTATTTATTTGTGCCCTCAAACACTCTAATTGCTTTACTACTGCTCATATGTAATCTAATCATTTGGTTCGTTCTTGGTTGCAGGGATATAATGGCTACTTCAGCCGTGGCATCTTAGGCTGGAAGAGGGGGAAGGTCAACGCTGTGCCTTCTGGTGACATGCTGTTAATAATGGGCATTGTACCAGGGGATGTAGTTCCATCTGAGAAGTCATTGATCTTATCGTGCATCATCGCTCCAAAGGCTGGTAAGATCTCATGTACATTGATCCACACATCCACATTTCATATATATATGTGTGTGGTGCCCTAATACTTATTTGTGATTGCTCTAGGCACGCCGTTATGGAATAGATGAGCCATTTGCTTGGGAAAGTAGGGAATTCCTTAGAAAACTTTGCATCGGAAAGGTCTTTCAATATGTTTATACACACACATACATACATATATGTGCTCGATCTCATGAGCTCTCCTGTGCGTAGCATCTGATGTTTCTTTACAACTAATATGAGCTGAAATTGAAAGCAGGATATTCTCTTTAAAGTGGACTCTACTACTTCAGGCCGTGAATATTGCATACCTTCTAGTTGCCTGTGGGTTTGCCAAGGTGAGATGATCTTTCACTCTATTTCTTTGGTGATCTTCTCATATTCTATTTTATGTATCATTTTAAGTCCAAATGCTATTCTGGTTGATCAGGTAAAAGCGCAAGGTCGTCTTAAGGGTGACAACAGTCCATATACCACAGACTTGCTAAGATTGAGGAATATGCTTTGAAAAAATTGCAAATGATTGGTTGAACGGCAGAGCTGCGCGGAGGGGCGATAGGCGACACGAGGGCGGAGCGTCCAGAGCTTCACTCCGGTGATCACCGGCGTCGATCCACGACATCTCCCCTACCCCAAAGTAGGAGAATCGACTCGGAGCTCAACGCCGCATCGTTTAACCGTGGTATTTCCGAAATCCCCGTCTTCTATCTCGCTATCCGCTCTCGAGAGGTGTTGGTCCGCTCATTCCGAGGAGCGGTTGGAGAATCTCTCGATTCTCAGCTCGCTGCAATAGAGTTAGGTGGGTGTTTTTGATTCGCCTCAAGCTCGTGGTACATGGGGAATCGTCGGTTCACACTTGCGGTGCCTCCATTTGCGATTGATGAGATAGTGGATTTGAGTTCGATGACGCCAAAACAGAGTTCTAGAACGAAGAACAGAGAAAAATCTACACCGGCTGCATCTAGAGGTAGGAGCTCCAGGATGACACCGGAGAGAGAGTTGACGACCAACCTAGCGTTTGATGATTGGATAAACGCTGAATTTCCACCAGTCAAAACCAGATGCTACTCGGTAGCGGTGGGATTGCCAAAACATTCGCAACCCGATGAGGACACGATCGGGAGCCGCACCACGGGTTGAAGATGCCTCCCGTGGCCCGAGAAACTCGGGACTCAATCATGATCGCCAAACTCCCAATCCAACTAACTTGGATGAGCAGAGGTATAGCGTAATCAATCGAAGAAGAAGCAAATGCAGCTTCAAGCTGTTGCAATGGAGGATGGAATGAATGAGTTGACGAAGGAGCGGGAAGTGGGCCGAGCAAAACAGGGAAAGCCCAAAAAAAAGAGTACCCGGCCCAGCCCATCACACACCATCGGTGGAGGAGTTATTCTATCACGCACATGGTCCGGCCGGCCCCGGACCAACCACAAACCAAAAGCTAAGCCTAAAACCTTGGGATGGTTCCCGGATCCCAAAGCATCTAGGGTTTTGGAGGCGACGGCGCCGCTTTCCGCCCTATGCTGCGAGAGATCCGCAAGCTTGGGCATCTCGCCAAGCGGATCCGACACACTACTCCAAAAACCATCGACGGCGATCGTTCGCAGAGGTTACTAGTGAGATGGAGAAGAAGCAAGCACAAGGAAGGAACTACCAAGGACAAGATCCCGAACATGGCACAAGACGAGTAAGGAGATGGGTCGTCAAGATAGAGGGAGATATCGGGGAAGAGGAGGGGAGAAGAGGAAGCTCCCAAGAGGCAATGAGGTATCAACACCAAGATAGAGAACAGTCAAGATCCTATCAAGAAGAGCGCTATTCGGGCAAGATCCGGATGAATATCATGGCCGCAAGAGAGGAGGAGACCGTCGGGGATGAAAGGTCGATCAAGCAAATGGCCGAGGAAGACCTACGCTACAAGATCGATGACAAGAAAAAGAGCTACTACCAATCATCGAGGCCGCACACGATGCAGCACGATCGGCGAGGGCTGCAGGGGAAGATGAAATGTTGGAATTGTAACATAGAGGGTCACCACTATTCGATTCGCCAAATCCTCCCTACTGCTATAAGTGCCATGAGTCTGGACATAAATCTGACAAATGTCCCCAGAGGAAACAATCTCATGTCATGGAGTCCAATATAGACAGGAGAGTTGGGAGGGACTATGTGCAAATCCCAGACAGAAACTCTGGCAGCAATGTTGATAGAGTTATTAAGAATGATGAGCTAGTGATTTGTGCTATGGGCATCCCAGGCCAAATCTTCTATTCCCTAGATGTGCCAGAAACCAGAAATGATATTAAGGACAAGGGTAAGGGAATAGAGCGGTCGAGCTATTGTAATGCATCTTTGGAAGGCAGGGGGACTAGAGCTAGAATTCTGACAGAACTAAGGTATAGGGCAGATTCAGAATGGAACTGGGATGTTAAAAGACTTTCTGGCAGTGAGTTTATGGTGACCATGCCATCCAAGGCAGTCCTAAACTTACTGATTAATATGAAGCAAATCAAATTTGTTACAGCTGATGTAGTTGCTATGGTGGAAGAATCAGATAGGGATCTTGAAACATTTGATGTCCTCCAAACAGTATGGGTGAAGGCAGTGGGAATCCCAGATAATGCTAGAACAGAACATGCAATCCTGGAACTGGCTAAACTGGTGGGTAAACCTGAGAAGGTGCATATCCCTTCTTTGAAGTGGAAAGGAGTATGGGTTCAAATCTCATGTAAGAATCCATATAAAATAGAAGGCTCCACAGAGGTATACATCAACAAGAAGGGGAGGAAGATATATTGGTATTATTCTGACAAAATCACAAATCTTCCACCAAGTAAGCGGATGAGGATGATGATTATGAGGATGATGAAATCACTGATGAAGAGGAACCGAGTTCACAAGAATTCAACTGGATTGCATCTGGTAAATCCCCACCAAAGCAAAGTGAAGATCAAGGGGCAGGAACATCTTCCAATAATGGGAAGCGGTGCGCTCTTACCTTTTCGGATATCTTTGGAGGCGGTGCCGGGAGACGGGCAATGGAGGCCAAAACACGGATGATAACCTTAAGATCGATGTTCGGGACAAAGAAACCAAGAGGAGGAAAAACACAGTCAAACAACACAAGGCATAACACTAGCTGGACTGGAAAATGTGGAAGAAGGGAGTGAAGTGAGGGACAAGGCAGAAGCACAGAAAGCAGAACACAAGACTGACCTGGTGAAGGACAAGCCTACTCGAGTGGTACCGGGCACGGCTCAAGGACCAAGAATGATGGAGTGATGATTGAGGAGAAAGCCGGGGCCAAGAAGAGTACAAAAGTCCCCACAGGTATACCCATTGCCCCTCCCCCCACCCCCTCCTATCT
Organism: Hyparrhenia diplandra; assembly: GCA_015847255.1. NCBI lineage: Eukaryota > Viridiplantae > Streptophyta > Magnoliopsida > Poales > Poaceae > Hyparrhenia > Hyparrhenia diplandra. The sequence goes on from JADLZK010001010.1 coordinate 395,767, forward strand.
CTACTTCTCTTTGTTAATTTAGAAGAAATAGCTAGAGCTTGTTGTTTCCTTTGTGAGCCCAAATGAGATTAGTAGATTATCCAATCTATCTTTACCCAATGCTATGGAGGAAGCGAGAAAAAAGCCATGCTTAAGGCAAAGAATAAGATTGTTGACATAGTCAAGGCAAAGCGGGATCAAGAAAATGCTTTGAAAAAATTAGAGGTATCTATTCCTCCTAATACCCAATTAGATGATAGAGGTATATGTGAGAGAAGAAGGACAATGAGGCAAATCTTTGAGGTGGATATGACCTCGAGTTATGATGAAAAAAGCAATAGATGTATAGAGGAAAACCAACAAAGCATAATTAAATGAAGATACTTTTTGGAACATAAGAGGCTTGGGTAATCAAGTTAGAAGGAAGCGACTTTTAGAGATAATTACAATTCACAATTTTGATGTATCCGTCTCCAAGAAACTATTAAAACAACTTATACTCGAGAGAGAATTAAATAGATTTCTTTGGAAATAGAGATATGAAATGGGATTGGATCCCTTGCAATGGCCATTCGGAGGTATGTTGATTGGTTTTGACCAAGAATTGATGAGATGCTTAGAAATTGATCATGGTTCCTACTATCAATGCACGAAATTAAGGATGTTGGATGACAATTTTGAATGGATGCTTTTTCAATATATATGGACGGCCCATGATGATAAAAAATTAGAATTTTTAGATGAGATCCAAACAAAAATGTTGGACACGAGTTACCCACAGTCATGGGAGGGGATTTTAATCTAATCAGATCACCGGTAGAAAAATCATCGAGACAATATTGACTTTGGCTTAATGAATGCTTTCAATATCATGATTGACAATACTGCTATGAGAGAACTTCACAGATCTGGAAGTCGATACACATGGTCCAACAAACAAACACCCCTATAATGTGTGTTCTTGATAGAGTCTTGGTGGCTAATAGATGGGAAGATAGATATAATCGGCAATGGTTCCGGCGCCAAGAGTGGGGTCGATCACAACCCTTTAATAGTGGACACTCTAGGGGTAAGAGACACAAAGAACTACTATTTCGGATATAATGCACCTTTGGGCCAAGCAAGAAGGTTTTTACCGGTGGGTATTAGACAAATGGCCGAAAGGTATAAGCACAAAGTAATAGATCAACGGCATATATTATCAAGTAAATTGGGAAGAGCTATTAAAGGTTGGGGTAAGAATATAGACGATGCCCGAGGAAGAAGGAGAAGAAAGAGGCGATGCGAGGCAATTGCAAGGTTAGATGAAGCAAGTGAAGTCGAGAGAGATTTAGATCAAGATGAGTGGAATATGAGATATAAATATGAAAAAGAATTTTTGAAGATAATGGCGGATGAAGAAGCAAAATGGCGAGAGAAGAGGGGGGAGAACAAATTGGATATTAAAAGGTGACTCCAACACAAGCTACTTTCACAAATGTGCCAATGGTAGAAAAAGAAAAATGAGAATAACAAGTTTGGAAAATGAGGGCTTAACAATAACTTCAGATCAAGAGATAAGGAGACACATAACAGAATATTACAAGCGGCTTTTTGGGGCTCAGGTCACTGCAGATATACATTTACAGGAAAATATGTGGACAACAGATCAACAACTGTCAGAACAAGAGAATGCAATTGGTAAGACCCTTCACTTTACAGGAACTAGATGTGGCTTTGAAAGAGATGAAAAACAACACCGCTCCCGGGCCCGATGGGTTTAGTGTAGAGTTTTTCAAAACATTCCGGAATATACTAAGATTGGATGTTAAAGAGATGTTAGATGATCTACACAAGGGTCAGTTAGAGTTATGGAGACTAAATTTTGGAGTTATCATCCTGCTTCCAAAAGTGAAACCAGCTACTAGTATAAAACAGTTTAGACCCATTTGTCTTCTGAATGTGATTTATAAGATCATTACCAAGGTATTAACTCTCAGACTAACAGAAGTGGTGGATAAACTCATTAGTCCATTTCAGACTGCATTTATACCAGGCAGAAATATCCTAGAAGGAGTTATAATCATACAAGTGGTCCTTCATGAAATAAGAACAAAGAAAAAAAGTGGAGTTATTCTTAAACTAGATTTTGAAAAGGCCTATGACAAGGTCAGCTGGGATTTTTTAGAAGAGGTTTTAATAAGAAAAGGATTCCACAACACCTGGATACAATGGATTAGTAAAGCAGTTAGAGGAGGAAGAGTGTGTATAGATATAAATGGTGACAGGGGAGAATATTTGAAGTTTCAAAGGCTTAAGGCAGGGGTGATCCTTTATCACCACTACTTTTCAACCGGTAGCGATGCTTTATCCACAATGTTGACCAAGGCCTCAAATGCGGGAATCATCCAAGGTCCGGTTCCCAATTTAGTTGATGGAAGCCTCACTCACCTCCAATATGCAGATGACACAGTGTTGTTCCTGGATTTTACACCTGAGAATCTACAAAGGGCAAAAACAATTCTAGCCTGTTTTGAAGCAATGTCAGGGATGAAGATGAATTATGAAAAAAGTGAGATATACACGATAGGTCCGAATGATGTGCAACAAAAGCAAGCAATTGAGATACTAGAATGCAAATTGGGGACATTTCCTATGAAATATTTAGGTATGCACTGTAAGTGATCACAAGATATCCAAAGCACAGTTGAGTTATGTATGTGATAAGACTGCAAAGAGATTAGGAACATGGCAATGTGAATACTTAACCTCTGGAGGGAAGTCAATGCTCATAGATACATGCTTGTCAAGTATACCAATGTATACCATGGGGGTCTACCAGCTATATGAGGGTAACTTCCAAATTTTGGATTCTCTAAGAGGTAGTTTCTTCTGGCAAGGGACAGGGAAAAAGAGAAAGTATCACATGGTTAAATTTGAGGCCCTAGCAAGGCCAAAGGAATTTGGAGGTCTAGGTTTTATGGATGTAAGAGCTATGAATACATGCTTGTTAGGCAAATGGATAGATAGACTGGAGAGGGATGAAAATAGTCTTTGTTGCTACATTCTCAAAAAGAAATACTTGGGTAATAAAAGCATCTTCCAACTAAAAAGCAGAAAAGGCTCACAGTTCTGGAGGTCTTTATTAGATGTTAGAGACTGGTTTCAACAAGAAAGAACTATAGAGATATGTAGTGGTCAGCAAACCAGATTTTGGCATGATGTTTGGCTAGGGGACTGTCCACTAAGCATTGTGTTTTCCAACCTGTTTCAAATTGCTCTTAACCAAGACATAGAGGTATCTCAAGCATTTAAAAGAGGGTACATGGCAGATCCAAGTAAGAAGGCAATTGAATGGAATATTCGGGGGAGGAATGGGATAATTTACTAGAGATATTACAACCAATTCAGCTATCACCTGGTAGAGATAAGATGATATGGGCCTTAGACAAATCAAGAAGATATAACACCAAATCTTTGTACAAACACTTAACCTTTGGAGGTATAAAAGACATTCAAATGATGAATCTGTGGAAATGTAGAATTCCACTGAAAGTTAAAAATTTTATCTGGATGGCCACTCATGAGGGCATCCAAACTGGTGTGCAGCTTAAGAAAAAGTGGTCGGGCCCTCAAGAATGTTTTACATTTGTGACATTCCAAAAAAACAAATGACCATGTCTTCGTTCCAATGCCCGATTCTTTGTGTACTTATGGACATTCCACGAGAATTAATCTAGGATGGCCAAATACACCTATGTGTTGTGCTGATTTCCTTAGAGATATTGGAAAACTCAAGTGGAGCAAGGCGTAAAGTGAAGCTCTTCATTTGTGCAGTGCATTATGGACAATATGGAAGACCCGCAAAGCGACATGGCCATCAACAAGAAAATGCCGGGCGTCGCCGAAGTCGATTATCCACAAGACAATTGTCTTCGCTGAAGTCATGGAAGCCGCTCGAAAAGCGGTTGGAGCCAACCGCGGAGGAGATGATACAGTTGGCGGTGACAAATGCATGAGGAACGGTGGAAGGCAAAGACGGCGACGGGGACCGATTGGTTGAAAACTACAAATTTTATGTATCATGTAACCTTTGTCATTTTGAGGTGTTTTTCGAGGCCGGTAGTGCCAAACTTATGGTTGTAATAAGTAAGTAAAAGGCGTAGACTGCGATGTTAGCGAAGTTTCAGAGTTATGAGAACCGTTGGAAGTAGAAGCAGCACTAGAAGAGTGCGTAAAAACTGAACCCGATCTTTTTCAGATCAGCGCTAGGCCTTGGTGTTCGTTAAGCTTTCTAATAAAGCGGGTGAATGCCTTTGGTCTAAAAAAAAAAGGCTAAAGACCAAGGTTCAGGTTGTTGGAGTAAGGTTAGTATATGAGATTTAATTACCAAACGTTTCTAGTTAACAAGCATTTAGCATTATAGAGCATACTTGTTGTGATTGCATTGTAATCATAAAAATATATATATCTTATTGGTTATTTGTCTAGATACAAGGCATCATAGAGGCTTCAACTAGAATTCTGCCATCATCAACCAACCCTTTTGAAGTAAAGGGATTTTTTGATCAGATGAAAGGGAAGGACTTGGAGGCTATCGTCGAGCAAGTCTGTGATGGTAGCACCATCCGAGTTTACTTGTTTCCGAGTTTTCATTTCATTCAAGTTTATATTGCTGGAGTTTAGGTAATATTCCTAGCCTGTTGTCTGTTGTCTTTTTACTCTTTCCTTTACCTTTTCTTGAATTGAATATTTTTGAACAAAAAATGTTTGTTGACTCATATTATAGCTTCTCAAGCTGGAACTACGGAAGATGTTGATGTGAACAGTACAATAGCAGCTCAAGTACCTATGGCAGCAACATAGAAGCTTGTACCATATGCATCTACTTATTCTGAAATTCCACCGGATAGGTTTGGTAGAGAGGCCAAACACTTCACCGAGACAAGAGTTCTTAACAGAGAAGTAAGTTTGCTTCGTTCACTATAAACATAAGTTATTACAATTCAGAGCTTAATACTACCTTATGAACAATAACATATAATTCTCACATTCTATGTAGGTGCGGATTATATTGAAGGGCACAGACAGTTTTGATAACATGTTTGCTTCAGTGTATTATTCTGATGGAAATACTGATAAGGACATGGCACTTGAGCTTATAGAAAATGTATGGATTATTGCTTGTCCATTCACCAATAATTAAAAATGTTGCTACATTAGTTATTTCTTATTAAATTTAACTTTGAGTACCTTCTATCTTTTTTCATACAGGGTTTTGCAAAGTATATGGAATGAAGTGCGAACATGCTTGGGGCTAAAAAAAAAAAAAGCTTAAGAATGCAGATATTTAGGCTAAGAAGGAACAACTAAGGATATGGTCTGGATTTCAGCCACGTGCTACAAATACAAGACCCATACACAACTAGATATTCACTAGAAAAGTTAGTTCCTTTACCAGTACCCATGTTCTTTTAAATAGAAATAGCATTAATATATTCAGTTCATGTTTCATGATCATTAAATAGAAGTAGCATCAATTTGTATGCATTTGAAGTGGAAACATTAATTACATACATTAAAGGTTTTTATGAGAGAAACAAGAATACTATTACATCCATCATAAATGTAAGTCATATTTTGATTCACTGAACTGATGTCCATATTCAAGAACCACTTTTATGTTGTTGATTGAACGTTTAATTGTGTAATAAGAGAAACTAAAAGTCAAAAACTACTCTTAAAGCTATTTCTTATATGAAAATACAAAAAGGAGTACATGAATATTTTGATCTAGTTACCTATGAATGAATATTCTATGTATGTTTAAAAATTAGCAAATTCAAATCTTCGTTGCCTTGTTTAACATGTGGTATTGCCACAGTATAGACTATGCATGTAACAGCAGTCACAACAATGTCTAGTGTAATTTAATTTAATGCACACCAATCAACACCAATATCCGTTGCTTCATGTTAGCAAAGTTGTGTAGAAAGTGGGATGCTACTGTATAAGCTGTAAGCGTGCACAAACTAAAAACTGAGGGGTGGCTGCTGAATTGTGGCTTATGTGGTCTCCTCTTATCAACTATGAGGAATAAGTAGCAATGAGGAGGTAACATAACCTCTGTCAAGTACATCAATAAAAATAATGGTACTGGATAGCGATGAAAACGGACGGAAACGGACGGAAAAACCTCATTTCTATTTCCATTTCTATATTTGTTGGCGGAAACCGGATCCGGTTCGGAAAATGCGGTTCGGAAAAACGGAATCGGAATATGCGGGTGCACGGAAACGGACCAATACGAACGGAATTGAACGGAAACGGTCGGAAGCCGGAACTTAAGCCGGAAAATAACAAATTAAACAACACACTTAGTTCAGATCACGACTAACAAAATAACATGGTTCAGATCACGACAAACACATAAAAAAGGACACACTTAGTTTAGATCACGACTAACAAAATAACATGGTTCACTTTCAGCTGAATATTTTTATATATGTGCTGAATATTTTTTTGAAAAAAAAATAAAAAAGAAAACAAACTCAACGCGTGCACACAAAAAGAAAAAAAAAAAAAATGAGAAGGAATGCACGTTAGTCACTACCTAATTCCACAACACAAGGCCTGGCCCAATCAACAAACGCCACGTGTGCACAGCCCACCCAGGCAAGCGCTGGACGCAGCTTCAGCTTCAGCTTCAGCTGTTATTAGTCCCACCTCGCCCATCCAAGCAAGCACGCATGCACAGATTCACTACATAGGAGACGCAGGGCTGGGCAGCTGGCCAAAACAAAAAAATTCGGTAAAATTCGAATAAAATACGGAATTATTCGACAAAATACGGAATTTCGTAAATACGGACGGAAAAACGTTGTTTCTACTTCCGTCCGCATTCCGGCAACCTCTGTCCCGGATTCCACCGGATTCCGGATTTTTTTAAAAAATACGAAAACGAACGGGAAAATGTAGAAAAACGGAGCGGGAAAAAAACGGGAAAAATTCCGTCCGTTTTCAACGCTAGTACTGGATGAGTGGGGGTGTGGCCAAAGTATGCAGTTATTTTATTTTGGAATCATAGAGGCAGTCATCTCTATTATTTATAAAAAATATTAACAAATTATATAACCTTTTAGCACATCTTACATTCTATGGTTGTAAGATTGCAACATGATCTATTATTAATTGCACATGCATTATCATCTGTACTAATATATCGTTTGCATTAATATCATTACAGGCCATAGAGGTGGTGAATGGATACTGTGTAATTGTTGCCGATGATGTTGCGCCTTGTGGAAGTCCTTTGGCAGAACGTAGAGTAAACCTTTCTAGCATAAGAGCTCCTAAGTTGGTTCATCCTTCTAGTGAGAGTGAAACTATTGAACATTTTGCTCGTGGAGCCAAGGAATTCTTGTGCACACGACTAATTGGTAAACAGGTATGGGAAATGTATTGTTATATTCATTATCTTTATAAAACAAATACACTACTTTTTAGGATAAATTGAGAACAGAACAACGATTTAACATTTGAACTAATGATCTGACTCCAATCTTTAAACGTTCAGGTTCATGTCTTAATGGAGTATTCTAGGAGAATCAACATTGTAAATGGACAAGTTGTCACTAACAAAACCAACCAAGTCGACACTAGAGTTTTAGATTATGGTTCCGTCTTCCTATTAGTTGATGGAACTGATTCTCCTTCCCCTGATAGCTCTGGCAACCCGCTTGGAGCCAATGTGGCTGAGCTTCTTCTGTCACAAGGATTGGCTGATATCACAAGACATCGGGACTACGAGGAGAGGTCACACCATTATGATGCACTCCTGGTGGCTTATTTGCGTGCTGAAAAAGCAAAGAAAGGATATCACTCAAAAAAGGATTATCCTGTGAATCACATGAATGATTTGACAACAGTTAGGATTTTCTCTCTTTCTGGAGAAATTATTTTTTTTTTTACCATTGTTTCTTGCCTCAAATCAATTATTTAATCCAACTTCAATTTCTAGGTTTTTGCAAAGAAGGCAAGAGAGTTTTTCCATTTGTTGCAGAGAAATAAAAAGCATTTTGCTGCTGTTGACTACATTTTTAGTGGCCATCGCTTCAAACTAACAATGCCTCATGAGACAAGCACCATTGTCTTTTCATTTTCTTGTGTCCAATACCCTGGTAAAAATGAACCCTACTCAGATGATTCCATTAGTTTGATGAGAAGGAGGATACTCCAACGTGATGTGGAGGTACATTATTTCCTATTTCCTTTTCCATTTGATTGTCTATTTCTGATTTCTTGCTCATTATGTTAATTTACTTCTATTTACATTTTTCTTTTCGCTCTATTCATGTTCTTGGCTTACATTTCTCTTAAGGATGTTGAGTGCATGTGCTTGTGCAGATTGAGATTGAAGCAGTGGACAAGAGTGGAACATTCCTAGGTTCCTTATAGGAGTCCAAGACCAATATGGCTTCTGTTCTTCTTCAAGCTGGCCTAGCCAGGCTTAATTCATTTGGACTCGACATGAATCCATGTGCTCAAAATCTCATCGAGGCAGAAAAAACTGCAAAGCAGAAGAAACCGAAGATAATGTGATTCTATTTTTATAATAGATAGTGTACATGTAAATATTCAGTTAATTGTATCACTCTTGCTTTCCAGGTGTGGGAGAATTACAATGAACTAGAAGTCGTTCCCCAAGGATCCATGACTGAACAAAATGGAAAGAGAGACTTTCAAGGTTTGTCTACTTTTTTTTCTGTAACATGAAAAATGCACAATACAAATGTTCTAATTAACTTTTGCTTCATGTTCTTTTTAAGGTTACTGTAACTAAAGTCCTTGGTGGTGGAAAGTTCTATGCCCAGATATTTTGGTGACCATCACGTGGACAACATCCTACAACATCTTGCTTCTCTGAAATTCAATGAAATATCAGAAACTTCTAAAGATACCTATGATATGTTGGGAAATCTAGATCAAACAATAAATACCCAATCAGATACTTTGGAGGTTAAAGTTAAGCCACATAATCATGTGGCTCCTCTTCCTGTTAGGTGGTCTAAATTGTTTAAAGATCAGCTAAATACTACAAAAGGTGAAGTTAAATGTGCTGAAGAGTCAAACACTTCTAAAGTTAATGATTCATAAAATGATATTCCATTTAATCCAACAAAGGGAGATGTGGTTTTAGCCCAGTACACCCTCGAGAATTCCTGGTAGAGAGCCATGGTATGATGAAACCAAATTTTATATATTTATATACAAATATTAAATTGCATATTCTTTGCTCAAACTTTACATCTCTAGTTAAAATCCTAAACCTTATCTTCTTTTTTTTTTCCATAGACCGGTGTCCGTATGTCAAGTTGTGAATATACTCTCATAATTTCCTGTTCTACAGATTGTGAGTGAACATCAGGGTCCCATAGAGATGAATTCGAGGTGTTTTATATTGATTATGGAAACCAAGAGATTGTTACTTGCAGCCACTTGAGACCTGCACCTGAGAATTTTTTCTATTTCCGTGATTCCTCCACTAGCCAAGCTGTGCAGTCTTGCATTCGTTGTAGTTCCTGATATAGTGGATGACCTTGGTGAAAAAGCTGTAGATTATCTAAGAATGATCTTGCTCGACAATGAGTACTTCAAAGCAATAGTTGAAGGGCGCGACAGTGTGGGAGCGAAGCTAGAACGGCAAGGAAATGGAGAAGTACTTATTGTGAGCATGTATGGTGAAGATGCTGAAATCAGCATCAGTGCTGCAATGCTAGAGCTATGGTATTCTCACTTTTTCTCATTGATTGATTGAAAAACAATGTACCTCTATTTGGTTCTGAACTGATATTGATAATGCATAGCTAACAATAATATCGTACAGTGGCAATGTATAAAATTCTTTTTAGACTATTAATTATTTGCTTGTCAGCAGGATGGCTTGGCTCAGCTCGACAGGAAGAGGTGGAACTCAAGCAGTGGTTTAAGAATAATTTTGCTTCTTCATTCCAAACGCGTGAAGAGAAGAAAAAAAAAGCCTACGTTTTACATTTACCCCCTCGGTGTCGTGGATCAAAGCGCCGAGGGGGTAAATGTAAAATTTGCAATGCCACGCCGTTTCCCACGCTGTCAACCTCGGCGCCATGGGTTGTGGCGCCGAGATGTTATAACTCAGCGCCGTGACTCGTGGCGTTGAGAAAAGGTCCATTTTTTAAAATGAATCTAAAAAGGGCGTATTTGAGAAAAACTTTCAAAAAAAGGGCTAAAAAAGCCAAAAAGATAGGCGAGAAGCCAACCACGACGAATGGAATGGACTGTCCTTTTTAAGGAATGGTACTTGGATTGCGCAAGGAACTTCTGGGGATCAGAGTGAACACTTGGTAGCAAAACGGAAGCCGTCTCGAAGATAGGCGATCTGGGTTACGGACCCACCTGTCTGAGCTAGGTGCTAGTTCTCGGTGGGAGAGCGAGAGTGCCCGTAGCGGCGGATACGAGAGAGAGAGAGAGAGAGGGCCACGTCCACGAGCCGGCTGCCGACGGGGTGGAGGAAATGTACCAGCCGTTGGCAGTTTGGTACTTGGTCCGTTGGTCGTTCGCACCGTGGGCGGTGGTGACTTCGAAACTTCAAGATTTTGCGGCCGGTCCCCGAAGAAGGTGCTCAGGGGTAGGGTTTGCGACGCGTGTGTTCATAAATAGGGTGAGTGTGCGTCGTGCGTGTTAAGATGTGCGTTACTGTGTAATCTCAAAAAAAAAAAAAAAAAGGCACCCGCTAGTAACAGAATACTACTCCCTCCATTCTCGTCTTATTTAATTTTTTTTTGCAAACATAGTCCAATTTAATTCATTCTTAATGACCCTTTCGTTAATAAAGCATGCCGCAATAAAAAAAGTAATATTTTGCACAAATTTTTAAATAGAACGAGTGGTCAAACTTGAGGTTAAAAAGGTCAAACGAAATATAATTTGAAACGGAGGGAGTAGTTGCTAGCTATTATTGACTTGGTCCCAAAAATTTGAATAAGACATAGTCAAAAACGATATCTAAAAAATAAAAAAATGGTCAATCTTTTTTTGAACAGAGGAAGTATTGAATGCAATTCTGGCTTTATGAAGAGTTAGCTGATTTTAACTCTTCACCAAAATTCTAAAACAATACTAACATTTACAATACAAAATATCGATAGATTCTTGACGGAATATATTTTCATAATAAATATTGGTTTAGATATAAATATTAATACTAATCACTTAAACTCGGTCAAACTTTAGCAAATTTGACAAAGCACGATTCCCACAATTACATTCTTTTTAGGGACAAAGAGAGTAGCTTATCTATCTATAATCTATAACTCCTATAAAGATAAACCCCACTAAATGAGTTCTCTCTACATACAAGGTGTCCACGTCAATCTCCACTAAGTGAATCCACTACATGTTCTATCTTTTCATGCAAACTGTACACATTATTACCCACTATGTGTATGCCATCCCTTATTAATTTAAAAAAAAAATCCATGTCATCTCTATCATGTAAAATAATTTAAATCTTTAATTTTTAACATACAAGTTATACCTACATACAATATTATATGTATACATAGTATTCTATATAAAAAAATATTATTAAGAGAATCCCGCGGCAACGCTGGGTATACTCCTAGTAAGATGAATAGCACTATAGGATACCCTTAATCAAAATATAGTTTATGAACTTGGGCTCAATAAAGTACCGGAGATCGAACACATTGACGTCCTTGAGATCGACCAACACGGATGGAAGGTAAGGCTTTGATTGCAACTACGTAGTAAGTGGATCATGGGGCAAACAACTTCTTCAGCGTTGTTGCATGAAGAACTTGTGGTCGTGAGACCCCTCGATGATATGGCTTCACGAAATCACAGAAATAGGTAGTGAGGTTTTGCTTTATAGGAGTATAGGAATAGGACGGCGAGAGTGTATGTCAATGTCATAATGTTTGACCTAAGACATTTACCAAAAGCAACAAGTTCCATATGGTATTACATTGAATGTGTGCTCAAAAGTCAAAACCATAAAGCAGTTGAGATGGTGCTTAGAGCCTATCAATTGATGGCATGATTCTTATGTGCCTTTTCCTGAGACTACCTATCTTTAGACTAGTATGTTTTGTGAAAACTAGCTTCCTGTTAATTGTTGGTTATGGACTTATCTGTCAGACTTGAACTGAGAGCCAACAGATGAGGATCTGAATCTGCACATGTATATTATTGCTCCTTTGACCATGCATTTTCTGGGTCTAGGACCAGCAATTAGTTGGATAAGATGGGGCTTACAGAGCACTAACGACCTTGATTATATTAGTTGGAGCCGACTTGGCAAGATTCACTTGGGCAACTCCATTGTCGAGGGTAGCTGATTTGTCCATGTTTTGCCCACATTTCAAACTACACTTTGATATATATGTATTGTACCGGACAGTTGTCTCTGGTTACACCTGTTCTTTTCTCATTCAAAAAAGGTGATCTTTTCCTCACGTTCTTCTTCTGAAGGATTAGCTAGTCTTTGTGCAGTGCTGCATCATGGATGACAGAGCTTTGTCTGACATGGTTTATATGCTTGCCATAATGTTTGTTTGACACATGGTAACAGTTACTATACATACAATGGAAAAAATCTGAAATCAAAGCCAAATTTAAGGTAAGATGCTCAACCTGCTGCAGTTGAAATGCTTACAGATTTTAATACCAGGCAATGAAACAAAAAGATATTTTATTTGTGCGGTAACCTGAATGGTTGCAAAAGACCAAAATGATAACCTGAATGCTTGCAGGTGCCCAGTCTATAAAGTTAACAAGCTTCCTTTCGTGTATCTTTTGCAGGCTCTCATGAACCTAAATCAGTGAGGTGAGTTGTGCATCAGTTCTAGGTAATTACCCTGACTGACATGTGTGGTAAGTTCTAAGTTTCACCTGAGATTAAATGTCCATCACTGAACCTGTCTTTGTGCTTCTGTTTCTTGTGATACGGGAAACTAGATTTTGAGAGAAGAGGAAGAACTATCACTCTGGAGTTGTCTTCAAAGCTATCAAGTTGATAAACATATTTAGTAGTCTTTTCTTTATCTACTCATATCAGTCAGCTATGAGGAGATACCTCGCAAATTTGAGGGAAGAGCGCTCCCGACCGTTGCACCGGCGGAAGCGCCCGCTCCACCGTCGCCGGCGCCGGCGGCCACCGCCCGGCGCCCGCCACCGTCGCCTCCGCCCCCTCCCTCCACCATTCGCTCTCTGCGCCGCTCCGCCGCCTTCACCTCCCCGTCCGCTCGGCGGGCACGCCTTGTGGCGACAGGGCGACCATGGCACGCCAATGTCGGCTGCCGCTCGCCCGTCGTCGCGGGTGCTAGATCCGGCGGGCGGCGCCGGCTGAATCCGTCGAGCCCGCCACCGTCGCCCACTGAAGCGGCATCGAATGCGCCGCCGTCGCCGGAAAGCGGGCGTCGACTCCTCCCCGTCTTCCGGATGCGGCGCCCTTGGCACCCGATGCGGCCCTCACTCTTCCACCGCCGCCGCAAGTGGCGGATCCGGCGGTCGCGGCGGTGCCGTCCGGCCCGTCGTCCCGTCGCCCGGTGGCCGCCGTCGTGCCGCCCGTCGCCTCGGAGGCCGCCGTCGTGCCGGATGCCGACGGAGAAGAAGTGAACCTGCCCCCGTCGCCGGATGCCGCGCGTCGTGGGGCGCCTTCTTCAGGCGCTGGTGATGCCGCCGCCCGGCGCGTGCCTACATCCGTCGCCTCCAATCCCCCAGCGCCACCGACGCTGGATGCTTCCTCCACCTCCGGGCCGGTTCGCCTCCTCCTTCCTCCGAGCTGCTCGCGTCGCGGCTGCCTTTGGCTCCTCCTCACTAGGAGCTGGTCGAGGAGCCGGCATCGTTGGTGCTCTGCCCGGGCGGGTGCGCCGCCCCACTGCGGACGGCGGCATCCTCTGCATGCGGATCTTGCTCCGGTTGTGGACATCGAAGAGGGCGAGATCGAGGAGGATGTCGACTCTCGGCGGCATGCCTTTTCGCCAAGGCTTCCCTCTCCTTCCTCTCCTCCGTCGGCGGGACTAAAGTGGAGCGATGGGTCGATGTTCCCATGTCCGAATTTGCTCCGACGATGAGTTCGAGATGCCAACCACGCCGCCAACTTCGCTTCCTCCACCGACAAGCGGCCCACGAGGAGGCCGGTCATCGCTTCGGGGCCTTACGCCTCACCATCTCCGCACTATGGGGCCGGGCGCCGCCACCTCCGGGCTCCTAGGGAAGGCGAACCCGCCCCATGTCGGTGGCCGGGCACGGCAACGGCGCTCCCGATGGTGCCACCGCCTCGGCCCGGTGGGTGCATGCCGGAGTGCGACACCGACCACGCCAGGCGAGGCGCGGGCATCCGCGCCCGCCCGCGGCAAAGGTGACCTCCGCGGCCGGCGCATCGCGATCGTGGCTGCCCCTACGGCTCCGTCCTCGCTCGTGTTGGCCGGTAGAAACACCATGTTTTTACATAGTCAAAACCGTCAACAACGTACCCTTTTTGGAAGCCAACATACATATAAATAATGATTTCTTGTACAAATAACCTAGTTCCACATGTAGATGTCATTATTTGTATGCGGATGTGAAATCGGGAGGAAATCGGGCCGAAATAACACATTTGGTCATCATCCGTCGACACTCCAAGTATGACCAATGGACAAATTGACATGACCATCATGATCTCCATGTTCTAGGATGCTTCCACACAAAATTTGAAGTCATTTGGCCACAAGACCTACATCGGCCGATGCATGACCATTTCATCCGAGACATCGACATGTGGGGACACCTTCTAGAAGAGTTGAGAAGGCCGGGGCCCAATGGACTGCATCGGCCGACCATAGACCTTAGGCCCAAACTCTTCCAACGCGACCTTCCACGTCACTAATCCGTGGGAAAACAAAAGAAGGCACCCGATTGGTCCATCAAGACGTCACATGGATCATAGTGGTACAAAAGCGGATGTCACGGCAAGTTCGGACTCAAGACCGTAAACCGGCGGTGGGGCCAACATTCCGGCACTGGGGGTGGCCCACGGGTCATGGACCATGGTCGGCCGACCATGGCCCATTTGGCCACCGACGTCCCCCACGCCTACCACATTGTCCACGTGATTATTTCATCCGGTAGTTGATTCTAAGGCGGTTTATCCAAGGGCTCTGAGGTGGGATCACGCGGATCGATGACATGGCGCCGGGAGTAGCCCCCTACTCCACCCCAGGGGCTATAAATACCCCCCCTACCCCTTCACTTCCAAGACATGACCACAAGGAAGATCTCCACTCCTATGTAGTAGGCGAAGCCCCCTGCTCCTTTAGTGTATCAAGAGAGTGAGAGAGAGAGAAGTCTCACTACAAGATTTTTGGTCTAATTCAACGCCTACGAATTGCAAAATCGAAACTTTGGTTGCTAGAGGGGGTTGTATTGCAACGATGTCCAACAAATGGTAGCAATAGGTACCTGTAATACAACGATTGCTAAGGGGTTGCAGCTCTTCGTTGCAATTGGTGGTCGATATTGCAATGGTGAAAAAACGTTGCAATTGTATATATTTTGGTTGCAATTGTATAGTAGTAATGCAACTACTTTTGCGTTAGTTGCATTTGGTTGTGACTATTGCTACGAGTTTTTGGGGTGGCGATAGCTTCATGTTTAATGCAACAAGAACTTTGATGACCGAAGCAAAAGTTGTTCTCGATTGCAACGCTTTTTGGGTGTTGCAACTGCTACAGCATATTGCAACAAGGACTCCATGGGGCGAAGCAAAAGTGGTTCTCAATTGCAACGCTTTTTTGGAGTTGCAACTGCTACAACGTATTGTAACGAGGTCTCTATGGGGGCAAAGCAAAAGTGGTTCTCAATTGCAACATTGATTTAGAGTTGCAACTACTACATGCTTATTGCAACGAGAACTAGGAGTCAAGGCTGATTTGGGTTGGGCCTTGTAGTGTATATGTATCGTGGGCCGTCGATTTGTAGACACGACCAGGGGATATATCAAGAGCCAAGGCGCAGACCCATCGTGGTTGCTACAATTTCTAGTGTCGTTATAATATGCTGTTGTAAAAAACGACTCAGATCAGTGGCCTTTTAGTATAGCAAAAGGGTTGAGGCCTGCAAACGAGTCATCTCAACCAACGACGGCTTACAAGAACTTTGTTATACACTAATGTGTTCGGTTGTAAAATATGATTTATTCTATAGTTTTATTTCATTGCTTTTGGGTGCGCAATAGCCTAGCAAAGCCCTTGCTAGCGCTCCTGATGAACCCCTTGCTAGAGATTCTAATCATGCATGCAAGTCCCACTGCCAATGCCATACAGAATGTAAAAATGCTAGATCCAATACATGATCGCCACCCATATTGCCCTAAAGATCGAAAAGCGCAATAGATAAAGCTCAATAGTCTAACCATTAACGATTGTTAATAAATATATCACATACGGAGTACTTACAAATCACAAGCCGCATGCCTAAAAGTTTGCCACACATCCTCACTGTCCAGAACATGTCATGCTGAAGCATAGACTAAATTACTTGCAACATAGATAACATCAGCATGGTATAACTAAGCTAAACTAATACTACTCTACGCATCCAGATTCTGACTTTCAAAGCCATGAAGTGCAGCAGCCAGCAAGCCATCTTGTCATCTGAAAACTGAGAACCACATCATAATCATAATAATCAAATAACAAAAGAAAGTGTTGTAGGGCATAGAGCAGTAGACATGTAGCCATCTCGACATCTCCAAAATGGAACCGCATAGTCGTAGAAGTATATGACAAAAAGAAGGTGCACCAGGCGCGAACCAAAAGAAGGTGCACCAAGCAAGCTTTCAGCAAGCCATCTCCAAGCTTTAGTAGTGCATGTCATCGATCTCACTATCCTCTTCACTGCCCTCGACACCCCGGTCCTCCAAGTTTGGTTCTTAGCCTAAATAACGGACTGCAGATCAGCATACACAAATAGAAAACTGATATGTGCACATCAGTAAGAAAGGTGCAAAGAATTCTTAAAGTAACAATCAATAAACCTCCTTGTTTCTAGAGTAAATTTATTATCATTCAACTCATCAAGAATTGTTGCTATCTTGGCCTTGCGATATGAAATTGACACATGGTGCAATAACTAGTAACTCACCAACTATTAAAATGAATGGAAGAAAACAAGGTTTCATTCCCATGATGTAAGGGAAAAGTCAGATGTTATGGCCAGTCTAAGAGATTTTTCATGGAAAATTATACATCTGATTCACAAATCACATTGAAGTAGGAAGAAACAAAGTAAGCCGCAAGGGTGGCAGAGGTTTTCTCACCTCGGCCATTGTAGCTCGTAGGTCATCAGCCCATCATGGCCCGACAGCAAGGATGTTGATGCAGCTTTGGAGAACATCCTGATATGACATTACTAGGTCCAGCCAAATTGTAAAATATGCAGCCACATATACAAACCATGTTAAGCCTGACCTTTGAGCAAACTGAACTCTCCCACAATTCACAATGTTCTTCACACAGGCTTTCTATAAGACACTTCATAATAAGAAAAGAAAGATTGCCCATAGTGGTAAACTGGTAATGTAGCGGTAACCATGCGCAATCCATTTTTCTGTAATGTTGTTTCTACTTGGCCCAAAAGAAATAAAATTCTAAGTTACTGCTTGTGCTGAAACCCTTCCACTATGTCATCGTAGTCACTACAAAAATGCAGCTCTCCTTGGCTAGATTCATTTTACTGTAAACATGACTGTCAACTATTTTCTTTGTATCAATCAAACACAGAAATGTATAACAAAAACAGATGCCTCTGCCTAGGTCAACGAGGTTACATGTATTGAGGGAAGTCCTGCTTCAAAATTCAAACTAAGTCATTTTTAAATAATTAGAGTAATTTATGTCAATGGCATACAACATTGTTTTATTAGTATAATCAGTAGTGGAGCTTGGACTTAATGCAGCAGGGGCCACTAATTAAAGAATAAGTCCAATCTTCAATTTTTATCAAGCCAAATGGCTACAACTAATGGAGTTTACATAAGTTCCAGGGTGGCCATGGCTCCTATTGGTCTGTGAGAAGCCTGGCCACTGAGCAAAATAAATAAAGCTAAGGTGTGTTGGAGCTTTCCCTGTGTCTCATCCTCCCTGACCTATCTGCTAAACCATACATAAGCAAAACCGACACTATGCACCATCCAGTACTAATATTGAAGCATTTATTAATACAAGTAGATTCAGACTGAGCAAGCTGTAAACAAGTGTTGTGTACGCATGGTCTGGGACCAGCTGTGCCTCAAACAAAGTAGAGAGAAGATTTGACAAGTAGTTCTTACATATAATGCTACTTGCTAGCTAAAGAATTAATATATTGGACACATGTCGGCTATTTCTTGTATCTTCTTTAAATCTAAATCTAAATGCTAATAACAGTTATCATGATCTCCAATTCAACAAACGTTCATGATAAAATGTGTGAGGCTCTACTCTTTCTGCGACTCTTGTTCTGGTAGTTTCCTTAATCAAATCATAGTCAGCAACAAATTAGCTTTGTGAATGGACCATATAGGAGGCAACTAAAGTCATACAATCTAGCATTAATCCCATCCACAACAGGCCACAGCTGGGTGTTCGAGTCACTAAACGCTCATCATCAAATAAACAAGAAATCCTTTGCCACGAGGAAGTTAACTGCAAGAAACAAATTGATACATGCAGGAAGAAAACAAAGGGCTAAGAAAGGGGAGAGGCTCTCACCTGCCACTGGAGCTGACCAGGCGACCACACCTTGGCCTCGTCATCGTGGATGACAAAGTTCTGCCGCGAGCTCCTCCACGCCGGCAGCGAACTCGAGCGTAGGCTCAGTGCTGACTGCCGCCTTGGGGTGGGCGTCCCCAGCTCCAGTACCTGCATCTGCCACCACAAAAAAATGGCTTTAATAATGGAGTGTTCGGAAGTTCGATTAGAGCAGAGAGCCAGAGACCACCTCTTGCCGACGGCTCGCGCGGAGGGGGAAGGCAGCACTGCTGGCAGCTCGCGCGGAAGGGGAGGGCGGCGCCGCCTGCTCCTCATGCGGAGGGGAGTGGCGGCACTCCGGCGGCTCGCGCGGAAAGGAGGGGCGGGGCTCCGGCTGTTCCAACGGAGGGAGTGGCGGCGCTCCGGAGGATCGCGCGGAGGGGCGGAGCGTCGCACCAGGAGATGACGGGATCTACATGCTACCACCCGAATCACCGTGCTCCCGACTAGATCTGATCCTTGTCGATAGGAAGGTGGAGAGGGAAATCAGGGAGGTGAGGGCCGGCAGTTGTTGGGAGGCTGCGGGAGGAGACGAGAGGTTCAGGATGGGTCTGTTTCCTCGGATTATTCGGGACCGCGGGAGTGTATTCGCGCGCGGATTAAAATTCGGAGTTTGATAGAGCGGGAGATCGACGCGGGATTTTAATATTTCATTCACCAAAAACGGTGTGAGATATTCGATTCGATTTTAGTTTATTTTGGTGAATTTGGTAGAAAAGATAATAATATTGTAAAATGGTGAGAAATTTCTTTAAAATAGTATGAAGACGTAATATTAATGTATATGGTTGTCATAAAAAAATTCAAATCATTTAACAAAGTAAAATTAATATGAAAACATAGTTTGGACCCATAAGGTTTTCATAAAAAATAATTGTGTTTAAATAAGGTGAGACAATACATTGTTCACGACACTTTGCGAAATCACTTGAATTTTTTATGTGATGCTTACACCCCAAAGTTAGGTGGCTATGCAAATTTTTAGATTTTTCTAGCAACTTTATGATATTTTAACATTTATTCATTAGTAATTCAACAAATAATTATAGTAATCAATAAACTTGGTCAAAAAAAATTCCATAAATTCAGACAACAACATATTTTGGCTCCATAGCCATCCCATAAAAGTTTTTAATGATTCTAACAAAGTGGTACTATATACCCATCACAACTAGGAACATCTCTCACTTAGTCATATAAGACTATGTGAGCCATGTATGCCTTTGCGAAGGATGTGCAACAACACTTTATTAAAATCACTTGATTTTTATGTGATGCTTATACACCAAAAATCATGTGGCTATGCAAATTTTTAGATTTTTTTAGCCACTTTATGGTATTTTAATATTTATTCCTTTGTAATTCAATAAATATTTGTAGTAATAGCTAAACTTGAACAAAAAATTCCATAGATTCACACAACAGTATATTTTGTCACATAACCATCATGTAAAAATTTTAAATGATTTTGACAAAGTGACAATATACATCCATCACAACGAGGAACATCTTTCACATAGTCATATAGGACTATGTGAGCCATGTATGCCTTTTTTGCGATAGATGTGTAACAACACTTTGTTGAAATCACTTGAATTTTTTTATGTGATGTTTGTACACCAAAATCATATGGCTATGCAAGTTTTTTTTTTTTTTTAAAACAATAGCCACTTTATGGTATTTTAACATTTATTCCTTAGTAATTCAATAAATATTTATAGTAATAGCTAAACTTGATCAAAAATTCCACAGATTCACACAACAATATAATTTGGCTCCACAACTATCACATAAAAGTTTTTAAATGATTTCAACAAAGTAACACTATATATCCATCACAACCAAAAACATCTTTCACTTAGTCATATAGGACTATGTAAGCAATTTAGTAATTCAACAAATAATAATAATTAAAGTAATAGTTAAACCTGGTCACAAAGCAACATATTTTGGATCCATAATTACAGCAATATTTTGGTTTTAGTGCCTTTTCCATTTAAAATCAAAATTTATGTTGAAATATGTCAAATTCAAAATTTGAAATTTTAATCATTCAAACAAACTTCGAAAGATAAATGACCAAAACAAAATTTATAGATCTTGATGAGTTCTATGATATTGACGTTGAACACTTTTTTATTTTGAAATTGTCTTCAACCTCAAAATTCTATCGGAGGAAGGGAGAGCGCGCGACGGTGTAGCGGGAGAAGAGAAAGAGGGCTCAGCAGCGGCGGCACAAGAGAAGGCAGCCTGACTGGTGGGTCCAAATACAAAAAAAAAAAAAAAAAAAAAAACTCCACGATGGCACGTGCGGTCGAAGAGATTTGAACCTCCAAAATGTGACGCAGATGGTGTTTTCCTTTTCGATTTGTTTTCAAAATAAGACTCCAAATAAATTTAAAAGAAACGAGTAGCCTTTGTATTCAAAAGTTTTCATATGAGGTCATTTAGTGTTCGGTTCGACAAGGTTTGACTAGGTCAAATTTTGAATTTTTAAAAAATGACACCTCCGCACTACTATTTGAAACTCTAAAAATGACGAATATCTATCGTGCCCATAAGGTTGTCCGTTCTCACTATGATGGATGCTCAAGTGACCTTTCCTCTTCATTTAGCATGAGCCTACTGAGCCGAGAGAGGGAACGCATACTCCTGCATGAAGGACACGTTTCCACAGGAAGCCCCACTGGGACGTTTGTGGGACCCACCATGTGTCACATGGAGTCGACGAAAAAATCTCCGTGTCGATGTTGTAGATCCGGATCGGACACGCATCGACGGCTCAGGCACCACGAGGCGAAGTGCATATGCGAGTGAGAATTGATGCTTCGTCGGATGTTAGAGAAGTAGACTACAAGAAAGAGGACGGTAGATGGGAGAGGCAAAGAAGGATGCTTGCCCCAAGACATAAAGTCGGTGACTGTTGATACTCTCTTTGTCCACAAAATGATGACTCTAAGTTTTGCACAAAAATAAGTATTATATCATTTTGTTGATGATCAATATTATCATGAAAAATCATAGTATGAGCTAGCATGTAACATAGTAGATCCTTAAATATATCTTAGTGTATTTTGAAAATCTTATTTAAGGTATATATATATAGTTCAAATTTGAATTATTTTCAATAATATTGTACACATAAATTCAAAAAATATTGAGTCCCAACTCCCCTACACCTCGGTCTCAACTCCTTCAAAAATAGTAAATTTTAAAAGTTAATAAAACTCCAAAGTGTAGACACATAGTACTCCCTCCGTCTCAAAAATAATTCATCATGTTGACTTTAAGACATTATGTTTGACTATTCGTCTTATTCAAATTATTTATACAATTTAGGAAATAAATAAATTATTATTATAGTATCTCTAATAATAAAATAAGTCACATCAAAATAGGCGATGTTTATATAAAAAAATTTGAATAAGGCGAGTTGTCAAACATGATATCTTAAAGTCAACATGATGAATTATTTTTTGAGACGGAGGGATATCTTAAAAAGTCAACATGATGAATTATTTTGAGACGGAGGGAGTACATATTATACATATAATAAATAGACTATGTTTTTTTACATATAAGCTGGAAATTAGAAATTTATATATATAGAAAGAATAAAATCCCAACTATAACATGGACCCAAAACTTGGCCACGCTCGTGCTCGATTGATCCAACACAAATCGCAACCACCATAAGAAATGTCCCGCCACGCGCCTGCTTGCTCAAAAAAAAAAAAAAAAAAAAAGAAAAAGAAAAATGTCCCGCGCTCGTGATAAAAAATTCCCGCTCTCCTGGTCAGAAATATCCCAGTCTCACGTACAGTTAAGTAAAATCTCAGATGCGGCCCCTCAGATCCTAATCTCCCGTCGCTCTCTCCCTCGGGCGGCAAGACGCCGACTCAATCCCTGTACCAGCGCCCCTGCTCCTCTCCACCGCGACGCCACTCCTCTCCTCTCCTCTCCCTGCTGGGCTCGGAGGGACAGGACGCCGCCGCCCTAGCCGGTACTGATGGCACGCGCCGCCGCTGCCATGACCTGGGCAGGCAGGCCCTGCACGCCCTGGGCTGGGTTAGTTGGGCCTGGACATGTCGTCTCCGTCCGATCTACGTCGTACTGTGCTTCTCAACCCGCAACGGTGAGATCCGGTGCCGTTTTCTCCTGACCAATGTGTATGGAAGTTCCGTGAGATTTACTGTAAATTGTGGTTCTAGGATTAGTTTTGGCCAGCAATCCCTCTCCTGTTTGTCTCCACTTTTCTCTTCTTTAATTTAATTATTTTTGTATCAGGCTGTTTTAGTTAGATTATGATTTATTTGCCAGTTCTCTTGGCTTAATTGGGTCAGGATAATCCAAACAACGGGCCAATAATTTTCCTGATTTTGTAGCATGCTCTCATGATGAAACAAGCAAAGTGGGTTGATTGTAATAGTCGTCTTAATTTGTTTCGGTGCATCTCAGATGTTTGTTTAAATGTTTAGGTACAATATGCCACGTTCTTTTGTAAAATCAATTGCTTCAAATTTCTAGACTAGCAATCCGTCAGCCTAGAAACTATCGCTGTCAATGTTTTGAAATTATTATTTTATTCTCTTTCTTGTTTGCCAGTGTCCAAAATTCTAAACCATGCTAAAAATATAATTATAATTAATTGATTTGCTTGAATGCAATAGCTCAGTAATGTACAATAGACTGATTATTATTTTTAAATGAAACAATAGATTAATTGACCTGGGCAATGGGCATAAATGAATCTTATTCTTGAATCAATGATTGTCACTTTAGTTGAGTCAATGCTAGCTTACAGCAGTGATAGAGGTATATTACCATGTATTGGGTGGTATATAGATCATAACATTTCAGTGACTGTCACCATGGATTTAAGCCTGCCACCTGTGTATGTATTTTTTCAATTATTAGTGATTATATGCTCACTTATATTTACACCCTGGATCGCTACCAATCATTTTTTTTTTTGAGCATCATCGCTACCAATCATTATGTTGGCAAATATTAGCTACTCAGTTTGTAACACTACAGCATATCAGTGCCCTTTTTACCACTGATTTTGGGCTCCTAGCTTGAGGGAGATGACTATAAGAAATATTTGTACCATTATACTCTTTAATTATGAATTTGCGACCCTATATGAGATTGGTGCACTTGCTGCTATCTTTTTCCTTCATGGTAGATTAAGCACTTACAAATTGCCCATGTTTCAGAGCACCTAGCTGTACATCTACTTTGGTTGCCTTGTGATGCTAGCTGATGGTACGTCTATTTTGCTATATATACTTTCGTTTCCCTGGCAGTTCACTTCATTTACTAACTGGTTAATTTTTTACCATTGCTTCAGTCGTTACTTCAGATTCCATTATATATCTTATGACCTTCAGTCCCTTCTTGCGAATGTGATAGCTTCAGATCAACACCTGCAATGGTTTCTACACTGACTATTTCACCACCAACAAGCCTACCATGTGGATCGAGGCCTGGTCTGACTAGTAATTATTATTGAAATTTTTCACTGATGATGTCATACCACAATGAATTTTATTCAATAGACTAAATGATGATTTAGAGAGTAAGTTTAAGAAAGTCTCTTGGAGATGCTCTAAGATATTCATTTGGAACTTATGAGAAGCACAGTGCGTGTGTGTTTCTAAAATTGTGTTAATTTCAAACACCATAGCTATTGTGAACTCCACAAATTGTAGGAATGCTATAGCATATTGTGGAGCACATGACAGTGTTTTATTCTATATTTCAACGAATGCTTTATCCAAAAGTGAAGGTACAATTTTTTATAACGATAGGACAGAACATGAGCACTACTTAGCACATAGTCATGTGGCTATCTTTTAAGGATATATTGCTACCTCCCTGTACTAACTTGGTTTCTATAACTTTGTAGATGAAAGTGGAGAAGAAGGAAGTTGAACATAGGATGTTCAAGAAATTTACAAAAAGTTTCATGCCACATGATGGCAGGCACCAAATTACCAAATTGGTTAGTTTTCTCCCTTCAAAGTAGCTGATGGAGAGTAGAGTTATGTTCTGTAAATCTCCCTTTACAGTAGTGCATTTAGATGAAAATTGAGTACCTATCTGCACCCTGCAAGCATGGTCATTTATGAAGTCACTGCTGTTGTGCTCTATCACTTTTCATTTCAAACTTAGTGATTTATGAAAGTTATGAACTAAGACTTTTCATACATTCACAAGAATTATTAAAATTGTAAATTAGAACTACGCATGCATACTGCCCAATGTCCCTTACATTTGAACAACTCATGTGCTTACTTGAATCCATTACGCGCTGGCTTGCATTTCTTAATTATATATATTGCCTCAACACACATCGGCCCTGTAAATCTTCTTAAGTGACTGTATAATTCAGCCAGGGCACAAATTATAGTTTAGTTTACATGTCATTAGCGCATCAACTAAAGTAGCAAATGTTCTATCTTGTCGGAGTAGAAACAACTCTTTCTATTGTGATGTATATGACTCTTTGCCCCCTGTATTATAGCTAATACAAACACTTCTTTCTATTGTGGTCACCTTTTACTCTTTGCCCCCTGTACTATTGCCAAACTGTAGGTGCCTCCATGGGTTGCTGGATGTTACCTAAAAATGCTTAGTGTTTGCTTAATAAAAAGAAAAGGTATGCCCAAACAGATTTATGGACAAATTAACCGCTTTCCTCTATTAGTTATTTTTTGGGCCAGTTTGCACTTTCTCACATTTCAATCATACATAGATTATCCACAACTGTAATTTGACTACATATGTGGCAACCATATGTTGTTCAGTAATGCACATCTGTAGCATACATGTTTTTTAGCTTGATAACTTTATCTTTTTTATTTATCAGTTGTGTCATAAACTGCTACTAGAGGTTGAACTATGAAGTTTACAACCTTCTTTTTCAATCTGTACATAGGTATAGAATGCTTCAAGACTAGCACCTCCCCACCATCTGCCATGGAAGCACAAACATAGTCCTATTCTCCAAGTAAAAAAATATGCCATTATTTTAGCCTAATTATACACATAGAAAAAAATTAAATAGCATACTTGAATCATACTTTGTAGATATGAATATGTCATCTTTGTCGGATTGCATTTTGATCGGCCAAAAGTGTTCTATCCGCACAAGACGCCGCGCGGGGCTGCCTCCTAGTTATGTTGACCTTGAATGCCATTTCCATCATGTATAGAAGCTAACTTAATAAACTAATAACTTTTGCAATTCTTGCATTTCTATTTGGCTAAATATTACTACTTCTATTCTTTAATTGTGACGTGTTGTATCAGATCACTATGAAGTCTGCAGCTCACATCATGTTCTATTGATTCAGGTTTCCCAACTTTCTGGTGCGACATGATAGAATCTGAGTGACAGTTTGAGGTAAATTCAGTGCCGTTTTTTTATTGCACCATATTGTAGTGTCTTATTGCTGTCTAAACCTCTTGTGCCCATGTATTTTGCTAGTATTAAGTAATGGATTCAAAAAAAATCTGACAAAGTTGTCTTGTTTATATTGTCCATCTTGTTAATAGTAAAATTAGCTCAAGATGATAATAAGAAAATTGTAGATAATGCCCTTATGTCGACTATCCTAAATTTTAGTGACCAAAGGCCCGATGGTTTAAGAGATATAGATTTTACAAGTTTGTTGTCAGATTTTTGCACAACCTAGACTAGTGTCTAGGACTAATTTTTTTAGGCTGATCAATTAACTTTAAAATTTTAGTTTAACTAATGCAAGTCAATGATTTTTTCAGCATGTGAATGGTGGGACGATGGCCAACACACATATCAAGGGAACCTTCGCTGCTACAGTAGACATTAGTCTTTTCGATTCAAATGAGTTCAAACAGTTGCTGTCTGCTGGACACATTATTATGTGTTAAGCTATCTACTTGTGTTCTCATTTAGTTTGACACTTCGGTGTGTTTAGTTAAAGATTTTGTATGAACAAATTATATTTTGTTTTAATGGATGTCGATGCCTCATTCATTATGTATTTATCATTTTGTGATTACTGATTTAAACTAACAAACAAAACATCACATCATGAATTATTAATATATATTCATCTGGCGTTGCAATATATGATGGCAATCAAACCAAATTGCGTTGCAACAATCGCACATATAACAACCATATTTAGTTGTGGCAATAGATAAACAATCTCTTGCAACTACAAAAAAGATGCCGATGGCAATAGAGTAACCTACCTATAGCAACCGGTTAGTGGCGTAGCAATAGATGGCCTATCTCGTAGCAACGAGCCTAAGTAGCGTGGCAATAGCCTATCTTTGTCTATAGCAACCATTCACAAACGTGGCAATAGAGGACCCCATCTATAGCAACTACCCTCGAGAGGCGTTGCAATAACCTAAGCCAACTCTAGCAACCATTTAGGCAGCGTGGCAATAGAGAAGCTCTATTGCAATGCTTTCTCCGCGTAGCAATAACCACTCTTGCAACACCTATGTTACGTTGCAAATCACTTGTGTTGCTACGCCCAGTGTGTTGCCATACGTGTCATTTGCAATGTCTAGTTAGATTTGCAATTGATACTATTGCCACACCCATAGTGGTTGCAATTGCTCTTGTTACAACACTCACCATGGGTTGCAAAAGCGTCGAAAGTGTTGCAATAGAGGGGTTGTGTGTCGCAACTAAAAGCGTAACCCGTTGCATTACGCTATTGCTACCCTTACAAGTGCAGCGACATTTAACCAAAAAATATGGTAGCAAAAGTAATATTGCTACCATTTTTGGCTCTGTTGCTACACTTTGTCGGCGTTGCATTAGACCGAAAATCTTGTAGTGTCTTCGGGAGGAAGCCCGGATCTGTCGGGGAATCTCCTCCAAGGTGTATCTCTCGAGGGTGTACTTCTTCTAGTAAGTAATATATCCTAAGTTCTTCTATAGTTCGCATATCCGGTTTAGTATAATAGCTATTCACTCGTCTTCATTGGTATATTGCTTTACTTTAAGTAATTTACTTACTTCTAGTAGATTTGCTCTAGCTTTTGATCGCAGATTAGAGTAATAAGCATAAGCGTAGGCGTGGTGTCTAGGTTATTCTTATCGGTATTTGCCGCTTCTTCGCTTGGATGGATTGTGATAGCCGGTAAGGTAGTGACAGACCCTTACGGTCTACGTATAAATCACCACGAGTCTAAGCAAGTTCTAAAAGGTAAGGCTCGAGTAAAAGAGTAGTTTGGTAGTGGTGATTGTTATCACCGGTTATCACCCTTTGCCTCCGTGATGGGGGTGACAAAGCCACGTTTAGCTATCTAGCCTATCCGGATATCATAGCTATAGAAAACCTCTCAACTCAACTACCAAATACACACCTTGTGTCATCATAGGGCGAGTCTTGATTCTTTGTTAGTTCACTTCACGTTCCTCGTGGAAATCGATACACGGAATACTCACGGTGAAAAGCTACACCGGCGGCCGATAAACTGCGGTTTACCGTTGCCATACTTAGGTGTATCGGTCCTTTAGTGGTAACACTAAAGAAGCGTCAACAAGCTTTTTACGGCGCCGTCTTGGGAACGGTAGCTGTCTTAACTAGAATCGGGTCGTCAAATTATCTTTTCTTTTTCTTTCTTTTTATTTAATTTTTTAAACCATGGATTCAACACCTATCTTTGAATTCGCGGCTCCAACGGGCGCAAGATTGGAGCCGCCACAATCATCTAAAGCCATTTTGGCGGTTCGTTATGAGCTTCGCCCAAGTCTCATAGCAATGGTTCGGGAGAAATCCTTTTACGGGGATGAAGATGAAAGCCCCTACACGCACTTGCGTGAATTCGAGCAATTGTGTTCTGTGTCCACATCCAGGGGCATGACACGAGATACCCTTCGATGGAAACTCTTTCCGTTCTCATTGCGGGGAAGAGCCAAGCGATGGTATGCTCGATTCGTAGAAAAGTGTAGGAGGGAATGGGAAAAGCTTCAAAGCAAGTTTTGTCTTGCCTTTTTCCCAATTACCCGTGTCGTCAATCTTCGAATGGAGGTCCTAGCATTCAAACAAATGAAGAAGGAACCTCTCGGGCATAGCCTGGGCTCGTATCAGCGATTTAGCATCATCGGCCCGACCTTGGTATTTCCGACCCAACATTATTGCAACAATTCTATTGCGGTCTTAACAAGGAATCAGCCCAACTCCTTGATAATGCTTCAGGGGGTGCATTTTTGTACCTCCCGTTAGTGAGGGAAAGCGGATGCTCGCCAAAATTTTGGAGAACACCCCTACACTAACGTCTATGATGAAGCTCTAGAGGAGGAACCTATCCCCAAATTAGAAATAGACCCCTCGATAGCTGAACCTACGGCCTCATCATCTCAAGAACCCGACCATCGAGCACGAACCTTAACTACCAATAGGGGAAGAGGAAACTCAATCCCCAAACTTTCTCTATGATATCGAGGATGATTTGTTTTTCGATTTTGGAAACACCTCGAATCAACTTTGTGCGAAGAAGTCTTACGCTAGAAAAGCTTCGAACCTACACATAGCGGCTCAACTTGAGGAATGCTACCTCAAGGAGAGGCGGTTCAAGAGCTTTCATCTATTATGAGCTCAAAGTGGTTTGAGGAAGCGAAAGTACGTCCGAAGTAATTCAACTTCTTTCTTTTGCCACAACCATACAATGCTCTATCAATAGAACGACCTTAGACTCCCTCTATGATCCCGCGAGTTGGGTGTGCATCATGTCAAAATCTTTTGGCTGATGTGTCCTCCTAGGTAACGAACCCCTATGCTCAACCAATAAATTTTTAAAACTACCATCCGGACAATTGGTTGCTAGCTGCGGGATCGCACAAAATATTGCAACCATAATCAACAAAATTTCGATCCTCTTTAACTTCTACATCTTTGATATAGAGGAATTCGACTGTTGATTGGGCACCCGCTCATGAAATTCCTTGCCAAATATCATGAAGGGAGCCTAGATATCGACCTCGGAAAAAGCATTAAGCTCTCGGTCCCATTTCTTAATTCTACAAACACCAAACTAGAGCCATATCCCGAGCTCGATCCAATGGAGGAAGTGATGGCTACAACTCTCCTAGAAGCGTCTCGGCCCAATCGGAAGAGCTCATTTGAAGACTTCATTCGGGGAAGAAGTGACCCGGAAGAACCAATAAGCCTAGAAGAGTCGAGCCACCACCAAAACCTCCAATCAAACTCAAACCCCTTCCCTCACGGACTCAAATACGCTTTTCTCAATGGTGACCGAGAGGCCCCCGTAATCATTAGCGATACACTTTCTGCGAGGAGGAAACCTTTAAACTCCTCACCATTTTAGAAAAACATCAATCTGTCTTAGGCTACTCTCTCCGGGATCTCAAGGGAATTAGTCCCGCTCTACGCACCCATCGCATTCCAATAGACCACGAATTTGCACCCTCTAGGGAGCCTCAAAGAAGGCTAAATAATGCAATGAGAGAGGTAGTTAAGAAAGAGGTCTTGAAATTACTACATGCGGGCATAATCTATCCAGTACCTAATAGCGAATGGGTAAGCCCCGTGCAAGTAGTACCAAAGAAGGGAGGAATGACAGTAGTCAAAAATGAGAAAAATGAACTAATTCCTCAACGAACTGTCACAGGATGGAGAATGTGCATAGACTACCGAAAACTCAATAAAGCCACTAAGAAAGATCACTTCCCGTTGCCATTCATTGATGAAATGTTGGAACGGCTTGCCAAACACTCTTTCTTTTGCTTTCTTGATGGTTATTCGGGATACCACCAAATACCTATCCATCGATGACGAGTAAAACCACTTTTACATGCCCCTATGGGACATATGCATATAGGCGAATGTCTTTTCGGTCTATGCAATGCCCCCGCTTCCTTTCAAAGATGCATGATGTCCATATTTCTCGATATGATAGAAGAAATCATGGAAGTTTTCATGGGCGACTTTTTCCGTCTATGGGAAAACCTTCAATGATTGTTTAGAAAAACTGGACCGAGTCTTACAAAGATGCGAAGAAAACACTTAGTCTTGAATTGGGAGAAATGCCATTTCATGGTTCGAGGAAGGCATAGTGCTAGGGCATAGAGTGTCGAAGCGTGGTATAGAGGTGGATAGAGCTAAGATAGAAGTTATAGAGCAGCTTCCACCTCCCACAAATGTCAATGGGATTCGTAGCTTTCTTGGCCACGCTTGGTTTTTATAGGCGCTTTATAAAGGATTTTTTCTCAAATAGCTCGTCCATTAACAAACTTGCTTGCAAAAGATGCTCCCTTTGAATTTAATGATGAGTGCTTAGATGCCTTTTACTACCTTAAGAAAAAGCACTTGTCTCTGCGCCAATCATACAACCCCCAGATTGGACTCTCCCTTTTGAGATAATGTGTGATGCTAGCGATTATCTTTGTCGGTCTTTGTTCTAGGTCAAACAAAGGATAAGAAACATCATGCAATCTCATATGCTAGCAAAACCTTAACAGGGCCACAATTAAACTATGCAACTCTTGAAAAAGAATTATTGGCCGTTGTTTTTGCCATTGACAAGTTTAGATCTTACTTAGTAGGAGCAAAGGTAATAATTTACACCGACCATGCCGCTCTAAAATACTTGCTCACTAAGAAAGATGCTAAACCTCGTTTAATAAGATGGATCCTACTCCTCCAAGAATTTGATCTTAAAATAAAAGATAAAAAGGGAGTAGAGAATTACATTTGCCGATCATTTGTCTAGAATGCATTTTAAAGGCATACGAGGATTTGCCCATCAACGACTTCCTTCGAGATGATACACTCCTACGGGTCCACGAGACTCCAACCCCCGGTACGCAAATATTGTTAATTTTATGGTCACGGGTTATGTGCCGCTTGAGGGAGCGAGACAAGAAGAAACTCATACAGAAAGTAGAGTGCATCTGCGGGATGAACCATACTTATATCGAGTCCTGCAATGATGGAATATTAAGGAGATGTGTCCCAATGAATGAAGCAATCAAGATCATGGATAGATGTCATGGGGGAGAGTATGGAGGCCATTATGGAGCATTCGTAACTCATGCCAAAATCGGCAAAGTGGATTTTATTGGCCAACAATGTACAAAGACACACAAGACTTTGTGAAGAAATGTGGAAGATGCCAAAGACGGGAACATCAATACCCGTGATGCAATGCCGCTCACTAACAACCTTCAGATTGAATTATTTGACGTTTGGGGCATTGATTATATGGGACCATTCCCCAAATCACAAGGGTATGAGCACATCTTAGTGGCAAAGTGGATTATGTATCCAAGTGGGTAGAGGCACTACCCCGTCGAAAAGCAGTCTTCGCCGACTCAAGGAAGATGTTCTATGAAATCATTTTCCCAAGATTTGGCACTCCAAGAATGGTGATAAGTGACGGAGGAACTCACTTCACCGATAGAGGGTTCCGCAACTTTTTGAAGCAACAAGGTATAAAGCACAATGTAGCGAGTCCCTACCATCCACAAACAAGCGGCCAAGCGAAACTTCCAATAAGCGGATCAAGAACATCCCGCAAAAGGCGGTGAGCGAGATGGGTACAAAGCATGGAAGAGCAAGTTACCCGATGCACTTTGGGCATATAGGACCGCGTACAAGACACCAATTGGTATGAGCCCATACCAACTTGTATACGGAAAGACTTGCCACTTGCCCGTTGAGTTGGAATTCGAGCCCATTGGGCCATCAAAAGGTGGAATATGGATCTACGGGGCGAGGGGATGAATAGAAAAATGCAAATCTCAGAGTTAGAAGAATGGAGGGAAAGAGCATATCACAACGCCGCGAATATACAAGGAAAGAACCAAAAGGTGGCATGACAAAAGGATCAAGCAAAAGGAGTTTACACCCGGCGACAAGGTCCTTTTGTTCAACTCAAGGTTCAAGCTATTCGGGCATGGGAAGCTCAGGAGCAAATGGGAAGGACCATACCTTGTCGTCAATGCCTCAACTCATGGAGCCATCACACTTCGGGGCGGCGGCGGGAACATCTTTAAGGTAAATGGTCAACGTCTTAAAGTCTTTCATGAGCATTCTTTACGAACGAAGTAGACATGATAGACCTTATGCCACGCACCTGACCGCTTTAAATAAACTTGTCAATTTTGTACATAATAATAATTCAAAAAAAAAATTATATATATAGATAATACCCTTTCATGATCCTAACTTTCACTACACCTGTTTTTGAGCCATTTTTACCAATTTTGGCACATCGGCCGACTGGTGTTTGGGTCTTACGGACCCAAGCGCTAGGGAATGTGCATCTAAGAGCCCCTAAAAGACGCCCCGGTATCCGGGATCGACTTCGTTGGGTTAGGCCCGCATCGGCCGATGCGTGACCATAAGCCCTTGGGCCTACGGATAGGTGGAACATCCTTTAGAAACCTTCTAGAAAGCAACTAGAACGTTGGGAAGGCCTAGCTCTAAAATTAGTGCATCGGCCGATGCGGTGCATTTGCCTCAAAACGATCACTTAACGTTAACTTTCATCCTTATCTCGGTTAGAGGAGCGTCTCACCTCGGATTTGAACCAGAGACGTTGGAACCCATTTCTATTTAAACTCCTCTTCCTCCTCTCGTACTCCTACACTTCCTTCTTCCATTCTCGCCATTTAAGACTCCTTGCATTCACATTCAACCATCCATGGCCCCAACCAAGAACACCGATAAAGGGAAAGATCCCAATGGCACCCCAATCCGAGGCAATCCCTTTCGCCTACCCTTGGTAGATCCCATCTCGAGCACGACCATAGTGAGAGATCACTCCAAAGAAGGTCCTAGTGATCCGATGGCGGTAGAAGTCATTGAGGCGACTCCGTCGCCGTTCGCCACCACCAGTGTTCACCGACACCCAAAGATGTGTCTGTGGATTTGACCCTTGGTCGGCCGATGCGTACCATGACGCCCGGTCGCACCAGGGGTGTCCCCCGAACTCTCTCACCACGTCGTGGGGTGTCCAAGCCACGTCCGGCGACTCCAAGGCGGCCAACGACGGGCCAACTTGCACCTCGGTACCGCCATCAACCTCTCTCCAGACTGCACACCCCACCGGGAAGCATCCCAAGCCTCTCCTTGTCCTACACGCCGTCTACTCCAACAAATCGGCATGTAGTGGCAATAGGAGTGGGGCGAGGAAGGTGGTGCAGCCACCGCTCACATCGAGGAACGGAATGCGGCACCCTCCTTTGGCTCCGTCAAGACGGTCCGGCCGGACAAGCGACCCACCATCTATCAACGGTCCGCCCGTGGCAATTCGAAGATGAAGATCGAAAAGAAGAAGTAGATCGTCTCCTAGGCGTCGTGGCATCACTTAGGGGGAGAAGAATAGAAAATTAGAAGAGAAGGTTTTTGAGATTCATATGGGCCATTGGGAGTTAGAGGATAAGTTTCGCACTTTTGCATCGGCATGTGTGCTTAAACTTAAGCGTCTTTGCTAACTTATATTTGTCGGCCATGAGGAGGCATTAGAGCCACCTTCTCCATAAATCTCCCATAATCAAATAAGTTAGGCACTAGGATAGGTTTCCCTTTTCACATATTGGCTTGATTAAATTTTCCTTTTTTGTAAATGTGCCTAAAGAAAAGAAGAATTAATGAAGAATTTTTGTTCTGGCGGTGTTTTCCCACCGGCCCGGGACACACCGCACTTGACGTTTACGTATTGATGTGTCACGAGGCTAGCGAAAAGCCGGTGTGGGGGAGCATCGGCCGGCGTGCCAAGTTAAGGATCTAAATACTTTAATCCCGTCCGCGGCTGATCACCTTCACACCAAGATCATCCGGGGAAAAATTTCAGCTGAGCGGCCACAAAAGTGACATCGGCCGATGCAACAACTTTTCAAAATAAGAAAACGGTTAGTAGAAAATAGATCCATCGGATGAGAGGAGGAGAACCACGGTGGCGATTTGCCGGGAGCTCAAAAGTGGCATCGGCCGATGCCACCTTGGACCCCCTGGACCCACTGTCGGCATCCGGGACATCCACCGTATTTGGTTTGATATATTTCTCCTCTCTGTTTTTATATTTATTTCGTATTTAATTAGTTACTTTTCTAAGTTATGAATAAAATAAAGCTAGAAGAAACACTGAAAAAAAATAAAACTTTAATGAAGTAACATTTACATGACATTTTGAAGATAGAACTTATCATAAGATTTATTTCTTGAGCAAACTTATGTTTGTGGGAAGAACATATTATTAGAAAAAAATATCATATTGACTAAGGTATTGTGACTTGTGATATAGTTCAAGCTTATGCATCATCCTCTTTCATTTAAAGTGCTTGGAGATTTGTTTTAATAAAATGTCATAAAAACCATAGTATCACATACTCCTCAATGATGAAATACCTATCAAAGCCATATACATTACTCTTACATATTCAAAGCTCATTTAAGCTACTTGCAAGTTGTATTGAGTTGTGGCAAACCTAGTGACCCTTGTTGAGAATCATATCATGCTCCCAAGATCAAGATCACATACACTCCATATCAATATCTTTGCTTCTACACGAAGTACGCACCACATGCTTTTTCAGTCCCACCATTAAAGTTGCTCTATGATTTAAATGTGATCTCTCTTTACATAAATAGATGATCAAAAGAGACATGAGCTATGCAAAAATATTTAAAGAGAGGAAATAATGGACACAAGTCCGAGGGTGAGTAGAACCCACCTCTTCTAAAAAAAAAAAAAAAAAAAAGGTATATATATTTATGATAGCTATGTCTCAAATATAATAAAGTAGAAGGAGAGATCATATGTAAAAACGGAGCAAAACAAAAATCATCCACACACACACATGCACATTCTTGATCTAAGAGCATGATGTTGTTCTCCTAGGATCCTAGTTTTGACTGTACAAAATATGCAATGCAAAGTAAGCAAACATGTTTATCCCCACCTTAGCTCCACATAGACCTTTGTAGTAAAAGGATGAAACACAAAGGGCATTTTTTACGCTATGCCTTGGTGAGGATCTATACACCATTGAGTGACTTGAGAGTACCCGATTGAGGAGTATAAGTGATCTATGTGATCTTATTTTTCAATGTATATTAAAAAAAACTCCAAGTACTAAGATGTGAATAAGGAAGATGATTAGCTTTGAACTGTTCCATTTCCCAATTCCTCAAGGATTTATGCTAGACACAGTCACATATCCCACTCACATAAGAAATGTTCAGAAATAATTTTTATGAGAGTTCAATATCTCGAAGTGTTATGACTATGTTTACTTCAACCTCCTTCCTTTGCTTGAGGACAAGCAAAGATGTAAGTGTGGGGGATCTTGTTGACGGTAGAAACACCATGTTTTTACATAGTCAAAACCGTCAACAACAATTACCCTTTTTGGAAGCCAACATACATATAAATAATGATTTCTTGTACAAATAACCTAGTTCCACATGTAGATGTCATTATTTGTATGCGGATGTGAAACCGGAGGAAATAAATTTGAAATAACACATTTGGTCATCATCCGGTCGACACTCCAAGTATGACCAATGGACAAATTGACATGACCATCATGATCTCCATGTTCTAGGATGCTTCCACACAAAATTTGAAGTCATTTGGCCACAAGACCTACATCGGCCGATGCATGACCATTTCATCACGAAACATCGACATGTGGGGACACCTTCTAGAAGAGTTGGAGAAGGCCGGGGCCCAATGGACTGCATCGGCCGACCATAGACCTTAGGCCCAAACTCTTCCAACGCGACCTTCCACGTCACTAATCCGTGGGAAAACAAAAAGAAGGCACGATTGGTCCATCAAGCGTCACATGGATCATAGTGGTACAAAAGCAGATGTCACGGCAAGTTCGGACTCAAGACGTAAACGGCGGTGGGGCCAACATTCCCGGCACCGGGGGTGGCCCACAGGTCATGGACCATGGTCGGCCCGACCATGGCCCATTTGGCCACCGGCGCCCCCCACGCCTACCACATTGTCCACGTGATTATTTCATCCGGTAGTTGATTCTAAAGGCGGTTTATCCAAGGGCTACGAGGTGGGATCACGCGGATCGATGACATGGCCTGGAGTAGCCCCTACTCCACCCAGGGCTATAAATACCCCCTACCCCTTCACTTCCAAGACATGACCACAAGGAAGATCTCCTCTCCTATGTAGTAGGCGAAGCCTGCTCCTTTAGTGTATCAAGAGAGAGTGAGAGAGAGAGAAGTCTTTGGGAGGAAGCCCCGGATCTGTCGGGGAATCTCCTCCAAGGTGTATCTACGAGGGTGTACTTCTTCTAGTAAGTAATATATCCTAAGTTCTTCTATAGTTCGCATATCTGGTTTAGTATAATAGCTATTCACTCGTCTTCATTGGTATATTGCTTTACTTTAAGTAATTTACTTACTTCTAGTAGAGTGCTCTAGCTTTTGATCGCTTGATTAGAGTAATAAGCATAAGCGTAGACGTGGTGTCTAGGTTATTCTTATCGTATTTGCCGCTTCTTTGCTTTCGGATGGATTGTGATAGCCGATAAGGTAGTGACAGCCCTTACGGTCTCGTGATAAATCACCACGAGTCTAAGCAAGTTCTAAAAGGTAAGGCTCTAGTAAAAGAGTAGTTTGGTAGTGGTGATTGTTATCACGGTTATCACCTCTTGCCTGGATCGAGGGTCGACAAAGCCACGTTTAGCTATCTAGCCTATCCGGATATCATAGCTATAGAAAAACCTCTCAACTCAACTACCAAATACACACCTTGTGTCATCATAGGGCTAGAGTCTTGATTCTTTGTTAGTTCACTTCACGTTCCTCGTGGAAATCGATACCGAATACTCCCGGTGAAAAGCTACACCGACCGCGGCGCTTGCGGTTTACCGTTGCCATACTTAGGTGTATCGGTCCTTTAGTGGTAACACTAAGAATCGTCAACGGCTTCGCCATCGCCATCCAAAGGCGGGATGGCGGGCGCGCGATCGTGGCCGACGGCTACGGCCAACCACGTCACCGCCCACCGGCGCCTGGGTCCGCCGGGCGCAGCACGGCCGCACGGGCGGCAAGATGCCCCCGTCCACTGCGGCTGGGACCCCATCGCGCGCCTCCCCCGAACCGTCATGGCCGGGGCGGGGTCCTTCCCGACGACCTCGAACATCGCCCGCCATCGCCCACACCGCCCATGGCCCGTCCCGCCGACGCTTTTTGCCGGCGCCGCTTCAGCGCCTCTCCACGGCACGCCCACGCGTT
The DNA here is from genome assembly GCA_015847255.1 of Hyparrhenia diplandra. Lineage (NCBI taxonomy): Eukaryota > Viridiplantae > Streptophyta > Magnoliopsida > Poales > Poaceae > Hyparrhenia > Hyparrhenia diplandra. The sequence goes on from JADLZK010001010.1 coordinate 433,802, forward strand.
GCGCTCCTTCCGTCGCGTTGCACTGCTACTGCCGCGCGAGGGCCACCCAGCAGCGTTGCTGCCCGGCTGGCGTTCTTGCCGGAGGTCGCGGGCTTCCCACCGGCCGCGCGGCCAAGCATGGCGCCCGGCCTCGCGAGCGCGCGAGTCGCGGCGCCATTTGTCGGGCCGCCCCCGGCCGTCGGTGCTCCCCGCCACATCACCTACACCACCACCGCCACGAAGGAGCCTATGCGATGCGTCCGCCACCGGGAGGATGCGCTGGAGGGCCCCAGCCGGGGAGCTTTGTGCGGCCTCCCCGTCACGCGGTCTTGGCGAAGTCTGAGTGCCTCCCCCGTTCGGTCGACCGATGCTTGACGAGCTCGCGGCGTCCCTCATCGGTCTTTGCCTTCCTCTCCGCGAGCGGGGCATCGTTCGCGGATCGATGTCGCCGCCACGCCGACGGCTCGGCTCGTCTTGGCGGAGGTTGTCGTGTCCATGGCGCCTCATGGCGACGGCCCTGCGACGGTTGGGACTATGTCGACGCCTTGTTGCGACGGACCCGGCCGGTGTCCCGAGGTGTTGCCCATCGACCTCTACGCTTCAGACCCGACCCGACATGCCACGGGCGGAGTCGCCGTTCAAGATGAGCTGCAGCTTTGCGCCGCGACGAGCTACCACTACCATCCCCGGTTGTGGGTGTGGGAGAGGGTGACGACGCGTGGCGGCGAGCACGGTCTTCCGCACCGTCGGTCGAGGAGTTCGCGGGCCACTTTCAGAAGCAGCTCGAGCCCTCCATCCTCTCCACGCCGGTCTTGAGGAAAACGCGCGTAGCACGTCAAGACGCCTCCGGTGCTAACGCTAAAACAAAGCGGGCGACTTCTTGGCGCAAAAAGTGCCCGGGCTCCATAAGCCGGAGGACCCGGCAAGGAGGGTTTTGCTCAAGAAGATGGGGACCGAGGTCGAGGCCGAGGCCGGCGTGAAGATGCGGTCTCCTTTGCCGAGCTGCAGGCTGCACTCACGGGTGTTAACACCAAAATTTGGTAAAGCCCGGATGACCAATGGGTCGGCGCCGCGATGGATCGGTAAAGAGTCATTCGACTAACAAAAATAGAAGGAATGATGATTTGTAGCGTTCGGGAAGCTTGTTATTCGGCTAAGGAGCCCGAGTCCGAGAAGGAGCTAAGCATGAGATGGTTCGGCAAGCGTGGAGCGTCAAGGAAGATATTCAAGGACAAGGGCCCACGCCACGTGCAATTTTCACGACTCGAGAAGACTTGGAGGACAATGTATCTTAGCTAGATATTTTTATTATGTTTATTTGTAATTAATTAGGACTCGTCAAGCGAGGGTATAAATATAAGACCCCAAAGAATCGTAAACGATCTACCAAATCAAATACAACAAACCCGGCTCCGTGCCTTGGCTCGGCCACCCCTTCGAGTCCGGTCGTGTCGCCGATCTACTGCGAGAGGATTCATCGACCCGTCGACCTCGTAAATACCGGCAACCTTGCACCATGTCTAGTATCGTCGGCGGATTTAGATTATTGCAAGTAGTCTTGTTCACGCTTAGTATCGTCGGCGGATTTAAGCTATCGAGGGGCAAGAGGGTTCTTTTGTCAATCATGAGCCATCCAGGTGGGCTAAGATCGGCTAAGAGCTAGTTATCGGCTTCATTAGATTTTGGCAAGATCTAATGAATTCATTAAGTTACCATGTGTTGCAATGCTTTTTTTATTTATTATTTAATTATGTTTGCACACACTCTTTGCCCAATTTAGATTGAAAGGTCTCGGCTTTATCTTATCATAGATCTAGTTGCTTTTAGTGCTTTCATTGTTTATCTTATTGTGCTACTAGATCTATCATTTTATCATAGCCGAGATAGATCAATCTAAGTTGTTACATGTTGTGGGTTCGTATACGTTTAGATCTTGACAGGACTATATCATCCGGTGGATATAGATCTTTTGGGTTACTCTAGAGCTAGTCATCCGGTGGACTAGAGATCGGCTTAATCGATAGGTTTTTACGTAGGGGAGTTCCTTCTTCATGGACCCACGATTCGGCAAGCTTCTTTGAACACGGTTTGCGCTTTTCACGTGTAATAAGTATCAATAATGATATTTATGATTTACTTTCTTTTATTTATCATGTTGTCAATTAATTCGATCTATGCAATAGAGCTTTTACGATAGCATACCATGATGATCGACTTTATTTGTCCAAATATGTCTTTTTATGATCATTCGCAACTGTTATTTCATTATGTCTTTATATATATTTACCGAATGCATTCATTACTCACCGACAGATAGCTTTCATAGCTATATGTCTTTACATCCGGCCTTAGAGCCATACATGCGAACTGTCTTGGTCTCACTGTGCATGTTCCGGATCTCACGTTTACCTCCTTGTCAATTAATGAGTCAAATTGACCGGCACGCCTCAAGGACACTTTCGGGCAAGTCGAGTAAAGCCGGCTATTTAGGCTTGTCGGTGTGCGCGGCGCAAGCAAGGAGTAAAAATTTTGTGCCTACACACTTTTGGCACGCTTCGGTGGGACCACAACCAAGATCAAAACACGATGCGACAACGCCGACAAGGATAATGTCATCCGACTCGGATGGGAGACACGCCGCCCCCGACCAAGAGGCCATGGTGAGAGATATGTGCGCAGCCTTCGCGCAAAAGTGCATGTCATGCTTCTCCAAGCACAAGAGCGGCACAATCATCCAGAAGACAGATCTTCCAAAGATAGTGATGCCCGGTGACAAGGAATATGCTCAACAAGTTTCTGATGGAGAAGAGGGGGCAGAAAGAAAGATGAGGAACCAAGTCCTGAAGAAATTCGTCGGATGGAAGAGATCGTTGCAGCTGCCATTGGGAGAGCAATGACTAATCACAACACAGCATTCTTCAACACTTTTCGCGATATCATGAAGGCTAGCTTTGGACCCGAGTTTGATCAACACTTTGAGGCTTGGCTTGGTGAGCTTTCAGGGCCAAGATACATACATACGCCTAAGCCACCACCAAAGAAAGGAGCTACAAGTCAAGAGTCTGGGGGAGAGAACAAGACACCAGAAAAACCAGAGGGATCCGGAGCCAAGACACATGGAGAAGCGGCGTTCGGTGCACCTGGGAATCCTCCAGCGTACAACACATACTCAATAGCTCCAATGGCGGTGGGTTGCGAGAGAAATCCCTTTGGCCCCTGGTTACACGAGTTCGTTGACTACTCCACAATTCATGCTATGCCAAATCACGGGTATAGGCGGTTGGACGATCGGGGCAGTCTCATGGACCACAAAATTCAAATATGGATATACTCCTAGCGAGGATGGCCGATATGATGCAACACCAATTTGGGATTAAGCCCAAAAAAATCGGCCCTATGTGTATCGGTCACCATATCCCGATTGGTACAACAGAGTGGCGCTTCCTTCAAGATTGAAGCCTCCTACCGACTTGACCAAGTTCTGCGGACAAGATGACACCTCTACTACCGAACACATCGGTCGGTATCGATTCGATTGGGAGAGCTTGCTAATGATGAAGCATGGAGGATTCGCTTCTTGCCATCATCCCTTATGGGACCGGCTTTCACATGGTTGGCCACGTTCTTAAGGCCAATTCTATTGGAACATGGTGCAAGCCGGAAGACAAATTCCATTCATACTTCTATAGTGGTTCCAATGAAAAAGAGCTCGTCCACTTGATGGGGTTGACACGAAATATAATGAGACACCACGGGAGTTCTTACGCGAGGTTGGGGAGACAAAGAATTCTTGCTACTCTTTGAGCTTGCGGACCATCGGTTGTTTTGTGGCCATTCGGGGTATGCATCCAGCCATCGGGGAAAAGCTAGCCGGCATGGAGTTTGATGACCTAGGACAACTCTCAAGGCGCCCTGTCACTCATGGCCAATCGGTTCGAGCATCAAGAAGGACACCCGTTTTGAGAAAGGGGGGCAACGTGTCTTATCGGACATACAACCACTTTACGGAAGAAGGAGAACATGAAGATGATGTCCGGAAGACATAGCAGTGCCGAATTCGCTTGGGGCAAGGAGCCCGTCCCAAAGTTAACAAATACTTGGATGAAGACACTCAAGGGGGCATATGACTTCGACGTCTCCAAGTCGGAAAAGCTCTTTGAGTTCTTAGTCAAGGAAGGACGTATCAAGTTACCAGAAAAATCATTCTATGAAACGTCGGATTGGGTCAAGACGGCAAGTATTGTGGCTTCCATGATATGATCACTCATAATATCACCGGACGCCGAATGTTCAAGCAAAGCCAGATTCAGAGGGCTATACTGGCGGGGCCTCCTCAAGTTCAACAACAACATGAAGGTGGATAAGGAGCCCTTCCCTGCAGGCATGGTTGCTTTCGATACATGCATGGTTTTACGCCAATGATCCAAAGGGCAAAGCCCCAATGAAAGTGCCGACTTACGAAAGGGCAAAGCAAAGTGGATTAGTTGACCCTAGTCGGCAAGTGTCGATGTAGAGCCCGGCCGGCGTCGTGTTCGGTTTCCAAATAGCGAGAACAGAGAAAGGAGAAACCTCCAAACCAAGGGTGACATCTCGATTTGCTGAACAAGTGGCAAAGACAAGCAAGAGAAGCAATATCGTAGGGATCAGCAGCTTGCAAGGGAGTAGTAGAGATATAAAGAGGAGATGTACCACCGAGAACAGGAGGAGTACATGAAAGAACGAGAGGAGTCTCATTGGGACTATCCTTTCTTTAGGCATTGCCGGAATGAAGGCTTGAAGTCGCCACGCTAGGAATAATTGCCCTCGAATGCAAAGTGAGCAATACCACGGTATGCACAGACAGGCACGAGTCAAGCCGCTGTCCCATCCAAGAAAGGCGGGGGCACGCTTCCCTGGAGGATGATCTCGCGCTTAAAAAATGAAGACAAAGAAACCTCACGTCAAGAAAAGAATTGCAGATCAAGCTTGGGCCGATGTGGAGGATTTCGATGATGATCCGGACTCTCCTCAAGAGTATGTGTGGCAAAAAGGACGGTGGTGCCCTCCCCGGTCTAAAGAAGAGCCGTAAGAGAAGAGTCCAACGTCTCTAAAATTGAGGGGAGCTCAAGGAAGCAACAAATTTAACGCAAACAAGTATGGCGCCCAAAGAAGAAAAACTTCGAGGAAGCCGGTCATTCGGCGTAAGAGTATTCGACAAGTGGGCATTTGGCGGATGTTAGCATGGTCTTGTTCATCCTAATAAAATTTGAAGCTCCTATAGAGCAAGTTATTGTGGATCCGAGAGAAGGAAGACACTTATCCAGACGATGATGTCTTTTCTCATCTCGATAGTAGAGAAATGATGGACCTCTTGGCACAATTGACCTTATCAAGACAAGCAGTGTTTGGTAAGCCGAGGGAGCATAATCATCTGAAGCCCCTCTACTTGAAAGGGTACCTCAATGGGAAGCCTCGACTCACATGTTTGTCAATGGAGGAGCTGCTATTAACCTCATGCCATATACAACATTCGAGAAAGCTAGGGATGATTGATGAAGATCTATTAGAGACAGACATTGAGCTAAGAGACTTTGCTGGCAAGTTTTCAGATACCCATGGAGCTGTCTGTGTTGATTTAACGATCGGATCAAAAAATTTAATCACTACCTTCTTTGTGATCGATAGTGAAGGGCCTTACAAACTTGCTTCTTGGGAGAGATTAGATCCATGCTAATTGTTGTGTTCCATCCACCATGCATCAAATTCTCATCCATTGGGATGGCGATGAAGTTGCGATAGTTCAAGCGGATGATTCTCGAGGATATTGTTTGCCGAGTCGTTGTTTCAACGATATGATGATGTCAAGTGTTTCTCGGGAAAAGAGTTGGAAGAAGGTCCTCATCACCGAGGTCAGCGGCCGATCCAAGCAGTCGGCATTCGTGATGGTTTTTAATGGGGAACCCAATTGACGATAACAAAGGAAAGCTTGGGCATGGTTTTAAGTCGGCCGATAAATTGGAAGAGATAGATATTGGCAATGGTGACAAACCAAGACCGACTTATATCAGTGCTCAATTAGATCCAGAATTTAGGAAAGAACTAATAGATCTCCTCAAGGAATTCAGGGATTGTTTTGCTTGGGATTATTGAGAGATGATCTGGCTGGATCGTTCAATTGTTGAACATCGATTACCAATTAAAGAAGGATTCCAGCCCTACAAACAACCTCCTCGAAAGATTTATGAAGAGAAGGTATTGGCCGACGCGAAAAAAAAAGAGATTGAAAGGCTACTAGAAGCAAATTTCATTCGGCCATGTAGGTATGCGTAATGGATTTCAAAGATAGTTCCCTGTTTACAAGAAAAATGGGAAGATGAGGGTTTGTATAGATTTCAGAGATCTTAACAAAGCCACTCCTATGGATGGATATCCCATGCCGATTGCTGATCTATTAGTAGATGTTGCCGCCGGTACGAGATTATTAGCTTCATGGATGGGAATGCCGGATACAATCAGATCTTTATGGCCGTTGAGGATATATCAAAAACTGCTTTCAGGTGTCCTCGCCATATTGGCTTGTTCGAGTGGATTGTTATGACATTCGGATTGAAAAATGCTGGTGCAACATATCAGAGAGCTATGAATTATATTTTCCATGAGTTGATCGGCAAAATAGTCGAAGTTTATATTGATGATGTGGTCGCCAAGTCAAAGAGTTACAAGAAACACCGGGCTGATCCGAGGAAGACGTTAGAGTGCACAAGGAAACATGGATTAAAGATGAATCCAAATAAGTGTGCTTTTGGAGTCACAATAGGTGAATTCTTAGGATTCTTAGTTCACAAAGGAGGGATTGAAGTGGGGAAGAAAAGCATGGAAGCTATAGAAAATATTGCTCCTCCTACCGATCTTCTGAGTTGCAAGTCATTACTTGGCAAAATCTATTTTGTGAGAAGATTCATCTCCAATCTATCGAAAGGGTCTTGCCATTTTCTCCTTTGTTAAAACTTAAGAAAGCTCAGAAATTTATTTGGAGTGACGTACATCGAGAGCTTTGGAAGAAATAAAAGAATATATGAAGATGCCACACTGTTCGGTCCCTCCAAAGCTAGATAAACCTTTCAAGTTATGCGTGGCGGCCGATAATTTGACCATAGGATCGGCCCTTATGCAAGAAGAGGATGGAAAAGAGCCGGTTGTAGTTTATCTCGGCCGAAAACTTTTGGATCCGGAAACACGGTATTCGGCTATAGAAAAGTTGTGTACGTGTGTTTACTTCTCATGTACTAAATTTTGGCACTATTTATTGAATGTCGAATGTACATTAGTTTCTAAGTTTGATGTGATTAAACACATGTTGTCAAGCCGATTTTAAAGGGAAGAATCAAGTAAATGGGTGTTGGCATTATCCGAGTTTGATTTGAAGTACGAATCGGCAAAAGTTGTTAAAGGACAAATCATTGCTGATTTTGTTACTCAACATCGTGAAACCCTTCACGACATGATTGGTATTACCCCTTGGGCTTTGTTCATTGATGGATCATCTTGTGAGAAAGGAGGAGGCGCAGGTGTTCTCACGCGATCTCACCCAAGGGGGTATCTTTTGAGTTTGCTATTCCTATTGATGCCACTTGTCACTAACAATCAAGGCAGAATATGAAGCTTTACTCGAGAGGACTCCAACTTCTTGTTGAAATGGAAGCCATTGCGGTTGAAATCTTTGGAGATTCGAATTGGTAATCAAGCAACCGATCGGGCGAATATGAGTGCGTAAATGACATTCTAAGAAATTATTATGAAGAATGTCGAAAATATTGAGAGCTTTCAAGATTGTGATCCTTCATCATATTCCAAGGAACAAAATGGAGAGGCTAATAAACTAGCCCAAAGTGCTTCGGATACAAGGACGGTCAGGAAGTTCTCGTTGCAGATTTGTGTGCACTTTGTGGGGATCAAGGTACCAGTCAAACTGATAATGATTGGAGAATTGAAATTACCGAATACCTAAAAAATCCTTCGAAGAAAGTTTCTAGGAAACTCAGGTACAAAGCTATTAAGTTTGTGCTTCTTGATGATCAGTTATATTACAAATCTCGGATGGGGTAACGCTTAAATGTTTGAGTCAAGAAGAAGCTAAAAAGGTAATGTATGAAGTACATGAAGGATTATATGGTGCACACCAATCGGCTTACCGAATGAAGTGGGTAATCAGGAGAACAGGGTACTTTTGGCCAACTAAGCTTGAGGATTGTTTTGAATATTACAAAGGATGTCAAGATTGTCAAAAGTTTGGTAATATTCAGAGAGCTCCCGCATCAGCGTTAAACCCCATTGTTAAGCCTTGGCCATTCAGAGGAGGGGGTATAGATTTGATTGGCCGGATCCACCCTCCATCGAGTAAAGGCCATAAGTTTGTACTATTGGCCATTGATTATTTTACTAAGTGGGTTGAAGCTATCCCACTGAAAAAGGTCACATCGAGAGAATATGGTTGAGTTTGTCAAAGAACACATCATTTACAGATTTGGAATTCTGAAACCATAACAACTGATCAAGGGAGTCGGTTTATTCTCGCCGAGTTTTGTGATTTTTGTGAAGAAATGGGAATCAAGTTATATAACTCATCCCCTTATTATGCACAAGCCAATGATCAAGCCGAGGCTTCTAATAAAATTTTGATTAAAATCATCCGTAAAAAGATCGAAGAGAAGCCCAGAGAAGATGGCATTAGGTTCTTAATGAAGCATTATGGGCTTACCGGATGGCATGTCATGGATCTACTAAGACGTCTCTTTATGAATTAGTATATGGACACCATGCAAGTATTGCCATGGGAGATGCGATCGAGGATCTAGGCGGGTTACATTACGTAAAAGATTTGGTGAAAGAAGAATATAAGAATCTTATGATAGATGGATTAGAAGATGCGCATCAAATTCGTCTAAGAGCATTGGAAAATATTGAGAAGAATAAGATGCGTGTCGCCAAATATTACAATAAGAAAGTCGAGTTAAAGAGTTTGCTGAAGGAGATCTTGTCTGGAAAGCGTTGTTACCACTTGGGACTAGGGATGAGCATTCGGCAAATGGTCTCCAAATTGGGAAGGTCCTTTTCGGGTATTGAGGTGTGTACACGGAAATGCATATATCTTGATATCTTTACAAGGGCAAGAATTCAGGTCAGCAATCAACAGAGATTCTTGAAGAAATACTATCCTAGCGTTGAGATTGGGGCCCGAAAGGATGAGGATAAGATTTCGATGTAGCCGATGAATGAAAGCATCGCCTCTAGCAGAAAAACACTCCCAAGGATGGGGAATAGCCAAAGATACTGGTGGTATGTTGCCTTTAGAACAAAAAATCCCCGACCAACCGAATGTGTTATTCATACGTAATCATACTACGGTCGGATTCATACCGAGGATATTCGACCCGGGCAAATAATGATGGAAGGAATTTGATAATGAAATCATACAAGCGAGAGGACAACAAGAAAAGCCAACATGATTTTATTAAAGGGGCATAGCCGCCACACGGAAGGCACACGGTGTTTTTACATTCTTCTAGTCAAAAAGGCTATTGAGAACGACCCCGGCCGGCCAAACGCAGTTTTCATCCTCTGCATCCGGGTCAGGCCTCGGGTGCGTCTTTTGCTTCAATCACTTGCCCGGTCGCCTCAATCAAACGATTAAACCTCCTCGCCATGCCTACAAAGAAGGATTGCCGAGAAGGTTGAATCATGAAAGGAAAGTCCATCGAGGTAGCAACAAGGCTTATCATTTGCTATTACGCACGGCACTCCCGGGCTTCGTCAAGCTTGTCATATTCCTCTTTCACATCCTCTATATCCCGTTCCACCCTGAGTGCCTCCCGCGCTGCCGCAAGTTGGCGATGGAGCTCAGCGATCTCAGCATCACGGGGGCTTGAGAAGTCGTTGAGAAGGAAGGTCAGATTTGGTGTAAGGAAGGCATCAAAAGCACACAGGAAAGAAAACTTACTCCACTGCCGAAGGCTAGGGTTAGCCGAATACTTCAGATCTCGAAGAAGGGGAAGGAAGGCGAGTCTGGAGGTATGAGCAATATTTGGATTGATGCTATCAACTAAAAGGGCTTGTCTATATTTATATACAGAAAAGGGCTAAGAAACCAATTTGGAGTAGCCGTGAGGAGGTAAAAGATTTATTCAGTGCTTATCTTGAGAAACGGAAGCGACCTGGCTTGCCGATTCACATTGGTGGAGGTTTCGGTGACACGAGTTCCAAGGAGAAATTGAAGAGTTACATAGTGTCACGGAAACTTCTAGAAAATGGGCCTTAGTAATTTTTAGCCCGATTAAAGGCTTGGCCTGGGTTTTAGCAGTCGTGGTCAATTCGAAGCAAAAGGATCTTTTACTCGAAATTGAGGGGGCATATGTTAACACCAAAATTTGGTAAAGCTTGGATGACCAATGGGTACGCGACGATGGATCGGTAAAAGAGTCATTCGGCTAACAAAAACGAGGAACAGCGACGCCAGAGCGTCGAAGCCGGGCCGTTATTCGGCTAAGGAGCCCGAGTCCGAGAAGGAGCTAAGCATGAGATGGTTCGCAAGCGTGGAGCGCCAAGGAAGATATTCAAGGACAAGGGCCCACGTCACGTGCAATTTCACGACTCCGAGAAGACTTGGAGGACAATGTATCTTAGCTAGATATTTTTATTATGTTTATTCGTAATTAATTAGGACTCGTCAAGCCGTGGTATAAATATAAGACCCCGCAAGAATCGTAAAACGATCTACCAAATCAAATACAACAAACCCGGCTCCGTGCCTTGGCTCCGCCACCCTTCGAGTCCAGTCGTGTCGCCGATCTACGCGAGAGGATTCATCGACCCGCCGACCTCCGTGAAGTACCGCAACCTTGCACCATGTCTAGTATCGTCAGCGGATTTAGATTATTGCAAGTAGTCTTGTTCATGCTTAGTATCGTCAGCGGATTTAAGCTATCAGGGGCAAGAGGGTTCTTTTGTCAATCATGAGCCATCAGGTGGGCTAAGATCCGCTAAGAGCTAGTTATCGGCTTCATTAGATTTTGGCAAGATCTAATGAATTCATTAAGTTACCATGTGTTGCAATGCTTTTATTTATTATTTAATTATGTTTGCACACACTCTTTTGCCCAATTTAGATTGAAAGGTCTCGGCTTTATCTTATCATAGATCTAGTTGCTTTTAGTGCTTTCATTGTTTATCTTCTTGTGCTACTAGATCTATCTATTTATCATAGCCGAGATAGATCAATCTAAGTTGTTACATGTTGTGGGTTCGTATACGTTTAGATCTTGACAGACTATATCATCCAGGTGGATATAGATCTTTGGGTTACTCTAGAGCTAGTCATCCGGTGGACTAGAGATCAGCTTAATCTGATAGGTTTTTACGTAGGGGAGTTCCTTCTTCATGGACCCTGATTCGGCAAGCTTGCTGAACACGGTTGCGCTTTCACGTGTAATAAGTATCAATAATGATATTTATGATTTACTTTCTTTTATTTATCATGTTGTCAATTAATTCGATCTATGCAATAGAGCTTTACGATAGCATACCATGATGATCGACTTTATTTGTCCAAATATGTCTTTTATGATCATTCGGCAACTGTTATTTCATTATGTCTTTATATATATTTACCGAATGCATTCATTACTCACCGACAGATAGCTTTCATAGCTATATGTCTTTACATCGGCCTTAGAGCCATACATGCGGAACTGTCTTGGTCTCACCGGGCATGTTCCGGATCTCACGTTTACCTCCTTGTCAACTAACAGGTCAAATTGACTGGCACGCCACAAGGACACTCGGGCAGTCGAGTAAAGCCAGCTATTCCGGCTTGTCAGTGTGCGCGGCGCAAGGAGTAGAATTTTTGTGCCTACAACGGGCCCTAATGCAGAGGTCAAGTTGGTGGCCATGGAGGTCTTCCTTCGCGGAAGAAGCGGCGCATCGGTGCGGCGGTCCGGCCTGAGAGCGCTTGTGGTCTAGTCGCGACATCCGGGTAATCTTGTAATAGGCTTACGGGTTGCATCCTCGTATTTAGGTTTCTCGCTTTGTGTTGTGTTTTGTTTAGTCTTGTTTCTTTCTTTCGCGGCGATGTCTACTCGGCATCCCGGCTTAGTTTGTATTTGGATTTGGTTTTCCACCTCTTAATGAAAAATGGGTGAATGGCCCGATCGCGAAAAAAAGTCGGCTATGAGAGAAGAAAGTGAACTATCACTCCGAGTTCACTACTACCTAATTCATTTTCCGTGGGGGTCAAAAATCATTTTCCCGTGGCGGGTTTCATAACCGCCACGAATCTTAAGGGTCACGGTAAATCATCGATTTTCCGTGGCGGTTTTTCGATGGCCTAAAACCGCCACCTTTAATAAAAAAAAAAAAAAATGAAAATACCCGCATCCAGGCCCAAACGGGCGGAATGGCGGGCGGCGGCCGCCGCCGCCGCCGTCGCCGTCGTCCGGTGCTCCTCGCCGCCGCCCGCCCCGCCGCCCCCGCCGTCCAGTTCCTCGATCCGCCACCGGCCGGAGATCCGCCCGGCTGGGCGAGATCCGCCCGGCCGCGGAGTTCCGCCCGGCTGGAGATCCGCCGCCGGCCATGGAGATCCTCTTGGCGCGCGAGATCCGCCGGCAGTGGAGATCCGCCCGCCGCCCCCGCGCGAGATCCGCCCGCCGCGGCCGCGCCGGAAGCCGCGGAGGGAGCCGCCGTCGGGGAGGCCGCAGCTGTCGTGGAGGGTCGGACGCCCGACGCCGGCGAGAAGAGGGAGAGACGGACGAGAGGAGAGAGTGAGTTGAGAGACAGAGTGTCGGGTTTGAGGTCAAAACCCTAAGACTCCCCCCACTCCATATATATACGAGCCCAATTTGGATTGGTTTTGGGCTTTTTTCTCGGGCTCTTTGGGCTGTCTTGTTGGGCGTCATTTACCATGACGGTTTTTAAAAACCGCCACGGTTAATTGATTTGCCGTGGCGGTTATTAAAACCGCCATGGTTAATAAAAAATAACCGCCACGGTTAATAGAGACATTAACCGTGGCGGTTTTTCAAAATGCCCGGGGAAAATGAAATCTGAACACCATGCAAAATCAATCATGTAGTAGTGGTTGTCTTCAAAGCTATCAATTGATGTCATGTATAAATTAAACGTCATGTTTAAATATTTCACATGTTGCCATTTTTCATATTTTATTTATTTATTTTTGTGGTAAAGCTCACTTTTGCTTGGATGTTTTTATGTGAAATTCTACTCATGTTTTTTTTTGTAATTTTAAAGCCGGATTTTAGAACTACAGTACATGTTTGATTTTTCTTTTCTGATATTTTCTTTCTTAGTTTTTTTTAATTTCTAAATCTCTCTTATATTGATTTTTTACTTACCTCTTTGTCAAGTATTTTATTTTTCTAGTAGTTTTGAACTCGATAACCTTAAGTTTGATTATTATTATTATTTTTGTCACATGCATACATGATGATATCTGCACACGTTTGACAATGACAACCCACAAGGCTCGCATGAGCAGCTAGTAAAATGGGGCACCGGCGGACCCAAGTCCCACACGTGGATGTTGAGTCACACGTGGATTGGGTGGACGCCATGGTTTCACTGGATACATGACTGGGTTTGTTCACACATGTATAATATACACCGGCAGCCAAACGAGGCCTTAGGAAAGGTCATCCGGGGAAAATATATGGTGCAAACTACACACTAGATGTAAACATGGAAACTAATTTAAAAAGTCATAGCTTGACTGTTTCAAAAAATCTAAAACTTGGCACACCTATAGTGCATACACATATATACTCACATGTAAAAGTTGGGATGTAAATTCAAACTAGAAAAATTCATACAAAAATTACAAATTTCAGGTGTATGTGCACTAAAGGACAGTAAATCCTTTAAATTTTGTCTTTTAGTGCACAAGCACCTTAAATTTGTCATTTTTATATGAATTTTTCAAAAGTGAGTGTGCAGTTCAACTTTTGCATATGAGTATATATGTGTATGTGGGGGATCGATATTTGGGATACCCGTAAGCGAGCTCTCGGCCCAAACATAACCTCGAACCCCGATCGCGAGAAAGGAAGGACATCCTACCGTGGCACACGAAGTCTTCACCACACAAGAGCTCTCCACGCAAGGACATGCCTCCGCCTCGCTCGGGCTCTCATATACGAGCTCCTCGGGCAAAGATCCGTCGTTCCACCCCTCGCTCGAAGTCTCTCGACGACGAGCTCCCTTTATCTTCAACGCGCTCAACCTCGTCCCGGGACCTCTTTCCGTCTCGCTCGAGCTCCCTCGCGATGAGCCTCACGATGACAACTGCCGAGAGCTCGTCCGTCTGCCTTCTCAAAGAAGCCTGCGAGTACGGGAGTTGGCCAACAACTCTCTGACAAGCTCAACCACTCTCGACGTGCCTTTGTAGAGCCACGTAGCGCTACAGCCTACGAGGGGAGAGGTCATTCGATCACCTCACCATACCCCGTCGGCTCCAACAGGCTCCGCTACGGTACCGCGCGGTACATACGGGGTACGCCTTCCCATCGACGACATGGGCACGCCCATACCGAGAAGACATCTTCCAACTGCGATTAGAGACAAGGCGACGCCTGACCACCGTCCAGACCGCGATTCCCGCGTACGACGACGACCAATTTCAACGCCCAAGACATTCAAGAGCTCGAAGGGAGCCCTCGACGCGCCAGAGCTCACCTCGAGAACTCTTTCACATATCTACTACCCCTACCGACACGCGTTCTCATTTCTCCAAGTCCTCGGCGAGAGGAGCTCATATCCCCTACCCCCCGCGACTATAAAGGGAGGTAGGCCTCCCGGGTTGGGGCAGAGAAGGAAAAAGAACAACAAGGTTCACTTCCAACACACTCACCCACTCGCTATTGGCACTTGCCTCAATCATAGAGACTTGGGAGCCCTCTCCTCTCTCGACTTCGCTTGTACTCGCCCGGTATGAGCGTTTGAGCTCGGATAGTGATCACACTTTGGACTGGGAACGCGACATTTGCCCCGAACCAGTATAAACCTTGTGTCATTGTCTCTAGAGCTAGGCCATCGAGCCACGTATTAGCCGGACATTGTGTGACGGTGGTATTAGACCACGCGGTTGGCGCGCGGTAGGGGCGGCGCTAGTGCGGCGTTCTCCACTCCGATGGCTTCCTGCGCCCGACGATAGCCGCAGCGCTAGCGATGCGTTTCGGCACCATCGACTTCTCCGGCGCCGTGCGGAGGAGTCCCTCACCGAGCTGTCTTCACCGCCCGATGCGGCGTGAGGACATCGAAAGCCGTCTCGGGCGTCACCGACTCCGTCCGACGCGAGCATGGGATGGATTCGACTTCCGGCCGGTCAGCCCCATTCGCGCCGCCGCGGATCGCTTCTTCGTCCTCATCAAGGACCCGCTCCCGAACATCACGGGGCGAGCCCCCGCAGGCTACGTTCCGCGACGTGACCTTCTCCGCCAATGTCGTCCCTACAGCTCGCCCAGGAGAGGAGGGCGTTGATCAACGAAGTTCACGATGGCCTCACGCCGGGATGTACCCCGACCGGCGGCCGGGCCTTCCACTCCCCGGGGCGACGAGCCCCGGCAGATGGCATCCATGAGCTCGAGCTTGCCCTCGATGGGATGAGCCTCCGGATTGCGACCCCCACAGCGTCGGTGCTACACATGCCACACGCCCGGTGTGGTGGTAGAAAGTCCACTCAAGCGACTCCTCCCACCACACCTCGGGACTCCGCCGCGGCGCCAGCGCGAGCCGCCTGTCGACCGCATCAAGGCTGGCGGAAGAGCCTCGAGAGCTCGGCCTTGGGGCAGCCCAAGAGCGAAAGCCCTCCTCGCCCGCGGGAGACAAGCAATCACGAGCACGAGCCGGGCCCGCGAGGTCCACGACCGCATCAAGCGGGACGAGACCCGAACAGCTCCCTCGGTGTTCGGAGAGCATCCGGCAACCTGGCGGCGGCCGCCGCTTCCTCGCACGCCGTTGCCGGCCCCGAGGAGCCCGAGGCACGCAGGTCCCACGAGCAGCTCAAGAGACTCTGGCGGAGGCGGCGGCCCAGCAGTAGCAAGCTCAAGCGCTCACCGACGACTTTTGGAGGAGCACGAGGCTTCCTCCCACCCCGAGGTCCACGCACGACGACGGGTCGGCGAGAACCGCGATGCCGTGGACACCATCAATGCCCGACGCAAAGGCGGAGGCACGGGCCGGAGAAGAACGCCCCCCGGGACGCATGCGACAAGTACCACCGCGACGACCACGGCGCCCCCGCACCTACAAGAAGCGGCGCGCGGGCGTCACGACAACGAAGAAGACAAGAGCCGCAGCCCCACACCGGTGCGCCGCCACGAGCCCGTCTCCCAAGCGGGATCGCCGGGCCTAGAGCTCGAGCTCGAGGAGGCCGAGGGCGCTCGGCTCACGCATCCACGACGCCCCATTCCCTTCGTTTCCGAAATCAGGCCTCGGTGCGTATACAACAATGGGGAGACCGACCCCGCCACTGGCTCGAGGATTACCGCCTTGGGTGCCAGTCGGGGGCGCCCAACAACGACTACTTCATCATCCACAACCTCCCACTTTACCTTGCAGATTCGGCGTGGTCATGGCTTGAGCACCCCGGAGGGCACCATCCCAGGCTGAGAGGACTGCGCCGACGTCTTCGTCGGCAACTTCCGGGGCACCTACACCAGGCCGAGCACGACGTGGGACCTCCAGGGTGCAAGCGAGAAGAAGGGGAGGGCCTGCGCGACTACACGGGCGCTTCTCCAAGCTTCGCAACAACCTCTCCGAGGCCTCGACTCCGAGGTCATCACCGCCTTCACGTTCGGCACCACCGCGAGACCCTCATCCACGAGCTCGGCGTCCGAAGCCCAAGACCGTGAAGGAGCTCCTCGACCTCGCCACACGCCACGCCGAGGAGAGGACGCCGTCTCCGCCGTCACGGGCAAGGGCAAACCCAAAGGTCGACGACGACGTCGCCGAGGATCCGGCCCCCGTGCTCGCAAGAAGAAGAACAAGAAGAACAAGCGCCCCCGTGACAATGACGACGACGCGAGTTCGTCGCCATGGCGGACAAGCGCAAGGTCGCCCCAAGGGAGGCACGAACCGTGCCCAAAGAGCGCCGACAAGATGCTTGAGGCACCGTGCCCGCACCACGAGGGCCCGGTCAAGCACAAGATGAAGGGACGCCACCTCATGAAGAAGCATGTGATGGGCACGCGGGGGGAGGAGGCAAGGACGACGACGACAAGGACGCCAAGCCGGCTCCCGACGAGTTCGATGGTGACCTCTACATCGAGGACGGCGCCGTCAACGTGGTCTTCGGCGGAGCTCCCGACTATGAGTCCAAGCGTCGCCGAGCTCACCCGCCGCGAGGTCCTCTTCACCGAGCCCGCTGACGCTTCTACCTACCTCAGAGCGGTCGAGCTCGGCGATCACCCGACAAGGCGAGACCACCCACGACATCCCATATCGGGGAGGTACCCGCCGTCGTCGACCCCATCATCGGCACCCAGCGTCTCGCAAGGTGTTGATGGACGGCGGCGCGGCTCAACCTCCTACATCCACGCGCTCAAGCCCTTGGCATCCCAAAGCGCGACTCCGCCCCCGCTGAACCGATCCACGGCGTGGTACCGGGAAGCGAATGGTCCCTTCAGACGGATCGATCTCCCGTCACCTTCGCACCGGACAACTTCGCAAAGAGGTCCTCACGTTCGAGGTGCTCCCCTTCAAGAACACCTACCACGCACCGCTGGGGCGGCCATGCTACACGAAGTTCATGGCCGTCCCCAACTACACCTACCTCAAGCTCAAGATCCCGGGGCCGGGGTCATCCGTCGACTCCACCTTGAAAGCACGCCGGCCGCGAGGCCGCTGCCGTCCAGTACGCCGACGCGGCAATCGAGATCGAAGAGATGCTGCCGAAGATGATGGCGTGGGCCGGCGCCGAGGACTCCGCCGAGCTCAAGAAGGTGGCCAGCGCGAGCACGGCCGACGAAGCTCGGCAAGCCGGGGAGCACGAGCTCTCCGGCGAGGCCGACAAGGTCACCGCACGTTCGAGCCCGAGAAGGGCCAAGGAGGTCAAGATCGATGGCGACGGGCGCACCCTCTCGCGTGGGGTCCCGAGCTCTCTCCCAAATAGGAAAGCGAAGTTCGACTTCCTCCGCGAACCTTGACGTATTCGCGTGGGAGGGCCTCGGATATGCCCGCATACCGAGGGAAGTCGCCGAGCACTCCTTGAACATCAAACCCGGCTCGCCGGCGGTGAAGCAAAGGCTTAGACGTTTCGACGACGACGATCGACGGCAGGCAATCGCCGAGGAGATAGATAAGCTCTTAGCCGCTAGGTTTATCAAGGAGGTGTATCATCCGAGTGGATAGCCAACCGCACTAGTTAAGAAGAAGAATGGGAAATGGAGAATGTGTGTTGATTACACGGGTCTCAACAAGGCATGCCCAAAGGATCCGTTTCCTTTGCCGCGCATCGACCAAATTGTTGACTCCACCTCGGGTGCGAGACACTCGTTTTCTTGACGCTTACTCGGCTACCACCAGATCGCGATGAATGAGCTTCGATCAGCTCGCCACCTCCTTCATCACTCCGTTTGGCGATTACATTTATGTAACAATGCCCTTCGATTGAAAACGCCGGGCGCCACCTTCCAAAGGTGCATGCGAAAGTCTTCAAAGAGCTCCTCGAAAGCTCGTAGAAGCATATGTCGGCGACATCGTTGTCAAGGCGAAACGCTCGAAAGAACTCATCACGACCTCGAAAAGGTCTTCGCCAAGCTCCGTGAGTTCGGGGTCAAGCTCAACCCCGAAAAGTCGCGTTTTGGGGTCCCCCGAGGGAAATTGCTTGGCTTCATCGTCTCGGCGTGGCATCGAGGCTAACCCAGAGAAAATCGCCGCCATTACGAACATGGGGCAGATCAAAAATGTCAAGTGCGTGCAACGACTCACGGGGTGCCTAGCCGCGTTAAGTCGTTTCATAGCTCGACTGGGAACGAGAGCCTCCCACTCTGGGATTCTTTGAAGAAGACCGAGGCGCTTTACCGGACCAACGAGACCCGGCAAGCCCCTCGACTCACCGAAGCAAGCAACTCGCTAATCGCCCGTGCTCATCGCGCCCGCGCACCCAACGAACCGATCCTCCTCTACATCTCGGCCACCTCGAAGGTGGTGAGCACCACGCTCGTCGTCGAGAGGGAGGAGGAAGGGCACAGCTTAAAGGTACGGCGCCCGGTGTACTTCATCGGCGAAGTCCTCACCGACACCAAGACTCGTTATGCGCAGCTCGAGAAGCTCGTGGTGCGCGTTGCCGATCACCCGGCGCAAACTCGCAGACACTGCCGACTCCCACCCGCCACGGTCGTCTCAAGTACCCGCTTCGGCGAGATCATCAAGTAGCCCCGAGGTTACGGGCCGCATGGCCAAGTGGGCAATCGAGCTCATGGGGGCCGACATCACCTACGCCCCGCAGACGCCATAAAGTCTCGTGCCCGGCCGACTTCATCGCCGAAAGTGGACTAAGGTCGCAGCAGCCACCCGCACCGGACGACATCGAGTAATCGACGCCGTATTTCAACGGATCCGTGAAGAAGTATGGCCCCAGCCGCCGGGCCTCGTCTTCACCTCCCCGAACAAAGGTGCGCATGAAGTACTCGATCCGCCTACGCTTCCGCCCAACAACGTGGCCGAGCACGAGGCTCTGGTGAATGGTTTGCGATCGCACACGAGCTCGGCATCCCGCACCTCGAGGTCGGGGTGACTCGAGCTCAGAAAGAACCAAGTCATGAAAGAGGTCGATGGCGTCAACCAAAAGATGATCGCGTACCACCCAGAATGTCCGAGAGCTCGAGGAGCACTTCCATCGGCTCGAGGTCAACCACGTCCATCGCCACCTCAACAACGACGCCGACGCCCTCGCCAAACTCGCATCGGATCGCCTCCCGCCCCGCCGGGCGTCTTCATGCACAGCGGCACAAGCCGTCGATACGACTCAAGGGTGAGCCCACAACGGCGGAC
The DNA here is from genome assembly GCA_015847255.1 of Hyparrhenia diplandra. NCBI lineage: Eukaryota > Viridiplantae > Streptophyta > Magnoliopsida > Poales > Poaceae > Hyparrhenia > Hyparrhenia diplandra. The sequence continues at coordinate 453,818 of JADLZK010001010.1, forward strand.
GCGAACTCGATCGCCGACGCCGGGTTCAGACCCTATGGAGTTAGACGCTCCCGCAAGCCCGCCCAACACGAAGGCCTGCCTAGCGAAGCTCAAGCCCGGCCGGGGGGCCGGCTCGGGGCCGGGTCAAACTCGACCACGACGGTCCCCAAGCCCGACTGGCGGATCCCGCCTCTCCCGTGGGCGGGGGGAGGGCAAGCTCCCCCAGGGCGGGAGGAGTCAAGGCGCCTGGCGCGAAGGGCCAAGTCCGCCGGCCCCGAACCCGGGAAGAACTCTGACAGCGCTGACTTCCCCTCCTCGCATCACCTTCGAGCAAGGGAAGAGCTCATCAAGGAGATCCACTCCCGAGTGCGGCCATCATGCGGCACCACGAGCTCTCGTCGGAAAGGCGTTCGGTGTGTCTCTCGAATGTGTAGTATGTCTCTGAATCTACATGATTATAAGGTACTCTATTCGCCATGTGAAAGTTATGTTGCTCGATTTAAGAAAATCAGAATTTGATTCAAGACACCGCTCCTGTTGCGGTGCTTATTGGGTTATTGGATTGTATTCTTTTGTTGGATTATTGGATTTGTCCCTTTAGTCATTTTGGCTATTTTTCAAAATTCAACAGATTTTGCTTTTTGTATGAAATCTGTTGACGATTTCTTGGCTTCCAAATCTGTTGACAGATTTGTAGTCTTGGAAATCTGTCAACAGAACAAATAGTCCTCCCTATATTTATTAGGAGATAAAAGAAAAGAAATTTTTACAATAATTGGGGAAAAATTTGATGACTCACATCGACGAGAGAAGCAACCGATCCGACGGCAATAAAGATAGGAGGCAATGGGAGGCAAGACACGAAGGCAAAAATTGCCTCTGTTGTGTCTATGACGGTGGGCCATAGAGGCAAAAATCGCCTTTCGTTGCCTCCCACAAATGTAGGGATTAAAACCGAGGCGGTAATTGCATTTTTGTAATTCATTTTTTTATCAAGGATAAAGCGGTAACTTCATAAGTGCCAAAATATCGTTTTGAGTAGTATAGTTAGCGTAGATAATATAAGTCATATAGTTAGATGTATAACTTTTTTCAAAAAAAAAACTGCTCTAGTGTTCTAGGGTTCGTTCGTAAGTCAAGTCTCCGCCCGGCCGGTTGGTCGCGGATCGGCGCGGGCTGGCCGCATCCCCGGCCTCGAAGGCCTCTGAATGCCAAGAGTGGAGGGAAGGCAGCACTTTCGGACATCGACGGACATGGCAGCCTATTCGACTTCGCCCGCCGGGCGCGGCATCGGTGGCCGCCCGCCGCGGAGGAGTCGCTCCCGGCGGCAAGATGCGGCTCGCCGCCGCAAGGAGTCGGTCCATGTCGGCGCCGCGGCGGCCGCCCGACGGGCGTCCGTGGTCGAGGCGTGGCGTGAGACCGCGCGGGTACTTCCACGGAGCGCCCGGGCGGGCACCTCCATGCGCTGGCCCCCGCCCTCGTATCCACTCTTCCATGGGCCCACAACGCCGCCGTCCGAGGTTCGTCTTTTCACAGTTCTCTAAGAATGGAATTTTGTCTTCATGCCTTCAAACCGTTTGGTGGAATGCCGCATCGAGTTTGGACTGATGTTCAAATAGCAGATGCGAGATATTCAAGCTTGTTTGTTTTTTTCGGTTATTTGTTGCATCGGAGAATTCTGCTATTCACTTCACCTTATCATGCATTGCCCTTGGTATATGTGATTGTCCGGGCATGTCGTGATTTGTAGTTATCTTCGTAAAGTGTTGTTATATGTTAACTTCGGTTAGCTCACATCTAGTTCCCGGTTAAACAGCCATGGGAAAAGCAAGGTCAAGGAAGTTCGGCATGGGATTTGAAATCACCACAAAGGGAACCCCGGCGTGTTTAGAAAGCAGTTCAGCATGATGGCACCAACAACGCCATGTAATCGGCCTATGGCTAGTGTTAAGCAATATGACCCCGAAGATATTAGCTCGCTCCGATCCGTTGACAAGCGGGTAGTTTCCCGCTTGTTAATTTGCTATGTACTACTCCCTCCATCCCAAATTATAAGTCACTTTGGTTAGTCAAAAAGTGACTTATAATTTGGGATGGAGGGAGTAGAAGCTAAATATCCATCCAAGTTGTGTTTGTTTACATGCATATACTCTTCTGCACAATTATGGACAGGCTCAAAGGACTAGCGGCGGGACGGTTCGGACGTGATCGTTTCGGTTGGTCTCCTCGGGATCCTACTTATGGTCGACGGGCCATCCAGGATATTACCAACAGCAGCTGCCCCGTAGTATTTTAATACATACATTGCATTTGTTTTCGTAACATATAGTCGAAGTATCGAGAGATTTATTCAAGTATAATGAGTAGTACATATCTTTGTGCGGTGAGATCATGTGAAGAAAGATGTCGGTCCACAAGGAACATGATGTAGAGGAATTTTTGGTCGATGAAAACCATCACGTTTTGTTTTTCTTCTTCCTCGAAATAGCTTGCGGCGCGGCTATATCCAACGGCGGAGTGTGATGCACACTGGGGCGGCGGTGTTGTTATGGCGGGCATCGAGAATTTAGCCCCCGAATGAACCTTTTGAAAGCAGAGTTTTTGTTTGCTTTTGAGTTTTGATGTGCCATGGATATTCTTGTCATGACTTGGGTTTGGACTTGAGCGCAGTAGTGGTAACTTGTAACATCTGGAACAAGTTGTGCGTTGAGACTATATATACCGATGTTTTGGTACACAATCTTGATAGGGCATATTGCGTGACTATATATTGGCCAAATGCTGCGATAAAGCGGCCAAATGCGTGACTATATATTGGCCCGGTTATTAAATCTTGCCAAGGTCTTCGACCTTCCTTTTGAAATTCCCAATTGTCTTAGTCAAAATGCATCAATTGATGTATGCATGAAGAATAAAAACTTAATGCATCAATTCAAGTAATTGACTAACTCTTCTTCCGATTGAAACAAAAGCTACGGATTCAGATTTCTTGAGACCCAAACAATTCCTTTATTCCAAATTGGCAAGATTCGTTTTGGCTTTTCTAAATGCATTTCTTTTAGCTATGCATCTAGACATAGTGTATAACTAGGTGCATATTAAAAGCAAGTGTATCTAGAAAAGCCAAAATGAACTATAATTTGGAACGGAGGAGTACCTATTAAAATTTCAGATGATTTAGAGATCTTTGGTGATACACATATCTCACATGTGGCAACATCTCTCCACAGTCACATTGGTCGTGAGCCATGTATGCCTTTAAGAGGATGTGCACCACCACTTTATCGAGAATCAATTGAAATTTTTTTCTCATGACTATATAGCAAAATGGTGTGTCCATGCAAGTTTTTAGATTTTTCTAGCTAGATTAGGTATTTTTTACATTTATTTTTTAGTAAATCAATAAATAATTACAATAATAGGTAAACTTGCTCGAAAATTGCACAGATGCACACAACATCGTAGTTTGGATCCATAAACACCCTAGTAAAGTTTCAGATGCTTGCCGGATAGTGGTAGTATGCATCCTAGTGAAGCATACATGTCTTACATATACTCAATGTGACTAAGTGAGATATGTAGTTGAATATGTGGGATTTGTAGTTCCACCTTCACAAAGTCATTAGAATATTACTGCCATTCTCACACACTAACAAGTCCAAAAAAAGGGAAATAAAATAGAAATAGCAAATAGTAAAAAGCAAAACGGAATAAAAACCAAAAATTAGCTCCCCACGGGTTTTGAAACAGGTAGCGGTGGGCTAAACTCAGGAAGAGTTGCCATCGCACTAGTGCAGTATTTTAGTTATGGGAGGGATAATATTTTCCAATATCTTAGGAATAGTTCGTCAAAAGCCCTCTCCCTCGCTTGGGCCGAAGACCAGCAGGCAGCAGCCCATCAGCGATAACAGGGCCAGCGCCCTGTGCGCTGCGCCCTTGCCGCTGATTAGCGTGCTTAATGACTTGGTTACCCTTTCAAATGAAAAAAAAGAATTTAGAGAAGGCAATGGGAGGCAATGGTAGGCAAAAATCAAGTACCTGTAAAAGGGCTCGAAAATGTTGGAAAGTGTATGCAAGTTGGATCACTAGTCTATCAACCCGTTCTCCATCATGGACTATTAATTTCAGAACATAGTTATCAGAAATTTGGGCCTCGCTTATCTTTTCTCCCTCTAGTTTATTCATATTTGAATACAGTACTCAGGCAGAAACTCTGGTAAAAGTTGAACCGAAGATTATCTTCCCCAAATGTTCTTCACATTGTTTTTGTTAACTTTTGCAATTAATTGCCTGCGCTAATTAATCTATGGGTTTTATGCGTGGTGAGCAGCTCATTGGCAGCTCGTGCCGGAGAAGCGTGGAACGAGTGGGAGATCCAGATCCTGGTGATGGCGAGCTTGTTCTTGCAGGTGTTCCTCTTGGTGTCGGCACCGTTCGCAAAGCGCCACCCGGTCCAGCGTGCTGAATGGCTCGCTATGGATCGCGTACTGATGGCCGACTACGTGGCGACCTACCTCCTTGGCCGCCTGACACTCCTCCCGGCCATAGCCGGCGAAGGCACGCGGCAGCAGCTGGCGCTGTTCTGGCGTCATTCCTGCTGCTCCACCTCGGAGGACAGGGAGGCGATCACGGCCTTCTCCATGGAGGACAACACGCTGTGGAAACGGCGGCTGCTGGACCTGGGCTCCCAGGTGGCGATGGCCGTGTACCTGGTGGGAAAGCAGTGGCGAGGGGACAACAGGCTGCTGGTGGCTCCCATGGTGCTCATGTTCATTATCGGAGTAGCCAAGTACGGCGAGAGAATATGGGCGCTGAGGGCAGCCGCCGTAAGAAGTGGCACCAATCATAAGGGAGGATCTGGTGGTTCAGAATCAGCTATGATGGACCATTATAATCACCTGGTTAGTATGAGCTCATCAGAAGGCAAGATGAGCATTGAGCACATCCTGGAGGAGGCTTCCATCGACTTCTCAAGAACCTTGGATTTTTTCATGGACGTGATCCCTTGAACAGAGCGGTTTCTTGGGGAAGTACGAAGAGATCCAGAGTGCTTTGATAGAGCTCAAGTCTTCAAAGAATAGAGATGGGGTGGCATACAAGCTGGCTGAGATGCAGCTCTCTCTCATCCATGACTCCCTGTACACCAAGTTTGGTACAGTTCGATTCCAAGCCCCAAAGTCAATAAACCCAATCACGGGTGCCGCGCTCCAATGGCTCGGCTCTCTTGGCCTAACCTCAGTGGCTCTTGTGTTGTTCGCATGGGCCAGCAGCAGGAGTAATCACTACAGTGGAGCTGATGTTGTTATCTCTTACATACTGCTCGTGGGCGCCATTGTGATGGAGGTATCCTCCATCTTCATTGCCCTCGTATCATCATGCTGGGCAGGCACCGGCGTAGCCAAGCTTCTCCGTCTCCATGAAGGGGAGATGTGGTCGGGGAAGTTGCCACAGAACAACATGATTGATGATTGCGTCCAAGAGAGGGAAATGCAAGCAGCAGCAGGCGGCGTCGTAGGGACGGCACTCCGCTGGATGCTGACATCATGCAAGATGACAACGCCACACGTCGTCGTCTCTCATGAGGTAAAAAGCTGCTTTTCAACAATGTGCTTGAAATAGCGACCGATCTGCGCAACCACTATTGGGACTTCAGTGGGTTCCAAGGCCGGTGGGCTGTGTGGGTGGCCACTAGAGTCGACGGCGGCGGTGAGGACGATGGTAACGATCATCCTGAAGGCCCAGCTCACCTGGCACTTAGAACTAGCAGGGTCCAGGAGATGGATTTCGTCTCCAGTGTGGTTCTCTGGCACTTGGTTACGAGCATATGCTTGCTGGCCGGCGACGGCCCTAGCGAGCTCACGAACCCTAGCAAGGATTTGTCCAATTACATCATGTACCTTGTGGCCAAGTGTAGCGTGATGGTTGATAGCAATGGGCACAAGGTGCTTGATAGAAGCGTAACGGAGGTGCAGGGGTCCCGTCTTGACAGGCTTCGTGAGGTGGGACTAATCCCAAGTGACGTTCGTGATTTTCTCAATGAGCTTCGCCAGGAGGGCTTCATCCAGAAACTCCGTGAAGGCGACATTGAATATGGGTCTTATATCCATGTGAGCATTTATCAAAACTCCCGTGCACCTTCCACAGCTCGCCGTGTCTGTGTGGAGTTGCTCAAGATACCAGAAGCAAGAGACCGATGGGGAGCTGATTGCTGCGGTGTGGACAGAGATTCTTTGCTACATGGCACTTAATTCTGGAGCAGCTTTCCACGCCAAGCATCTCACCACCGGCGGAGAGTTCCTCACACAAGCCAAGATGCTCCTTTTCATTATAGGAATGCCTTTTCTTAGGAATTCTCTGGAAGGTGAAGCACTTCCGTGGTCTATGTAAAACACATTGTAAGTTGAATATGTAGGTTATCAAAATGTACGTCATTACGTTCGTTGGACTAGAGAGGGATGGTCAATTGCATGCATATGACAACGTCTCATTCACATAAACACACGGATGGATTGCAAATTATATTATGATCAAATATAATTTCACATTTCATTATTACTAATAAGAGACCTCAATCACAACAGGAGAAGCCAAGCAAGCTTTGCCGAGTGACTAAAGGCCGAAAAACACTTTCGGCAAAGGCTTTGTCGAATGCTGCACTCGGCAAAGATTCATCCGGCAAAGCCTCGGCAAATGCCCACAAGTAAGCACTTAATCACTCAGTGATATTATATCAAATAATTTTGATAAACACAAATAGTGAGCGAAAAAAAAAAAGATTGACAAGGAATCTCAACGTTTTTTGTTTCAAGCTAGCCATCAAGGAATCTCAACGTATTCTGTTTCAAGCTGGCCATGAAGGAATCTCACAGACCTCTGCAAGACAGCAAGAAAATGTTCAGTCCTCCTTATGTTTCTAGGAACAACTTCCTTCAGGATGTCATCAGGCAAAAGCCGGATTTAGGAACCAAGCATCGCATATATAGTCTGTTGTATTCAGCACGAAGCCTATTGGCATCCGTGGCCTTGAACTTTCCTACCAGATAAAGCAGTTAGCAAGCAAGCTTAATAAACATTTAAGGATTGATGAGTATCTTAAGATTCCAATCACAGTTTTCTGATTATTTGCAGTTAGATTCAGAAAAAGGATGCCAGTTTCAGCAATGCTAATCATGATTTTACTAATTTAAATTCACTTTCATTAGTTTTTTATTTACAAACATTAACTGAATCCATTTGAATTTATTTTTTGATAACTGAGTGTTTTTCATTACTCTGCCACAGCTAAATCGCTGGACACAATACCCTCCAGAGTTTGGTACATACATCCAGGAGGTACAATTTCCTCCAGGCAAGTTACAGCCATAGGAAGCTAAGCCATGAGCTAGCTGATTACAATTACGGGAACAAACTGAAATTGGTACAGAAAGGAAATCACAAGCCATCACATGTTTGATCTCAGTAACAAGGCCACTCAACGCTGATAGCCGATACTCATCGCTCTTCAACACCACCTTAACCATTGTTAAATCCGTCTCCAGCATTAAGGAATTGATGCCCATTGACGCAGCCATTTTCAGACCTTGCAAGCACGCCAGAAGTTCAGCATGGAGGGTTCTTGCAGATGTGGACCACTGCCAGCGCCAGCCCATACTACCGCCCCTTGATCATCTCTTATTACAAATCCCCATCCTCCTGAACCTGAGGTCTGAAAGAAAGAGCCATCAACGTTCATCTTCAGAGACCCTGCGCTTGGTTTCTTCCAACTCTTCCTCTGAACTTTATCCGACAACAGAGCTTGCCTGTTTGCCGTCTGCATTTTGTCAGATCTGGCCGCAGCTAAATATGCAACTTCTCTCGACGTCCTCTTTCTACCATCCTCCCGCCTACGGTTTCTCTCGTCCCACCATAGCCAGAGCAAAGTAACAACTGTAGATTGTGTTTGGGGTTGTAACTTGAAAATCGGGGAGTTTGCTTCTACTAGTTGCACCCTTACATCTTCCAGGTCTAGTTCTCTCACACCTCTCACAAGGACATGCTTTATAGTGTGTGCTTCATGATTTGGCTTATGATACTAAGACTTGAAAGTATTAAATATGCTGGCAGGGCGGCCAATAGATGGCCGGCACTGCGGGTTCTATTTCAGTAAATTTTGAGGGCCTTTGAAAAAAAAAAATCTGAAAGAGGGGGTTGGACTTTGGGTTATATTTTGCCTGAACTAAAGGGCCTTTTGCAAAAAAATACCACCCGATGTCGTTGATCTGGTCCGTCCGCTTGCCCGATCGAGCGGTGAGAACGCTTGCGGCGTGCCACGTTCCTATGCCCGCTTTTGGTGCATGTTTCTTAGGGTGAAGATTAACATAGAACTAAATCCGTTCCAAATTAGAGTTCATTTGACTTTTTGACCTCAAGTTTGAACACTTGTCTTATTAAAAATTTGTGCAAAATATCACTTTTTGTTGTGGCTTGATTTATTAACAAAAAGTTCTTCAAGAATGACTTAAATCTGACTACATACATTTTTTTTTTGAATAAGACGAGTGGTTAAACTTGAGGTCAAGTCAAATGAATTATAATTTAGAACAAAGAAAATATGTTTGATGAGAATTAGAGCCTGCTTGGTTGGCTTCCTGTTCTTGCCAAACCGAATGCACTCTTATACTTTTTATCCTAATTTTGGCCAGCCTAAGTTTCAACATGCTATGATTTTGGTTGGGCAAAATTAGTAGCCAACCAATGAGGCCCTATGAATGCTAAGTTAGAGAATTCCTTCTAATTAAAAATAGTAGGATTCTTATCTATATACTACTAGAATTTAGTCGAAATTGCTACTAGTACATCATTGAGATCATATCGTTATCCAAGGTGTACAGAACTTCACTTTCCTGTTCCTCGAGAATTTCTCGCAGCTTTCCTCCAGGCATCACAAGGCGACAAGCTTAGGCAACCATATGACTGCTAACCTTACAGTTATACCCCTTGTCTCCAGTTGACAGCGCCCCAAAACAATATTATATACTCCCGTGGCAAAGCATGTCCCCAAAGTATCAAGCACCACCTATCTATCCATAGAAGAACAGGACTAGCAGGAACCCTTCTTTCTCCTACCTCTGCAAGTTCTTCTCCCCTGAGTACACAATCGGACGAACAATGTGATCCAAGTGCCAAAAAGGCGGCTAATTGCGGCCTTCTGCTAAGGTTCCAGCTATGGCTTCTTTTTTGGACAGACTGCCGGGAGCCATTAACCCATGACGTGACAGGTACTTTCAGTGTTTCAGATCAGGCGGCCTTTTTGTAGCTGCAGCCTCCGACCGTATAGGGTTTAGGCGTGTCGCCTCGATTCGTTTTTCTCCGAAGCTTTTCATCCGTTGGACTTGGCGCAGAGTTTGTCTGGTTGGTACGAGTACTCAGATAATCTTTGTGTGCAATTCCCTTCCACGTGTGCGCCCTTGCAGCCGAAGAAATTAAAATTCTGGAATAATAATCGTTATGAAAAACGTATTCGGTCGGACTTGTAGCAAAACGGTAGTACTAGTACTGAATGATAAAATATGATACTCCGTTGTTGCCTTTTGAGCTTCTATCAGCCTATCACGTCCATGACTAGCTTTTGCTCTTCTTCAGTTCCAATGAATGGTTGTCAATGAGATTTTATAAGCTTTCATTAGTCAATAATCTCTATGTCTCCTGCTTATCCTTTTGTCTTGTTCAACATAAACCTTTTTCCTTATATTTTGCTAGCCTTTGGGCAAACTGTTGTAAAAATTGGCCTGAGTCTATCGTTACATAGGTGATGCTGAATAGTACTCTATTCTTTATCTAAAAAAAGAAGTTTAGGAATCACTAATGGTGCCCGCGTCGGATGCCACCGCCCAGCGCAACATCCGTCAGCGCGCCCGCAGCGACCAGTAGGCCGACCCGCCCTAGCCGGGTGTGGGAGCACGGATCGGCGGTGCGGCGGCCCGGCCGGTCGCCACCATCGGAACCCTCCGACACCGCTGCACCCAGGCGAGACTCCCGTCGCATGGCCTCCTCCACCATCCGGCACCTGCCCACGGCCTCGGCAGCGCCCCCAGCCGCGGCGCGCCCGCCGCTCCTAGCCCGCAGAGATCCACCCCGTAGCGTGACCTCGCTGACCCTCTGGTGAGAGGCCTCGCCCGCGCCGCGCCCTCATGTGGGGCCTTCGGTTCCGCGGCCTTCCTCGGCGGCGGCGAGGTGGAGAAATGGGTGGGGAGCGCTGAGACGGCGGCCGCTAGGGTTAGGAACTGAGGTAAGCCAGCGGGGCGACTCGAGACTCCGATCAGAGTAAAAATTGGGATTTATGGAGTTGTGTTACCCTTCTTTCTCCCTACCTCTGCAAGTTCTTCTCTCCCTGAGTACACAATCGGACAGACAATGTGATCCGAGTGCCAAAAGGCGGCCAATTGCGGCCTTCTGCTAAAGGTTCCAACAATGGCTTCTTTTTGGACAGACTGCCGGGAGCCATTAACCCATGACGTGACAGGTACTTTGTGTGTTTCAGATCAGGCGGCCTTTTTGTAGCTGCAGCCTCCGACCGTATAGGGTTTAGGCGTGTCCCCTCGATTCGTTTCTCTTCTCCGAAGCTTTTCATCCGTTGGACTTGGCGCAGAGTTTGTCTGGTTGGTACGAGGTACTCGTAATGCAGATCAATCTTGTGTGCAATTCCCTTCCACGTGTGCGCTCTTGCAGCCGAAGAAATTGAAATTCTGCAATAAAAATGTTATGAAAAGGTATTAGGTCGGACTTGTAGCAAACAGTTGTATTGATGATAAAAATATGATACTCCATTGTTTGCCTTTTGAGCTGCTATCAGCCTATCACGCTGGAGACATCAGCTTTGCCCTTCTTGGGTTCGGATGGCTGTCAACGAGATTTATAAGCTTTCATTAGTCAATAATCTTTATGTCTCCTTGCATATCCTTTTGTCCTGTTCAAGATAAACCTCCTTATATTTTTGCTAGCCTTTTGGGCAAACTGTTGTAAAAATTGACCCGGAGTCCATCGTTAGATATGCCGGATAGTACTCTATCCTTTATTTAGTTTAGGAACACTAATGGGTACGGACTATAGATGACCGTATTAAATGCGACTGAGATTTACCAGGTGATTAGAGAGGATCGGCAGCTACATAGATTGATTTATTTTGAGACAAATCTTTTAGCTTAGAAATTGATTCTTTTTTTAAGGCGGAGAAGAGTAATACTGATGAGCGATAAAAATTTAGAGAAATTATATGTACCGCAAATGTCTACGTGAAACGTGCTATTTGGTTGTAGCGTTGGTAACATAAATGAATATTAAAATTTCGAACGTTATGGTAAGATATACCATTTTGAGATTTATTTCTATTTGTGTTACAGTTGTACAAACCAAACATGTTAATACTTGCATACAGGTGGTGTGACAAAAGCATGTATTCTCACCTGTGATTTGTTATAGTCATAGTCATAGACGAGGGGGCAGGCATATGGGCAAATGTTGGGGAGAAGTGGCTTGGTTTCTAAAGAGACATGTCTCTATAAATTGATTTTTAGGAAGAGTAGTTTGT